>JAOPHQ010006282.1:0-220317 GCA_030340625.1 Merluccius polli | reverse complement strand
TATATATATATATATATATATATATATATATATATATATATATATATATATATACATATATATATATATATATTTTTTTTTTTTTTAATTATTATTATTTTATTGTTTTAATATATAGGCCTATATATCCCGAATAAATGAATGCATAATGAAAGGATATGACCTAATAGCCCGATGTCAAGTCCTATAAATAACCAGAGGCAGCGTATCAATCCCGGAACACACTTTAGGTTTCGTTTTCCCAGTCGTCAGAAACGAAACTCAGACCTGACCGCTGCGACGCCAAAGAGCCAACGCTTCACTCCCCCGTCTCTCCCCCCATCCTCTCCGCCGTGATGGCAGAGTCGTCCTCCGCGGTGCTGCGGTTCCTGTGCGCGAGCGGCGGGTCGTCGCCGCTGGACGAGCTGGTGGCGAGCTGCGTGTTCGGAGACGCCGCCTCCGTGGGCGCCGCGACGGCGGACCGGCAGCGGTTCGTCGTGGGTCGGTACTGCGGGGAGCGGCGGCTGATCGCCCGGACGGCGCTGCGGGTGTGCAAGAAGGGAGGCTGCGCCGGGTGCGGCTGCCTGCACCTGTGCAAGTCCTACGCGAACGGAGAGTGCCAGTATGACCGGGGAAGGTGAGGATACTGGTATACTGGTGGTACTGGTATGGGCCTGAGAGGGCCTCCCGTTTGGTTGGGCCTTGATGGGCCACGTGGACACTAATGGTATTGTTATGTGTCATATTAGTGTGTGTGTGTGTGTGTGTGTTTTTATACAAGTGTTTTGTAAGCTGCTGGGAAATTCAATTTCCTTGAGGGAGTCATCCCAAAGGGATCAGTAAAGTGAAGTCTAAAGTCTTGTAAGTGAGTGTAAAATATGAGCATTAAAAAAAATACAGTTTGGTGAGGAAACCTTGACCTGTTGTCATGGTTTCCTGTGGAAGCGCTGCTGCCTGCACTTCATACCTATAATCATTAAAAACAGTGTACAAAAATAAAGAAAATCACGGCAGTACCCTGAAATACCCTGAAATACCCCATTACACAGCGTGGTGCTGAAGCTGCGGTAGGGGAGATTTAAGAGCTACAATTTGGATGTAGGCTTCATTCGTTAGCGACGCCATAGCCGTCCGTCAGCTGGTACTAGTGAGTACTATCTGTCCTGGTGGACTAGTCTGCACCCCTGCCTCCTCATGAGGCCATTTTGATTTAAGACCACGTCCCGCTCATTTCTGACCAGTCAGGGCATCCCTTCCCAGACCAGATCCATCCTGCCTGTCAATCACACCGTTTTTTGGGGTTATTTTCAAATATATAACCCAATAAAAATATGGTTTCTCTCTTTACAACGCGCAAATCGTACCGACAGCAGTTTTCAAATCTGTTTCCAACTCGCCGCCGGTTTTGTCCTGACGTCTCCCTCTACAACCTTTGTATTCACAGGAGAGGCTGCTCCTTTTCCCATGACCTGAACTCCGAATACAATTCCCGACTTGTGAGAGAGCATGACTTGGCAGATCTCCAGGAGAACGAACTGCTGGTTCTGCTGCGGCAGAACGACGGCTTCCTCCTGCCCCCTGTAAGTGAGTCACCTGCGAAAGGCGAGAGGGAGTCGAAAAAACAACCAGTCGGATCGGTCGATGGATTAAAGGTTTCGGGGATCCTGGGATCAGCGATTCTGTCGCTCAAAATACACTTTCATTTTGTGATCGATTCAAATAAAAAAATAGCTTTTGTACTGTAGACCAGTGCCTTGTTATACGAATTTAACTGTACAGGATGACCATTTGACACACTTTGATAATATGATATATTATTATAAACACCCCCAACCCCACAACAGGTTTGCTTCGACTACAACAATGGGGAGTGCCAGCAGCGGGACGGCTGCACCCGGATCCACATCTGCGAGAGCTACCTGCGCCAGGACTGCAGCTGCTCCCGGGCGCACGACTTCTTCGAGCCGCAGCCCTTCCAGTTACTGCAGAAGAGAGGCGTTCCCAACCACCTCATGGGGGGCATGAAGGCGCTGTACATTAACAAGAAGATCTTGAATGACCTGGAGTTCAAGGCCAGCCGCGGCGAAAGGCAGCAGCAGCGACAGACCAATAGCGTCCCGGCTAGCGATGCTGCTGGCGGCGATGCTACAGACACTCGGCCAAAGGGAAGACGAGGAGCTGCGGATAGTCAGGGTACAGCCGCAAAGTTTATTTTTGTTTTTTGTTTTTTCTCTCCCATATGTTTTATTGAGTATTTATTGATAATATAAAAAATAAAAGGAAAACATAGTTCTGAGTGCAACACAATATTGCTAGTCTAGCTTCAAGATTGCCAAACTGGAGAACAAGTTTTAAATAACTATCTGGAAACAAAACCCATTTCTTAACCTCAGTGGATGTGGAAACATGGATGTGGAAACTTGTTGTTCATTGTTTGTTTGTTTGGTTCTTCAGATAAAACCGAAATTTGCCTGTACTTCCTCAAAGGCCACTGCATACACAGTGCAGGTGAGTTGAAAATAATGAATTGTGTTTTAGAAGCGATCCTATAGCAGACAGAGTTCAAACCTGATGCATGTGTTCAGATGGGGTCTTGGAGACCTGGACTTAGTCCCACTGTCCTGTGGCTACCCATGGCTCCTACAGATGGGCCTGAATCCTAAATCAAGACCTGCTGTGTGAGCTTCATTAATCACAAATATCATCAAGTGTTCCTCTCTGTGTTCTTCAGAAAAGTGTTACAAAGCTCATTGCAAGCTGCCATACAGTTGGGAAGTGCTGGATGGCCAGCAGTGGACGGCGCTGGCTAACTCTGAGGACATAGAGAAGGACTACTGTAACCCCGAAAACACCTACAGGTACGCCCCAAACAACAACAAGGGACAGGAAGTAGAATTGGAGGCGCTATTTGGTCGAGGAAGCTCCGGCGTGACGAGCGGTCCTGTCGCCGCTTTCAAATCTCTCTTCAAAACTCATTTTGTTGAAGTTAGCCTCTTCGGTTTGAACCCACTCTGTTTCTAGTGTCTCCAAAGTCCTGTCTGTTTGTGTATTATTTATTTTACTTAACGCATTTTATCTGACCGACACACTGAAGGACAATGGTGTGGTGTCCTGTTGCTGCGTGTTTTATCCAGTGCTGCGGATGGACAAGTGGTACGCTTTGACCCCATGATGCGTGGACTTCAGAAAGCCAGACGTCTGTCGTCCGTCTCCTCTATTCACCAACCCACCTTCGTACTGACCACCGAGTGGCTCTGGTACTGGGAGGACGACTCCGGGACCTGGAACCAGTACGATACACCAGTGAGTTCAACACAATTCACCATCGGCCGCCAGTCTCGGTTTGCCGTGGGGGGCATTGAAGATGTGTCTTTAACCGGCACTTGCCCAAAGTGACACCAGCCTATATCCGCTCAGAGCCGCAAACGTAATTAACCAGTCAATAGGTAGTTTGTTGTTTGAAAACGTTCATCTTAGAGTAACTAGACTGGGGCGGGGTATATAATAAGCATATCAATATGCCATTATGCCTGTATGAATATTATTTTATTCAGAGAACTGACCTGAATATACTTGACTGTTTCTCTTGTCCTTAAAACCAATACAAAATCTGTTTGAGTGTAATGTAGTAGTATTATGACGTGTGTGTGTGTGTGTGTGTGTGTTCCAGTCCCACCACAATGAGGGCATCAGCAGCACAGAGCTGGAGCAGAAGTTCCAGGCGGACGCCAAGCAGTCGGTGGAGTTCACAGCCGGGTCGCAGTTCTACACACTCAGCTTCCAGGGTGAGGCCGCCGTCACTACCCAGCGCCCGACCAACCGATCGTTTTATATCATAGGGAAGGATAGCGTCGTCGTGGCTAGGTTGTTTGAACCCCGCCGGACCGAAAGGTTCCGGGTTCGAACCCCAAACGCATCCTTGATCAGAAAGCCTGAGCTGTACCGGTGCTCTTTGAATGATCTGTATCAGAATTCACTTTGGATCAAAGCGTCTGCTACATGACTAAATGGAAATCGTAAAATGTATGTTCTTTTGAATTTTCCAGACATGATTCAGACAAATAAAAGATACACCACCAAGAGGCACGTGAGACGAAGGCCTCGCTTCGTGTCCTCCTCCGATGTTCAGACCATCAAAACAAGGTGCGTCCACCTTAGTCTCAATTAAAAATAAACATGAACCAGTCAGTCTGCATTTTCCGCAGACTGAACTAGTCGGCAGAAAATGCTACCTCAGAGAGAGCCAATGACATCACCACTAAGGTTAATTTGTATTGCCATATCTATTGCCAAACCTGTACCTCACATCGGTGAGATACAGCCCTAATTTTACATCAGGCTCTTATCTGACGCACTTTGGACAGCTGCTACACACTGGCCAATAAACTACACACAGAATAGTACCAGTAGTAGTAGTTAGTAATAGTTCTTACTCTAATTGTGCTTCAAGTGAACTATATGTGTGTGTGTATGTGTATGTGTGTGTGTGTATGTGTATGTGTGTGCGTGTGTATGTGTGCGTGTGTGTGTGTGTGTGTGTGTGTGTGTGTGTGTGCGTGTGTCTGTATGTGTGCGTGTGTGTGCGCGTGTGTGTGTCTATATATTTTCCTTCCAGTAAAAGGCCTTCAGGCAGTCAAAACAATTTCCAAGCTTTACCCAGTCACTGGGACAAGACACAGGTTTCGGAAACTGGACACAAGGTAATAATATTTATATATATATTTTAATTATTTAAATTTGTACACATTTATTTGATTATTAGAAATATTAAATTCATTATTAGAAAGATGATATTGACATAGTTAATAGCATGTGGAGAACCATCATGATATATACATGCGTTGTCGTAACTGTTCTCCGAGGCATTGCGAGGGGAAGTGAAGACCTCTCCCTCCGTCTCTTGCAGAAAGCGCTGCTGCAAATGTCATCCGAGGAATACAAGGAGGTGGAGTCGCTGTTTCGCAATACGATGCACGGCTTTGACGTCGTCAAGATCGAGCGGATTCAGAACAAGAACCTCTGGGACCACTTTCGGCTGTACGTCGTCACCCGACACGGCTGACCGCGTCGCTCGCTCGCGAAACGTAACAGCGTTGTGGCGTTGTTACGGTTCAAAACGACGACGCTAATTATAATAATCTCTGTGCAAAAAAAACCAAACAAAAAACGTCTTAAAGGGGCACTTGGCAACTTTTTCAACTTAATAAACCCGTCTGGAAATCATTTGGATGGTTAAATGGTCTGTTCCGGTGTTAATGGTGACTATCCCCGCGCCCCCCGGTGGAAAACCAGCCTTGCAACTTTGGGACTACCGTCCCGGTAAAATGGAAATCGGAAGTATCGCGAGAAGCGAGAACGAGCGAGAAACACGAACTGCTTTACAGCAATTCAACGTAAACACACACGCCCCCCTCAATAACGGTTAATCACGCCGGCTATACATGTCAATGTTCTATGATACAGTGTATAATGTATTACCAACCTCGGTAGACATCGCGCCACACGAAAAAACCCGGCAACAAATGCACATGAGCAGCGGTAGAAAGGGCGAGGAGGGTGCCGCAAGTGAGTTTTTTTTTCGACAGTGTTGTGTAATATACGTCCCAGACCTGTAGGGGGAGCTCGTTGAGAAAACATGCGACCACAAAAGTGAAAACCAGCGAAGAAATGGCCAGAGTTGCCAAGTGCCCCTTTAAAATACAAATGCATACAAATAACACTTCTTTAAATACACCAAAAAAAAAGGCAAAGGGATCAGATGAGGACGAGGAACGGCGGGCGCCACGTGGACGAGAGGAAGCTGTTCCACGGCACCGACTCCAAATACATCGACGCCATCTGCAGCACCAACTTCGACTGGAGGATCTGCGGGACCCACGGGACCGCCTACGGCAAGGGTGAGCGGCGCTTCCTGCTGAGATACTTTCTGCAGGACACCACATGGAGGAAGCTGACTGTGTTGTCGTGTTGTTTTCGAATGTTTAGTCTTGATTTAGATTTGTGTTGGATGTTTCTAAGCGCACGCAAATGAATTATCTGTAGATAAAACGCCGCTTAATATTTTTTTAATATTTAATTTATTTTTTTTTACTTTCCTCTTCTTCCCTTCTCTCCTCATCTCCTCTCCTCTTCTATCCTCTCTTCTCCTCTTCCCTTTTCTCCTCATCTCCTCTACTCTTCTCTCCTCTTGCCTCTTCTCCTCTCTTCGCTTCTCCCCTCACATCCTCTCTTCTGTCATCTCTTCCCCTCACATCCTCTCTTCTGTCCTCTCTTCCCTTCTCTTCTCATCTCCTCTCCTCTTCTATCCTCTCTCCTCTTCTCCTCTCTTCCCTTTTCTCCTCATCTCCTCTACTCTTCTCTCCTCTTGCCTCTTCTCCTCTCTTCCCTTCTCCCCTTCTCCCCTCACATCCTCTCTTCTGTCCTCTCTTCCCTTCTCCCCTCACATCCTCTCTTCTGTCCTCTCTTCCCTTCTCTCCTCATCTCCTCTCCTCGTCTCTCCTCTTGCCTCTCTCCTCTTCTTCTCTTTCCTTCCCTCCTCATCTCTCCTCTCTTCATTTCTCTCCTCCTCTTCTTCTCTCTTCCCTTCTCCCCTCATCTCCTCCCCTCTCTTCCCTTCTCTCCTCTTCTCTGTCCTATCGTTTCTCCTCTCCACTTCACTTCACTTTTCTTCTCCTATCTCCTACCCCCATCCCCCCCCCCCCCCCCCCCCCCCCCCCTCCCACTCTCTCCCTCTCCTTTCCTTTCTCACCATTCCCAGGCAGTTATTTTGCCAGGGACGCCAGTTACTCCCACAACTACACAGGGGACTCGAACCACCGGACCATGTTTGTGTCACGCGTGCTGGTGGGCCACTACACCAAAGGCTCGCCGAGCTTCGTGCGTCCGCCCGCCAAGGACGGCGGGGACACCGTCTTCTACGACAGCTGCGTGGACCACCTCACCTCTCCCTCCATCTTTGTAGTCTTCGACAGGCCTCAGATCTACCCCGAGTACCTGCTCACCTACAGGGTGCCGGGGTCCGTCTTTGACGACTTGTGGTCCATGGCGGCCGCACCGGTGACGCCGGTGATGCGACCGACGCCGGTGACGCGACCGACGCCGCGATGGACGCAACCGGCGCCACCGCCGAAACATGAATCCTGTGTGATCAGCTAAAGTGGGACAGTGAGAGCATAAATTATGTCGTGGGATTTAGGATTTGGGAGTTTGCTTCTGGATGGGGGGGGCGCTGGTTCTTAATTAAAGGGCTTTAGGTTGGGACTAGTCATTAAACTCATTCCCACCACATTCAGAATAATAGTTATTGATGTAGGAATTAGAGGTGCGCGGATGGCGGTTACAGCCGCGGACTCCGCGGTTAAACCGCGGATCGGGCGGATGACCTTACGAAAAATAATATTTTAATTAAATTCGGGCGGGTGGCGGTTGAACCAATCAAATGAAAAGATATATATAAGTTACATTGTTAAATATTGTTACTTACATCCGATAAAAACGAGCACACTTTTTTTCTCGCGTCAGCAGCGCCCGCGGATGGCGGGCGGGTGCGGTTTTGAAATTGTTCGAAAAACGTTGGTGCGGATGGATGGCGGACGGATGATGAGTTTTGTGATGCGGTTGCGGATACAATAATAGCCCATCCGCGCACCTCTAGTAGGAATACATTATACTTACGCAAAAACACAGGAAAAATGCTTTATAGTTAGTACAGTTGATAGCTCATTAGTGTTGATAGACATTTGAGTAATTTGGAGCATATGATTACTAACTATTAGTTAGTAGCTATGAATACTGTTTGATTTCTCAGTTGAATGATTTTTCAAATCTTTGGGAACCACAGCTGGCCTTGATGAAACATGCACACCCTGGCTCGGGTTATTATACATCACTGGGTGTAAATACAACATTTGACATGTAATGGCCGCTCTCTGGCCAGCAGAGGGCAGCAACCAAACACAATCACACCGCATCACAAGTTATGTTGCGTTTCATTTCTCTAAAATACTGGTTGCGTTAAAAATATCATTAATCAAAATATGTGCGACAATGTTGGTCGTCGTTAAAGGAGACAATTGTGATAACTTTGTAACTGTAAATGTGTTACATTTAATGAAATAAAAAACAATCGATAGACAATAGATAGTTTTTGAGTCTATTCTTTCTGTGCCAAAATATCTCAATAATACATATCTCGCCCTGTTGATTTGTTTAACGCGCACGCACACACACACACACCTCCAATTAAGTATCAATCAATATGCAATCAATATGTCCAATGTGAGACAAATTGCTTGTTGCTCCTGCATCTGTTGTATTTGTTTAGTGAAATAAACTGTGATACGAGGAGGCGATTAAATATTATTATTATTATTAGTTATTATTCTAAAGCATGCATGTTTTTGCCTTTTTCTCTGTGTTAACATGGGACTGCTTGATACAAGATTACCCCAATGTCTTTACTGCAAATTCAACATGCATGGTTATATTAGCCCCTATGAACCATCCGCAGACAGGGTCCACCCTGCAGACCCAGACCCAGTCCCTGTCCCTGGTCCTGGTTCTGGTGGTGGGGGGAGGGGGGGACCAAGGCGTTTTTGGACATTTGCATGGTGTTCAGTCCGCCCCCCCCCCCCTGGGGTCTGGATGTAGACCTGGACCCGTGTTGGGTCTCTGTGTGCTGAGTCATGGTCTGCCGTGGTCCTTGAGCAACGCCCTTAGACGATGAACCATGAACCATTTTGTATTGCCATTCATTATTAACCATTATTGCCATTAATTATTATTAATTGCCATTGACCATTAATACCATGAACGCCTCTACAGTATTTTAATGACATTAATGTGAATGATGATGATGATGATGATGATGATGATTAATACCTATTTATTTATTCGTGTATTTCTTATGATTACGATGAATATTATTAATGTATTAACATACATGTATCATTTATTGTTATTGTTGTTGTTGTTTGTTTTAATCAGACAACAACTGTGTTATCTATAATACTACTAACGGAGGGATGCCGTCCTCCCCTCCAGGATCTGCGGCGGCGCAATGACTACAACATCGGACTACGTTTCCCGGCATGCATCGCGGCACACACGGAGAGAGCCATCTGCCTGGGAGGGGGGAGAGGGGGTGAGGCTGAGCGCGAGCCTACGAGGGACGGTGTCAATTGTGAGGCACGAGCGCACCGGGACCGGGACCAGGAGGAGGACCGTCCGACCAGCTGAAGGTAAACCCGTCCGACCGGCCGGATCCACGGAGAGAGGTAGTCTCACCGGTACTAGGGGGTTCAGTAGTTTTACGAGCATCCTCCCCCCCCCCCCCCAACCTCCCCCTTTCCTCCCCCCTTTCCTCCAATTCATCTCCATTATCCACGTTATGTGTGTGTGCCCCCCCCCCCCCCCCCCCCCCCCCCCTTTAATGGGCGCCGTGTTGATGCTCGTGTTGAATAACGCATAATTGCCGCGGTTGTCTGGGTTACGGGGGACCGGAGACCGGGGAGACCGGGGGAACGGGGGGGACCGGTGGACCGGAGACCGGGGAGACCGGGGGAACGGGGGGGACCGGGAGACCAGAGACCGGGGGACCTGGGACCGGAGACCGGGAGACCGGTGGACGGGAGACCGGAGACTGCGGACCGGGAGACCAGGGGACCGGCTGCACCACGGCGGTAACCGTGGTGACGCGGCCCGCCGGTATCCGCAGCGACTCGTTATCCAGTCTCACCTCGACGTTACGCTAAGGCTGCTCCTTATCCGCTGCTTATTCAGAAAAGTAGACTCATAATATATATATATATATATATATATATATATATATATATATATATATATATATATATATATATATATATATAAATACTAAAATTAAACTATCAAGGGACTAAACCTTTGCAGGTGGTTTGCGTTGTCTATTAAAATGCTTTTTTTAGGCCTTTTGTTGCGGTAGCCTACTTTTGGCAGTTTCTTTTTTTTCCTTCTGCTTCTTCTACCGAAATGTGTTGTTGTGTTGTGTTGTGTTGTGTGTTTTTTTCAGAAGCAGAGCTGCACTTTATGGTGACTAATGACGTCATGCTGATAAATAAAAACAATGCTATGAAATATTCATTAGGCGTTAAGGGAACGAAACTGCCCGTCAGTGTAGACTATATATATATATATATATATATATATATATATATATATATATATATATATATATATATATATATATAGACTATATGTCTATATATATGTAGACTATATGTCTATATAGATGGATAGATAGATAGATAGATAGATAGATAGATAGATAGACTATATGTGTTATATATATATATATATATATATATATGTATATATATATATATATGTATGTATATGTCTATATATTGACGAGCTACGTTCTTTCAAGTCTCTTGCTTGAAAGAAGCGGTGCTAATCAGGCCAGACCCTGTTGTGTACCGGTGGTGAATTGATTAGAATATATAACGAGTTGTATGGCGTTATCACTATTACGGTCTTTCACGAATATGCTTGTTGTTGATTTGTAATATTTTGTAGGACATAATTACAGATTTTACAGTAAAGCCGTCAAATGAGTAGCTGAGACGTTTGCAAATTAAATGTTCATTTGCTGTTCTTCTGAGGGATATGTTTCTACATACCTTGAGTTCACTTCCCTGTACCGTTTGCATAAGAATGCGATGCGCATTTGACGCAAGGTGTCTAGATGAAGCTAACGTAGAGTCCGACTCATTTAGCCCTTAATCACAGGGCTTCACATGCCCACATTTTTTGACACCCCCTAAGTACCTTAAGCCCTCTAAAGGGCTTCAGGGACTCTTCCACCCTTTGCTGTCATATGACTCGCCTCTCTTATATCAGATAATGTTTGGTTTGAACCATCTGGTAGACCCTCCACCAGACATGCCATAATGCAGCCATATGCAGAGCCAGCGTGAGGGTTCATTCCCATCTTTAGACCTTTGTGTGTGTGTGTGTGTGTGTGTGTGTGTGGGTGTGCACGTGCGCACACTTGTGTCAGTTGTGTGTGTGTGTGTGTGTGTGTGTGTGTGTGGTTGTTTGTATTCCATCTGCAGTGCAATGTGAGCTGGGTTGGAGTCAGACAGGTTGCCCCGCTGGGGTGGAGCGCCGGGTGGATATGACCCGCCGTCTCCACTGTGACGGATCAGCGTCACCGTGAGTCGAGGCTGCAGAGTCTGCAGGAAACATCCTCCTCTCGGTGTAGTCTAGACACCGGCGGCCACCGTTGGGAGACGGTCGGGGACCGATCCATTTCCCGGTCTGTGAATTAAATCCAATCAAAGCTGGTTCATAGCGGAACATTTTAAAGGGCAATCAAACATCAAGATCATGTTTAGTTTTGTTCAAACAGTGGTTTGCGTCGGTAGGTAGGCTGACACCGGGTGCAAAGTCTGTGTGTGTGGCAACTAATGTGTCAACAATGTCAAGTCATGCTTTGAACATGTCAATCTTTATCGATGGTATCCGGGAAGACACTGCTTTACCAGAGCGATGTTGGGGACCATTGAGTGATCAGTTGACGCAGGTTTTCGCTTCCTGATTGACAAGAGGAAATGCTACGACCGTAGCGCATCACGATTAGCGCACTCGTATCCAGTGATCGGCACATCCTCGCTAAGCACTGTGTGAGTGGGCGGAGAAAGGCGGACAGGCTGAAACAAAGACTGTAATTACTCTTTAAATTACCCCCTTCCCCCCCCTCCCCCCCCCCCTCCCCATTGGTCAAGTACATCAGTGCAGATCTACACGGTCCACCACACAGAACCAGAACACAACCAGACCGGACCAGATGAACAGATGCAGACCAGCTACGATACGCTCTGAGCCCCCCTGGGGAGCGGCGTTATGCCAGCATGACGGCCTGTGGTGACTCATGATGTTGACATCATCACCACCACCATCGTCTTCTCGGGATTAAAAGCGATCTCCCCGACTTCACATAAATCAAGGCAAACCAATAGCGTAAATAACAGAATATGTTGCTAGGCGACCGCTCACAACGTTTCTTTTTCTTTTCACGGACCGTGCTGACGCTCATTTTAAACGTGCGCACAAATTGTTATCCATTTGAAGCAACATGACTGTACAAGGATAGCACCTCCCCTCACATGAAGGTGCAGTGACACATGGATGATATGGACTATAGCTGAACAGTTCACCGTAGACTTCTAGGGTCAACTATTTTGGAATGAGGAAGTGATGTCAAGAATCGGCGTGTTTGGGAAAAAGCTGTCTCACCCCATTGGTGACATCAGTATTGTTATTTTTGTTTCTACAAATGACGCATGGCTCCTATCCTGTAACCCCTTCGATCGTTTCGATTATCCACACATATGGTCTTGAGTGTGGCGACCCCATAGCATCACTTCCTGAGCTTCACCACCGGCTCTCATGAATAATAAAGAAGGCAAAATGTTAGCATGATGGTGAGCTTGCATACTGTTCACCGGGGGGGGGGGGGGTACTGCATATACACTTAACCTATACACCACCGCAGGACCGCTCGTTAAAATGAATCGAACGCGACTCGGTTTCATTACAGAGCCTGTTCTGGACGGTTGGTTTGATGTCGCTGCAGATGAATATACGCACATTTGATAGCCTATGTGGATATATGTATGTATACATACTGCAAAATGTAACTTCCCAGACAAGCATTCACTACATGTCATAGCAGTTGTTGCTGCATTGTATTCATAGAAACATCATACGGTTGTACTGTGTTGTACTGTGTTGTGTGCGGTACTTGTGTTCTGTGTTTGTACTTTAACAAGGGCCTCCTGGTGGGAAAACCAAGAAGACATTTCTCTAATGACATATGCTAGGGGCCCTTGGTTATTGTGATGATGATGATGATGATGATGATGATGATGATGATGATGATGATGATGATGATGATGATGATGATGATGGATTTGATCACCTATAAAATATCAACCTCAGATGATACATGTACACGTCCACTGACTGTATGGTGGCCTTGATGCTGCTGGTGGATGTGAAGGTTTTGCGTCCTCTGGTGGAGGTGTGTCTCCTCTTAGCTTGACCTTTGTTGCTGGAGCTGCTACTAGTCCCTGCTGCCGGTTCTTTCGTCACCCCCAACACGGTATACATTAGCCGGCAGAGCCCCGGGTTCTCCTATAACATTATCTCTCTCTTATCACCCCATCATTAGGTTATAATCATGGTCAGTGAGCTGACTGTGATTATACTCACAGTCCACACACCCACTACAGGGAGAGTAGTAACCAATTAGGCTGCAATGGAGTTGAAAAGCGGTGGTCGTTTCCGCCATCTTCACGCCTATAAACTCGTGTTTGAGTGTCCATGACAAAGCAATGTCACGAAAACACAGTTTTGTCTGTGGTGATCCTGCAAGTCATTTTTCATGTGCGGAGATAACAAATCAATACTGTAGATATCAATGCACATTATTGAATCAACGAGGACAATCAATGAGGGACATTTCCAGCGTAAATTGTTGTCGGACCGGGCGGTGACCTTTTATAGCGGGGAAACAAATCAGATCCGATCCGGCGTTGTGGTACAACAGAGATCAGTTAAATTAACGGCAACTGTCTTGATCTCATAATGAGTGAACCCCTGCTTATCAGGGGCATGATAGTGCAGTGGCAAGGGTGCTTGTCACTTCAGGTGCTGAAGTATCTTTCGACTCCCAGACAAACGGTACTGGGTGACCGCAGCCACATTTCTTATCAAAGTCATCCTCATCGGATGCAGAAACAACAGCAGTTACTAGGCCACTTTGGAGAAAAAAATTGCGCATTGCATTCCCAAGACCAGAATACAACCGGCGGCGGGAAAGTGGGTGAAAGACGGGCGTTCTCCGCATGCATCCATAATAGATTGCAGGTTGAACTCCGGTGGTCCCCAGGCAGTATCTCTCTGCTCCTTGTGTCAGTCAAAGAGGGCAGAGTCATTAACAAAAAGCTCTCAGCTGCGAGTCACAGATCAGGGATTGATGGATACAGTTGCCCCGGCAACCGGATTTCCGACACTTTTGGGCCGTTTTTGTGTGTCCGAAGGTGTTGACCCTGTTTTTAACCAATGAGGTCCATTGAGACCGAAGACTCTCGAAGCCAATCTCGTTTCCATGGAAGGTCAGTACAAAGAAATGATTAAATACAACAGAATAAAGGACTATCGTTGTTATTTAATCATTCCACCACAAGGTCGCAGCGCTTTTCCATTACCACTAGCCACTAGCACTTGCAATGAAACTGTTTAAATCGACAATCAAAAGCCGAGCCCCGGTTTCCCGCCTGGCGTCCGCTTCTTTGTAATTTCCTCAGTTTCAATCTGCCAGTTTGTTGCTATGCAGCCTAACATTTCTGTTTAGCTTTGTGTTTGGACCTGTCTTTGAAGCAAATGGTATATTCGCGATGACATGTCTCCACGAGACCTTGAAGAGTGAGAAAATCTTTACTCTGCAATATATCAAAGACAGGAAACATATCGCGTAGAGACCCAAGCGTACTCTTGTTCAGAGTCCAACAAAGTGCCAGCGATCGGTCCTAGCCGCTGTGCATTCTCCTCGTTCGTGGCAACGGGCGAAGACATCAAAGCAGGAGTCTGCTGTGATCCGTTGGTTTCTAGAACTGAAGTCCTGATGTGCATCACTGTGGCCCTGCTGCGTTGCTTTCGAGTTGTCTGAGTGCTAGACTTCAGCCCGGTAATCCAGCCATCCATCTCCTAATATCTCCATCTCCTCCTCCCAGTGCTGCGTCTCTGTGGCCCTTTATGTGTCTGTTTGGTTCCTGTCTGCCATGTATGCCAACCGGGTGGAGGCTTTTAACCGAATCATCTTATGTACAATACTCCCAGTGCACATGCACAACCCCCCAGTGTGATTCAAAGCCTGTTTATTTTTCATATGAAAGGAATAGGCGACGTTCACGCCGTCAGCCTCTACATGGAGCTAGACAACACCACAGAAATATCATCTTCTCGATGGCTGTTCTAAAAATTGCGATCCGTCGTGAGAGTGAATTCATAACAGGTACAATGTGTGGGATACACAGACACTTTTTTTTCTTTTTTTTTTTCCAGATTTAGCAAGTGGCAAGTTTAGTTTAACAGGATCTATTTTCTACCGGCGCCTCAAAAGGTGCAATCCTGGGCATCCTGGCAAGAAAAAATATGTGCCAAACTGCAATCTGGGGTTTTTCGTAATATGGCGGAGGGAAGATTTGTATTATTTATTTAGTTTATTTATTTGGCATGTATTTAGTTTATTTATTTTAGTCGCTTTTATCCAAAGTGACTGATTTAGATGTGATTGCTCAAGGATGCCTACAGATCAGGATGCTGACACTGGGTATCGAACCTAATACCTTCCTGGGAGTTAAACCCCGAGCTAACTCCGCTATCCACAATGTTTTACACGGTACTATACACACAGGTATCTATCGCTGTGAGAGCCTACAGTGACCAACGAGACCCTTCTGAATGTGTACCGCCATCTTGGTGTCCATGACCACGGTGATGTTGACAGAGCCGTGGGAGCCGTATTGGTATTGATTATTTGTGTTAGTGCTCCATGCTTACTATTGATCTGTTTCCCATGAGGGATGAATTCCCACCTCTGTCAAGGCAATCTCCTCCGTCCTCTCAGCTCCATTAATTTAGCCGTGGAGAGCATGGGTCACGGATGAAATAAAAGTCTATCCATTTTATCCAGAATGTTCATTGTAACGGCACACATCCCACTTCACCCCCTGTGTGTGTGTGTGTGTGTGTGTGTTCCCTCATCAAATACACAAAATGGAGAACACCCTGTCTTTATATAATTGGCTGGGAGAGGCTGCAGCTGCCCATCACCCTGACCTGGAATATGACAACCAATGGATGGATGATGGATGGATGGATGGATGATGATGGATGGATGGATGATGATGATGGATGGATGGATGGATGGATGGATGATGGATGGATGGATGATGATGGATGGATGGATGGATGTCCTGCTGCATCACCTAGCCTGTACTCCTATACTGGACCATAAACCTGGTTCAGTATAGGATGTTCAAAAAGGATGTTCACATTTCAGAGACGTGATGTGATTGAACAGCTCCATAAAAGTCGGCCTTTGCGCAACTTCTAAACTATATTTGCGTAGCGAGCCGAGCGGCCTCTTTAAAATCCGGGTGCTTTTATTTCTCTGCTCTGTTCTCTTATTGCTTGGGGAGAACAAAGCAAATCCGTATGAATGGGTCGTCTTCTCTGCCACGTTGGTTTCAATGCGTCATCTGGGACACCGTGTGTCTGGTGTCTCGCAGCTAGCGCCCTGCGCTTCGGTAATGAAATGTGCTCTGGGGCGACACGCTGTAGGTGTAGTGTCGCCGGTGTCACCGCTCCTGTTTGTCTTCCTGACAGATTTAGTCCACAAGGTGATTTATTGTATGCAAATCAGTCTTTGAACAAACGCATTGCTGTCACTGCAGCTAACTTCAACCCCATTTTAAATAGCGAATAAGATTTGACTGCATTAAAGCATATTTCTCTCTCCTTCCCACTTCTTCCTTTTCCTCATTGGCCTTTCCTGCTCTCTGCCAATTCTCTCTCTATCTTGATTGCTATCATTATCTTTCTCTACCTATGTAATCTCCTCATACATAACCTTCTCATTCTCTACCCCTCTCTACCTTTTCCTCCTATTTTTTAAAATGTGTATTTTATTCTTCGCTCTTTGCTCTCTCTCTCTCTCTCTCTCTCTCTCTCTCTCCAGCTGTTAGATTCCTGACCCTCCCTTAATCTCACTCCGGCCTGACCTCCGACCCCACCACCAGCCCGCCCGCCTGCCCGTCGCCACCATGAACTACCTTCGCCGGCGCCTGTCAGACAGCAGCTTCGTGGCCAACCTGCCCAACGGCTACATGATGGACCTCCAGAGGCCCACCCCTCCGGGCACCACCACCTCCTCCACCTCCTCCACCTCCTCTCCCGCCTCCCCCGCCACGGAGAGGCGACAGCCCCCGGGGCAGCCGGAGCAACCGCCTCAGTCTCCCACGCCGGCCGCTGCCACGGCCCCGGCCCCGGCTCCCGCCCCGGCGCCGGCTCCATCTGGTGGCAGTTTCCTCAGCTCCTTCTCCAGCGTGGTGAAGAGCGCCCAGATGGCCCAGAGCGTAGCCGCCGCGGCGCAGGCCAAGTCTGCTGCGGCGGCGGCGGCGGCGGCAGCCGCCGAAGCAACTCCAGCCAAGCCCGTCGTACGCAAGCCCAAAATCCTGCTGGTCATCGACGGGCAGCACACAGATTGGTGAGTGCTGGGAAAAAACAAACCTTTACGACATGGGTTGAGGCTTGGGGACCTAGCTCTGAATTGGCAATAGACCTAACACTATAAATCATGTAAAAGCACTCGCATCATGTAACCGTCTATAAGTCTATAATATCACTATGTCACTATATCACTACTAACCATCATGTAACCGTCTATAAGTCTATAATATCACTATGTCACTATATCACTACTAACCATCATGTAACCGTCTATAAGTCTATCTATATATTCAATTCTGTTGTGCGGGACTTTCCTGTGAGCATACAACAGATACACTTGGGAACACAAACTTTGTTAAAGACAAGATGAATCTTTGGCAATGGAAATAAATCAATATTATGCTCATATAGAGCTTTTCCCATTTTCAACATGAATAGTCAATGGCCCTTAGAGCACAATGGCTGCCAAAATGGCTACAACAATGGCGCCATAACGCATAAAGTTAAAGCATAAAGCTATAGCATGCACCAATGCACCATGCTTCGATTATTATGGCCCCCTGAGTAAAATTAGGGCCCTTTAACATGTATGCTGCTGTTTAACCCACAGTGTGTGGGTGGATAATTGGCATGGCAGGGCTGATGAGGGTTGATGAGGGTTTAGGATGCGCGTAGCAACCAGTCACACAACCAGTTAACCGTCCCCATTCCCGCCAAGGTCATCGTCGTTTGCATCCGTTTGAATTCCAAGTGTGACCTCGCTGGTCTTCGTCTGAAGCTAGGTTGGTACATTAGCTTCTCCAATCCAGATAAAGCTACATGTGGAATCCATCATGATCGGTATTGATTCATCTTCTTTTTGTTTGGTCGATAAAGGGCCCATTTTTTTATTATTTATTTTTTAAACCTAACCCTAACCCTATATTTTTGATTATGCCTTGTTTTTTGATTATATCTGTACATTTTTGGTGGTGTTATAGCAGTAGCAAACGAAATACGTGATTCTTTTTTAGCTGGTATGATGAGATGTCAACGATAACGCATGATGTAACACAATAATAAAGCCATATCAATTCACATCATAATTATCACATTTCTGCGGCTTTGTGGAGGTGTCTGCCTGTGGCGAATTGATGCGGCGTCTGTAAACGAGCAGTGACGAATCTCCGACCCAAGAAAATATCTCCAGCTCCTCAAGCAAGCGCCGACGCCTCGGCACCGCGGCTTATCTCCGCAGGGGGAGACGAGGAGAATCTGCCTCTTAATTAATGGCCTCCCTCGACAGAAAACACCGCCGCGACCCCCAAGCTTTAACAGATGCTGTGCCGCGCGTACGCTGTGCCTCGAACCATCATGTGTCTATGATCGTCTCCTCTGAAGATTAAACATTGACCCCGGATCTTTTTAAGGAGACCCTTGACAGTCGGCAAAAGGTTGTGTTGTGATCACATGATCGCTGGAGGCCAGTATAGTGATGGGGAAATAGAGACAGCTATACTTGTGTTCATGAGTTAACAAAATTGTACATAAAAAAGATCTACATGTATTCTTTATGCAAGTTGCTGTTTTTATTTTTGCTTTAGTTTTTATTTTGCACAGTAGCCATCAGTTAGGGCTAGTATACTTTTGGCCACTTGGGGGCACTGTAGCCCCACCACACTGCACCTTAATGCGTCCCCCCCATGCTTTGAACAACAGAATAGCATCAGTGACCCCTGACCAGCAGGTGGCGCTGTTGGACAACCAGAGTATCGACCAGAAACGTTTCACGTTGTCATTCCCATTCCGACATAGAGACACAGCAGCAGCAGCAGCACAGTGTTAAATGTGATGTTTGCCTGTGTAGTGTGTGTGAACTGTGAACACCCATGTGTTCGCTGTCACTTGAGACCCGTGTCATCCCTTTCTGTTGGGGTGGGTGGGGGGGTTTAGTTGGTTAGTGTAGGGGTGGGGTGAGGTGGGGGGGGGGGGGGGGGGGGGGGGTTTGGGTGGGTGTCCTGGGCATTCCTGTGGAGAGGCTGAGCATCTCTGAGGAGACACTGGGCTCTCCTGACAGACTTGGCCCCCGCCGCTGACTGATGCACAATGCATGCTGCTATGCCACACACACGCAGTATACCAGGACATCACCGCCACCGCCGCCGTCGCCAGTGTCTCTCTCTCTGTCTCTGTCTCCATCTGTCTCTGTCTCTTGTCTGTCTCTCTCTCTCGCTCTCTATTTGTCTCCGTCTACCTCTCTCTCTTCTCGTTCCCTCCCCCTCTCTCCCTCTCTCTCTCTCTCTCTCTCTCTCTCTCTCTGTTTCGCTCGTCTCTTTTTTCTTCCCTGGTTCCATCAATATCGGTGCCATGCCAACACCTTCTCATTGCCAAGTAGCTGCCAGTGTGTTTGCACTGCGATGTGAACTAAGAGAGTTCAAGGGTTGAACTTCTCTGCTTAAATTTCATTTCATTTCCCATTTCCCATTCATTTACCTTTTTTCAAAGGCACGCAGACATAAATCGTGAAAATAATCCGACAATCCTAAATTCCCCAACAGGAAGGAAGGTATGATTTGCAAAATGTAGATAAAGATGGAGTACATAGCGAATACTATACTGCAGTGTTAGCGGTGCTCAAAAGAAAAGACATATGGTCACATACCTAAAAAGTCAATGTACTTGGAGTGCTTCTCCACACTGTTTATATTGTGGGTGTGTGTGAGTTTAGTAGGAGAATGAAAGCCAAGTTTTTTTTTCTCTCATACAACTGGGTGTTTACTTTTTAACAGATGTAAAGTTGTTGTTTTTTTTACGCCAGCGAGCCCAGCCGACCGTAACTTAAATCGATCATTCGGAGTGACGCCATGTTTCGCAATACCTCAGAAAACACATAACTGTCATTTTTGTTGTTGTTCTTCCATCTCCGTTGGGCCCCCTAGACTTCATTTTACCCCGTTTTCATTGTGCGGTGGACGTTGGTCCAGGTGTGTGTGTGTGTGTGTGTGTGTGTGTGTGTGTGTGTGTGTGTGTGTGTGTGTGTGTGTGTGTGTGTGTCATTGACTTTGCACAAGAGTATGTAGGTCACCTCTCTCGCAAGATTCATAGCTTCCCAAATGACAGGGAATTACGCAGACAGCTGGGGGATGTTAGGGCCTCTCTCTCTCTCTCTCTCTCTCTCTCTCTCTTTCTCTCTTTCTCTCTCTCACTCTCTCTCTCTTTCTCTCTCTCACTCTCTCTTTCTCTCTCTCTCTCTTTCTCTCTTTCTCTCTCTCTCTCTCTCTCTCTCTCTCTCTCTCTCTCTCTCTCTCTCTCTCTCTCTCTCTCTCTCCCCCCCCCCCCCCCCCTTCTGTGGATGGAATGTTAACGAACGCACTTGAAAGGAGGATGGGTGTAAAAGGAAAGGGGGGGAGAGAGAGAGAGCGTGCCTGGCGGGAAAATTGATGGAGGGAGAGAGAGGGAGGGACGAGCGAGCGTCAGATCTGTGGTGCGAGTGGGTCAGGGGCTCCGAATCCCACACATTACACACATATCCTCCCACACTCGCCTGCTAGCATGTAGCCTATATCCTCCCACCACGCTCACTTGCTAGCATGTATGCTAACACACACATAATATCCTAAGATCCTATGTTTGTGTGTGTGTGTGTGTGTGTGTGTGTGTTTCAGTGCCCTCCACACACACACACACACACACACACTATTTCTTCATCTTATCCTCAGTCCTGGAGGTATGATGTAATAAAGGATATTATCACCATCCCACCGCTTGAAGCCCATCTCATAACAGCTGTTGTGACTTGTAGTGTGTCGGTTGATGACCCAGACACAGATTTTGCGTCGGTTTGGACCCACGGCGGTTCACCACATTGGCTTTTGGATTAGACCGGAATAGAATCCGCCTTGGGGTCAGCGGTGGTGTGTCTCCTCCGGCCCACTGAAGTGGCCGAGACTCGCCGGTCTCGGTTTCCCCCTGATGTGGTGTCCTGGACTAGAACAGTCCGCGCCACAGTACCCGAACATCTGCTCATTGCCGCTGATGCCCGGGTGCCACTGACATCTTAACCGGTCGTTCTAGTACTGGACAGGCTTCATCTGTCTGTCTGTCTGTCTGTCTGTCTGTCTGTCTGTCTGTCTGTCTGTCTGTATGCTTGCGTTAATGAAAGACATCAGGAAAAGGAAATGGAGGAAAAGAGAGCAAACACAACCATGACCTGTGGTCCTTCTCTCAACACACACACATGCAGGCACATGTCCACACATGTGCGCAGACACACACACGCACACACACACGCACGCACGCACGCACGCACGCACGCACGCACGCACGCACGCACGCACACACACACACACACACACACACACACACACGCGCACACACGCACACACACACACACAGCAAATGAACAGTGCAATGCACAGTCCCGGGACTTCCTCTATGGGTGTATCTCCAGGTATATGGCTGCTCTATCCTTTAAAGACTAGTGCTGGAAGTGGGCCTAAGTACTTCCTACAGTACCGGCACTTCTACATCCAACCCTCTGGTGTCCTGTGACTTCTCACAACCTGCCGGTGTTATGAACCTACTGGTCTCCAAGCTGTCTGGTTCCTGATTGGGTGAGCCAGATGTAGCGCAGGGCTGGTAGGCAGATTCGCAAAAGTCCACTGTGGAGGCGAAATTACCAACTTTGAAATGACCAACTTGTTTTCATTTACTTTTGTAAATGCGTTTACTTTGTTGAATACTACATTCAATTCCTATACGACACCGATAACAATTGTCAGACTTTCTAAAATAAAACATTTAACCCCTACCGCAGCCTAGCCTGGCTCCGCCCTCCGACGTACTTCCGCTCAATTTTCATTTCCCTTCAGTACTAGGTCTGGGTATTCGGCATATTCGCGGGTTTTCTCCCGGTAAAGTTTTACCGGTCCAATCAGCGAACAGGAGGTGCGGCCTGAGAACAGTGACGTAGAGGTCGTAAGTACGGAGGCGGGCGGAACCAGGCTAATGCTAATGCTCACTGCATCTGCCGTTTGTATACTGCGCGCAACGTGGTTTCTGGCGCATGAAATACGTCACGACCAAACGTTAGCGATTGGTTATGGCAGATTCGGAGTGGCACTGGGCAGAGCCAATAGTTTTAAACTTCAACAGAGCACCCGCCTTCAGTTAGTTAACAATTGTCAATGGTGAGTGGCCAGACTCTCTGTACAAATGAAATGTAGTACGAGAGGCTGGTGACCAGGCTAACCGCAGCCGACTATGACGTTAACAACAACATTAAGAAAAAAACATTAATGTTCACCATGTCAATAAATGTATGTGGTGAACATCAGCAATAAGTTATAGTAATATTTTATTCACTGCAGAAATTCAGCATGAAATAATGATTTGCTGATACCGTGTGAATTAGGGGAGTACTGGCCCTTATTATTTTTCCACTTCAAGCACTGTTACAGAGCCTCCATCAAATTGTCTCGATACTCTCTTTTTTCTTTTGTATCTCTCACTCTCAACCACGTCTGTCTGTGTGTTTTCCCGTGGAGGATGACGGCTGCTGGCGTGAACGTTTCTTCTTCTTGGTTGTCAGGTGGTTTCCTTATCTCCAGGAGAGGAAGATAACGGCGTTGTCTGATTGCCCGCATGTGTTTCTAGTGCTGCTGCTCTCACTACAGACTCAACAGGCCTGTTAGGATGCTAAACAAATTTTGCTGGGGGGGGTTTTCGGCGGACTTCTTGAAAATGGTATTATGCGGTTGATGTCAGCCCAATTTGGTTTGCTTCTCTTTTCCATTGCTGTGTTGGCTTTGTGAATGGACAACCGCAGTGTGGAGACTCGTAGATGGGAGGGATTCTGTTTGGTGTACAGATACTGTTTTATTGACTGATTATGTGTTCTAGTTATTTTAGTTTCTGCCCATGGTCGTCAGTTCTTTTCGTTTCTGCCTTTGTCTCTATATGTGTGTGCTGCTTCCAGTGAAATGCTGTTGCCCGGTGAGAATAAGAGGTTATTTTTCTCCAGCGATTGGGTTCACCCTTTTGCACTGAACCTGACAAATAAGTGTGAAATAAGTGCTAGCATTTTGTGATTGGTGTGATTTCCATGTTGGAATACAAATCCTATGAGACATAATACCCCCAACGTAATATGATAACATAATATCCTAACATATTTCAGCTTTTTCATGTTCTACTAATGTCTCTGTATAAATGATAACATAAATAACAAAATTGATTGAACATAAATAAAATGTTCAATCAATCAATCAATCACCTATCTATTTTTTTTCAATCACAAAAATATCCCCATTTTAAAATAGTTAGAATAGTAGAATGACCCCCCAAACTATCATACAGTTAGCTAAGCTGTCTCTGCTACTTTCTTATTATGTTCCTCTAAATGACATTCCCTATACAGTTATTGTGGCTTATTTTACCTTCTTAAAAAAACCTCTCTGACAAAACATTTTCCCATTTTCTTCCTTGCAGGGCAAAGTATTTCCGGGGCAAGAAGTTAAACGGCGAATACGAGATCAGAGTGGAACAGGTAGGAAACAGTCGGTGTTATTACACATCGTTTTCATGTTGTTCATGATTTTCTCTCAACGCTGCCCCATATATACACCAAACCATACAACACACACGTGAAACACTCGTTTGCGTGAGAATTTGTACACATTCAAAAGATGCCAACGAATGGGTTTTTGTTGTGGATCTTATTTGTTTTCCTAGAATCGCCTAAAACTTGTATTTGATAAACACCCCCCAAATGTGTACGCCTACGAACAATATTCGCACGATCTTCCCACTTGAAGCACGTTTGTTTGTCGTCTTGGGAGCAGTGTGTATCTGTCAGTTGACGAACATCTGAGAACGTTCCTCCCCGAAGCCGGAGTCCAGCATCACAACACTGAATAATGAATGCAGCCCCCAAGCAGATAGTATTTACAGTGAATCGATAGCATCTGATTCCCCTTAAAACACTTTTTGGCTGTACATCTGCAAGCCATTGTCGAGGCCGAGGCACTTGTCTTTGAAAAGAGGAGCTGGGGAGGTTTTTTTATGGGGGGTGGAGAGGAAGAAAGCGACCGCAGAACGACTAGAAAGGTTTTAATGGGCTGTATGCGCAGCTCTCTACTGTTGTGGCCACATATCCTAATCATTCGGATACCTTGGAGGTGGTGGTGGTGGTGGTGGTGGTGGTGGTGGTGGTGGGGGGAGGTAGTGGAGGTGGTGGTAGGAGGAGGTGGTGGTAGGATGTGGTGGTGGTGGTAGGAGGAATTGGAGGTGGTGGTAGATGGAGGTGGTAGGAGGAAGTGGAGGTGGTGGTAGGTGGAGGTGGTGGTGGGTGGAGGTGGTAGAGAAGATGGAAATGGGAGGAGGTGATGCTAGGATGTGGTGGTGGAGGTAGTGGAGGTGGTGGTGGTAGGAGGATGTGGAGGAGGTAGTGGTATGTGGAGGTGGTGGTGATATGTGGAGGTGGTGGTGGTAGGAGGAGGAGGTGGAGGGGACGGGTGTCTATCCTGAGGAGGGAGCTTCCTCCATAGTTCTTCTCCATTGAAGACGTGAGGTTTAATTTACTCTGAATTAATTAATTTCTTCCAACTCTGCCGTCTTGATCGATGTTCAGAGCTCCAACAGCAACATGTGGCATGTGGGTGAATGGCACCTTTAACGCTAAACTACTAAACCCCTCATCCTCCTCATTGGGTCCAGGTCTAGCAGGCCCAGCCATCTCCGACCTGAAGCAGTGCTGACCTACTTTGTTAAAGCCAGAGCCCTTTCGTCTCACTTTCCCAGAAGCCCCCCCCCCCCCCCCCCCCCCCCAGCCTCAGGATAACGAGTGTGTTGCTAATTGGCCTGGTTGGGTCCGGCTCGTCGTAGGGCCGCCCGGGTACCACCCAGGGCGCTGCTGGACCCGCGAAACCCGATCTCTGTGTGAAGAGTTGGTGATGTAGTGTTTTTAGAAGACAACAATAAAATGTAAAGGCAGGAAGGAGCCCCCTGCTCTCCGTCTCTCTCTCTCTCTCTCTCTCTCTCTCTCTCTCTCTCTCTCCGTCTCTCTCTCTCTCTCTGTCTCTCTCTCTCTCTCTCTCTCTCTCTCTCTCTCTCTCTCTCTCCGTCTCTCTCTCTCTCTCCGTCTCTCTCTCTCTCTCTCTCTCTGTCTCTCGCTCCTGCCCCTTTCTCATTCTTTCTCTTCCTCTCAATAGAAATGTTGCAACCGTCAGTTGCAACGTTATTTGTGACCATCACAAATACTTTGACCTGCTGCCATTTTGGATGAGATTATTGATCCCGGTCTGGGGAGTCATTACAGCACTACTCCATGTTACTCCCAGTATGCTCTGATGCTGCACTTCAAATGTGGAATGTGCTGCTGGCTGCACTTCTTGACACAACAACAACAACAACAAACGTATGAATATAAAGAATATGCATGTGGCGGTCTGGTGAAGGCAGCGCTAATGAGGGCAGAAGGCAGGGAATGAATAACAAGCGGTCAAGTTTCCAGATCTTTTTCCAAACTGCTGGGTTCAATCGGTCCAATCTCAGGTAGCAGCTATAGGTAGTCGTTGGACTGCAGTATATAATATATAGTTGGACTGTATTGACCAACACACTCTGACATCATATCTACAGCGTCGCCTGTCTTCATTGGCATGTGTCTCTGGCATACTTGAAACCATTTTTAAAAATCATCATTAAAAATACCACTTTGTGACCACTGATTTTGTTTTGACGTAAAGGAAATACAATATGACTAATTATTATTATAGTTTTATTTCCCTGCACAAGGCATGCTATGAGGGGTCATAAACAGTAGGGGGTACAAGAATTATGTTTTAAATGTCGGCTCTGTTTTTATTTGTATTGTTTTGTTGTTGTTGTTTTTTGTTTTTTTCCTGAAAACCCAGGCTCCAGCCAGTTGTTGTTGTTGTTAACCCATGCCCAACTGTAGTGTTCCCCAGGGGTTGCCTTTAGTGCTGGGGAAAACCGCCCTTCCTGTCCCTCAATCTGGCAACCCGGTCTTTCAGCTGTTTTCTCCTGCTAGATACTCCTTCCTGGAAGCCTTCCTCTTGGAAAAGCGCTTGTAGAAAAACTGAACCCACCGACTCAACCTGCTCTTGTCTCGAATCTGGAACCTGTGTGTGTGTGTGTGTGTGTGTGTGTGTGTGTGTGTGTGTGTGTGTGTGTGTGTGTGTGTGTGTGTGTGTGTGTGTGTGTGTGTGTGTGTGTGTGTGTGTGTGTGCATGTGCATGTGCGTGCACGTGTGTGTGTGTGTGTGTGTGTGTGTGTATTAGGAAGATCCATGGGCTTTGGTGGGATTATTTATCACCCACAAGGCCTTTTCTATATCTTTGAAGTGTCTTGGATTCATGTCCGGGCCCCTGTTAGACTCCGCTGCCAAGCCAGGGGCCCCCTCTCCTCTCCCCACCCACCTCATTTCTATTGAGGCTCCATTATAGCTGATTATAGTCCCCCCCCCCCCCCCACACACACACACACACACTCTGCTGGTGAGGTGAGGTCGATTTGCCAGTCTTGGGCTCCATGCCATGTCGGACCCTCACCTAACCAGCAGTGTGTGTGTGTGTGTGTGTGTGTGTGTGTGTGTGTGTGTGTGTGTGTGTGTGTGTGTGTGTGTGTGTGTGTGTGTGTGTGTGTGTGTGCGTGTGTGTATTAGGGGAAAAAACACTTCTTGTTTTGTTTTTTTTCATGGGAAGGCACAGCAATTTGGGGCCAAATTAGGCGGGAAGAAATCAGGGAGGCGGTTGGAGGACTGTGAAAGATCAAGGGCCCCAGGTCCTTAGGCCCGCCCCTTTCCACCTGTGTGTGTGTGTGTGTGTGCGTGTGCATGTGCGTGTGCGTGCGTGTGTGTGTGTCGGCTGGGTTGCCAGGGGCAACATCTGCTGAACAGGCCCAGTGACCTCAGCAAGGGCAGTCTCTGTCTCTCCTGTTTTGATCTTTGATCGTTCAAGACGGATGATTTGGTTCAATACCAAACCCCAACACCCATTGGTCGGTACGGGGGGGATAACACACCAGCACCCACAATGCCGCCTGTCGTGGTGGTGATTCGAATCAAGCATCTGTGCCTATGGGGTTGTGTTTGTTTTTTCTTTTCTTTTTTTTTAAAGCATGTAGTGTTTTCAGTGAATTATTGTTCTGTTACACAAGGTGGTAGTGATTACAAGCGAAGGTCCTAATACGACATGAATAGTGTAGTGTTCTCGAAAAAACCCTCAATTACATCAGCATACGATTAGGCAAGGCTTATCCAGGCAGCGCTGAATACCACCGCGCTAACCGTGTTAAACTAAAACCACCTCCCCTGCGTCCTCATCCAGCAGACCCACTTTTTCACTCCCCGCACACTTTTACCCACAAATCTTGTAATGAGGGAAACATTGTTCCCATTGTCCTTTGTTCCAAAACATGTTAATATTTTAAAAGCACCAGATGGTGGTATAATATATATATTTTTTACTTTTTCAGTTGATGGTTAAATACACCTGCATAGACAGACGGCACGTTTAAAGCATATTTTTTGGCTGATATCAACTCGCTATCTGTACTCAAGATCTGGCTTAATAAATAATACCCCAAGGGTTTTTTCATGGATAATTAAGTTCACATTATGACTATTATGACTATGATGATGATGATGATGATGATGTCATTATCATTATTACTACCATCATCATTACAGTAATTTGCATAATTATTACGAATGGTCGCTTATCTTCTCATAGATGCAATGGCCATTTCTTCCCTGGGTCACTGGTGAAATGTTTATTCGTTTCCGCTGGCAACTATATGTCTTTATTATCACTATTATTTTGCCTGCTCTTTATCACAAAAGAGCAGGCAAAATATCATTAAATATATCGACATCCTGAGGTTATGAATGGCTGGTTTTAGGGTTGGGCTTAATTCAGCCTGAGCTTGCGGTGTTGGTGTTGTTGTTGTTGTTGTTGACTTGGACGTAGAATAAAAGCAGTTGACCAGATGAGAAGAGTTAAATGTGGAGAGTGCCTCTGGTTACAAATCTCTTCCTGGTTTACTTTCCCAGGCCGGGGCCACTGTCTGAATGTGTCACCTCCACGGTAACCATGACGACACGAGGACGAGAAGTGTGTGTGTGTGTGTGTGTGTGTGTGTGTGTGTGTGTGTGTGTGTGTGTGTGTGTGTGTGTGTGGCTCTGATTACTTGTGTTGTGTGGGTGTATCCCCTACTGTGTGATTTGTGAGTGTTGTCCACGCATTTGTTTTGTGTGTGTGTGTGTGTGTGTGTGTGTGTGTGTGTGTGTGCAAACTTGTGTATCTCTTTCACACACACACACACACACACACACACACACACACACACACATGCTGTGGCTGCACAGATGTGTGTTCCAGGAGCTCCAGCACAGAGGAGCTAAGAATAGAGATCTGGAGTCATCTCAGCCCGGAGCCGGGCTTACGTGAGGACCATGGCTGCATCTGAAATTCCATACTAAAATGCTATTAGTATGCTATTTAGTATGCTATTTAGTATGCTATTTAGTATGCAATGCAGTAGTGACGACAACAAAATGACGAACAGCAACCAAGGCAGCTCTGGCATAGCGCTTCAATTGTATACGTTTTCACTTTGCTAGGCAACCGGCCAGAAGGAAGTGACATGACTATAACAGGCTGAGTAGTATGTCCGAAAACATACATATTACTGTTTATTCAAACAAAAGTATGTTAAACGATAGTACATATATTGGGTATGTAGTGCATAGTATGCGATTTTGGACGCGGCCCATGACTCCCTGTCCCGTAGAGGAGATTATCTACAAATATGATGCAACCAAGTATGGATTATGGGCTTGTCTTTTGGGGGGTTTGTTGGTAATGCAGCATGAAATCAGGACCATTTTCTTAAGTTGTAATGGCAGTTGGAAGAGAATCCTTTCAGTCCTTTTGATTATTTCCTCCACAGAGGACTGATAGTAAAACTTAGTTTTGGGTGATGAATAAAAACGTTGAGATTGAGATGAACTGGTGTATAGAGACATGCGTAGAGAGTACCTTACTGAGGGGCATTGCTAAGGCCAACTCTCAACTCCTGAGTGGTTCTGATTCTGGAATATGACTTTCCACTAAATTACAAAGTTATTTAATATTACTCATTATCGTTATTTATTCATTTAGCAGATGCTTTTATCAAAAGCAACTTTATAATAGACAGATATAATGCATTGACATAATGGATTGAACCCAGTAACATTCAGCTGGCAGTCAAATGCCCCTAACCATGACAACGCTGTCCTGCCCCCCTCCACTATTTATACAAGTATCAAACAGTTAATAATACCATTCGCCGGTGTATTTTGGCCGTATCTCATCTGCCCAGCGGCCACCACACCTAGCCATGTGATGACCACATGAGAACTAACACTTGGCCCACGAAGACAGAGTGTGAATCCCTCCACCATTCAAACTCTGTTCTAACCGATTTGTTGTCTGTTTAATCACAGCAGAATAAATAATAACATTGAATTAATGTCTTATATTTATGCGCCACGAATGAGAATACGATTCAATACGATTGAATACGGCTCATTAACCGTTCGCCTCTGGCCTCCGCCACCTCTTCTCCGCCTGTGCTCCTCCTGCCCCTCTGACAAGTGAAATTCAGCAGGGGTTTGCTGTGTAATGTTGTGCTCGGCCGTCCACCAGACACGGCAAATTGAATCTCACTTTTTTTTTTTCTTCTCCATCTCCCCACAGTCAGCAGGCAGCCTGTTTTGAGTCCCCCCCCCCCCCCCCCCCCCCCCTCTGTAAATCCCCCTGCAATCGGTGTCAGTGGCTATTGTTTAAAACAACCATGATGGATAACAAATAGCCTTGGAGCCCAAAGCGCACGCCGTGCGAATTTGTAGCGCGGTCCAAAAAAGAATCGTCATTCTGGGATCACATTGTTTTTAAAGGGAGCAACGCACACTGGTATGCATCTGTCCCGACACGTGTGCTTTTGGCTTAGCAGCCCCCCCCCCCCCACCCCAACTGTGAAAGGCCTGATGTCACTTCCTGTTTAATATCGCTGCATGTGATCTTCTGCTGGTGTATGCAGAGGGGGAAAAAGGGTGAATACTCGTTTTGCTTTTACATGGACGTGCCGTATGGACTGGCATATTTCTGTTATTTATTAATTTTTGGCGGTTTGCTCTAATAATACTTTGTTTTGGGTTCACTTTAAATCCACCGTGTAAAACTCAAACACAACACAAACAAAACATAATGTCCCACGGCTCCTTGTTCACCTAAACGGAGAAGACCCTCGTGAAGCTGTTTCCTTTGAGTTGGGTTAAAAAACGACATTAACCTCGGTGGATTTCCAGACTTTCCCGTCCAAATCACTTGTGGGAAAATCACAGGCGTGCTCCTGCTGCAGTTGAAACTTCAGTCGGGAGAAAATAAATTGCATTCCAATTGTAGTCCTCTGTAATCCCTTTGTATTACAACCCAAAAAAATACAATTCCCACAGAGTGCATGGCTGTCCCCTCCTTTTGTGGACCTCTGGGAGCCTGATGAAGTCATTATCTAGCCGGGCCCTGGGCTGTCACAAGGCCCTTTCTACCCCCGGAGGCCGCAGACTGGGGATAATTCAATTTGCTCTTACCGCTAGTCCCTTCCTGCTAATATTGACTCGCTGGCTTTCTGTCTCTCTTGCTGTCTCTCTCTCTACCTCTTTATAGCTCTGTCTGTCACTGTCATGGCCGTGTTTAAGTCTAAGTCTCCCACCCTCTCCTTCTGCCTCCATCTCCCCATCCATCTCTCTCTCTCTCTCTCGATGTCTATTTTTTTGTCTCTTTTCTGCTTTAAATCTGCTGATTGTTACACGAATGACATGCTATAAAGTTTTGGTACATGTTTGCGTGTGTCTTGACTTCTAAGATTGATTGACACACGCGCAGACACACACACACACACACACACACACACACACACACACACACACCAATCATTCCCAAGGATGATGAATCCAACCCTGTCTTTGTGTTGCATTTCTGTTTTTCTACCACAGGCAGAATTCTCTGAAGTGAACCTGGCCTCCTACGTCTCCACCGGCTGCATGGTGGACATGCAGGTCACCAGAGGAACCACCAAAGTGGTCAGGTAAGAGAGAGAGTGTTGTTGATTATACAGCAGGGGTCCTAATGAAATGAAAGATGACCAGGGCTCTCTAAAGAACATGGGTGAATGGGGTTGTGAGAGAGGGTGGGGGAGAGAGAGAGGGAGAGGGAGAGAGAGTTGAGATTCGGTTTGAGGGGCCAAATGTTAGCTATACGTGAGGATTACCACTTACTGACTTTATGTAATAAAAAGGTTAACCTTCATGTTTCGCGCCACAATTGGTCGATTAAATCAACTTCAATGAATGTTAAATCAGTGTAGAGTGTAGTAGAGTGTCGTGTCGTAATCTTTAGTATCTGAGGAGGTAGTCTAGTTGTCAGGGTGCTTGACTCACAGCCGAAAGGTTCTGGGTTCGATCCCCAATGTCCTCAGCTTACCTGTAACGTCTGCTGAATAGTGGTAATGGAAACTATATTTGTATGGAAAATGGCCTCCAGTTTAAAAATCCCCAGCCATATCACATGCACAGATGGGGAGCCACGGGCAGACCAGTAATGAAGCACAGATTACACTGCAACCTGTTTTGCACGCCAACACTGAGATTATTGTGCGGGCCAAATATTTTTTTCGGGGCGATATTTGCCATTCAGACCGAGTGGGCAAAATTGAATACAGATGGTGCGATTACTCCGGCGTAGCATAGCCCTAAGAAAACAGAGGCTGGTATTCTTTACTTCTGAGCTTGTTGTTGATTAGGTCTCCTGTTGGACGACCGCGTCGCACAGAGGTGGCTGGTGGTAAACCCGCCGCAGTGATTGGATTAAAAGGTTTCGGATCATCTGTGCTTTTCGCTCCAACGCAAAGCGGTTATTTGTGGTTCTAGCTAGAGATGTGTTCTGCTTTGTCTCCGTTTGTTTTGATGGTACGCCTACGTACACGTAGCGCCATGCTATATCCGTAGCCACATGAAACATTACATATTAAACGCCATTATTCCTAGTCTAGGAGGACATTCTTTTGATTAAATGCGCTTTTATTTTCATATGATTTTGTCCACCCTGTCCCCAGGGATGGACAGTTCTAGAAGTAACTGGCCAGGTGCTCTTGAGCCAAGCTCTCCCAAATGGGAAGATCTGCTGTCGACCAGTTTGACGAAAATTCCTATTTATTCCTATTCCTATTTATTTAATCTCATAGGCTGGACATTATTTACCTTTTTATGGTGTGGTGGGTCACCTAAGCTGGCTGGTAGGTCGCCTTAGCGGGATCTCGCTGGGTTACTGTGGCCAAGTTACCCTAGCAGGACGTTCGGCTGACGTTCGGCTGTAGCGTAGGATGAACACAGTATTAAAACACTACATCCAGTATACGAGCGCATAGCCGGTTCAAGTACAACGAGAGGTCATACTCGGGGGGTGGGGGTCACTGCGACACATCTGTCCCAGCGGTGCTTTTATACGGCAGGACCACAGCAGGCCATTTTATCAGCATGAGCGCGCTTAAGTCAGCCGAGATAAACGCAGACACAAGCCACCCCGCAATACTGATTCCAACGGTGCGCTCCAGAAGGTCGGTCGGTCGGTCGGTCTCGCTCTCTCTCTCTCTCTCTCTCTCTCTCTCCCCCCCCCCCCCCCCCTCTCTCATCTTTGGCTTCTCCATCGCGCCGTGCTATCGCGGGCCCGGCCCACCGAACATCTGTCTAATGTAAAACAGGACGGCTGGACCGACTAAAAAGGGGGGGGGGGGTCATTATAGCAGCCAAGCACGATTAGCCATAGAGGCAATCCAACTCTCCCCCTGCACCCCACCCCCCCCCCACCCCCCACCCCCACCCCTTTCCCACTCAAGGTTAATAAAAAACCGTCTGATTGATGCATGGTGATAACCGGTGCGAAAGGGGGCCAGAGCGGTTTCTCCTGATGTGCCCCATGTGAAAGTCAGTAGCCCTTATAAAATGTGATTAACAGGATCTTTGTTCTTACTGTGGAGATTGTAAGTAGGGCTGTGTGATTGTAAGTAAGCGCTGTGTGATTGTAAGTAGCGCTGTGTGATTGTAAGTAGGGCTGTGAGAATGTAAGTAGGGCTGTGTGATTGTAAGTAGGGCTGTGAGATTGTAAGTAGGGCTATGAGATTGTAAGTAGGGCTGTGTGATTGTAAGTAAGCGCTGTGTGATTGTAAGTAGCGCTGTGTGATTGTAAGTAGGGCTGTGAGATTGTAAGTAGGGCTGTGTGATTGTAAGTAGGGCTGTGTGATTTTAAGTAGGGCTGTGAGATTGTCAGTAGGGCTGTGAGATTGTAAGCAGGGCTGTGTGATTGTAAGTAGGGCTGTGAGATTGTAAGCAGGGATGTGAGATTGTAAGCAGGGATGTGTGATTGTAAGCAGGGCTGTGAGATTGTAAGCAGGGATGTGAGATTGTAAGTAGGGTTGTGTGATTGTAAGAAGGGCTGTGAGATTGTAAGCAGGGCTGTCAGATTGTAAGCAGGGATGTGAGATTGTAAGCAGGGATGTCAGATTGTAAGTAGGGATGTGAGATTGTAAGCAGGGATGTCAGATTGTAAGAAGGGCTGTGAGATTGTAAGCAGGGATGTCAGATTGTAAGTAGGGATGTGAGATTGTGGCACTTACAGTACTGTACATATATGTACAGTTACAATCCAGTTTGACGGACAATCTGGATTGTAACTGTACATATTTTCTACTGTACCAACTGTACCATTTTGCAGACACGAAGCGACTTAAAGTGAATCATGTTTGCTTCTGTTGATGCATGTCATTAAGGAGAAGTTAGGGTTAGGCATCTTGCTTATGGATACCTACAGGTTAGACGGGTTAGAACCCACAACCTTTAGTCCAGTAGCCGAGGGTAGTTTGTGGTGAGTATTATGTTTAGTTATTTGTTGTCATTAAATATCGTCAATATTAAAACAGCCTGTCAGCCAAATAACTTTATGGCCAGGGTAAATGTTTCTAGGTTTACTAGCCTACACATCAAGTAGTATCTAGTATTTAGTATCTAGTATCTAGTATCTAGTATTTAGTATCTAGTATCTAGTATCTAGGGTTAATCTAAGATTAGTGTCTGAGGAGTCAGTGGTGGAATGTAACTAAGTACATTTACTCAAGTCCAAATTTGAGGTACTTTACTTGAGTATTTATATTTTCTGCTACCTTATACTTCTACTCCACTACATCTCAGAGACAAATATTGTACTTTTTACTCCACTACATGTATCTGACAATCAATAAATCAATAAATAAATTATATTATTATATCAATAAGGCTTTATTCGTTCCCAAGAGGGAACGAAATGAGCCCCACCTTTACCAGCTTCAACATTAAAGTGATGAACACATTAATGCATCAATAAATATAATCCCATAATATAATGTATATTTAATTCTGAAATGGGCCATTCTGCATAATCAGTAATTTTACTGTTGGTGCTTTAAGCGTATTTTGATGCTAATACTTTTTGTACTTTCACTTAAGTTACATTTTCACTGCAGGACTTCAGTGCTTCAGAGTACTTCTTCCACCACAGCTGTTGGAGTGTTTTGAGTGATCAGTAAATGTCCCCACTATGAAAACATGTGAAAGTGATGTGTGTGAGGGTGCCATGGTGAACTGGAGCTCTGTTCAGCCCCTTGCATTCCTCCCCATCGTAAGACCTGTGGACCAGCAGGTCGCATGGAGGGAGATTGCATTAGCAGATCCTTGTCTGATTTTTCACTTTTTAGTGTTTGGTTTGTTTAATATGCCCTCCGGTGAGCTACTGGTGTTCCCATCCAGAAACACATGAGTAGATCCATTATCTGTGGTTAGCAGAGGTGACAGGTTACACCCAGACCACACACACACACACAAGCGTAGGAACGCACGCACACACACACACACACACACACACACACACACACACACACACACACACACACACACACACACACACACACACACACCCCTTGAATCCTGAGACCCCACTTTATTAAGGAGAGTACCTTTCAGCCACCTAATACCGCAGACAGGCTGGTCTCATTCCAGAGAGCAGACAGACAGACAGGCAGGAAGACGGATCTGGTCTGAGCTGTTCCAAGGAAAGTTCAGGAGTTGAGGAATATGCCACCATCACCATCACCAGAATACAAATAGCACTTGGTTTGGTACACGATTGTTCCCTATGCTTACCTGGTATGGCTTTTAAACTCGTCTCCAAGCCTGTATCCATGTCAACCGTGTTCAGAGTACAATCACCCTTAGCTGCTAAACGTTCTCTAATTCCTTGTTAGGTTGTGGTGTCGAGTACACCCTGTACTGTGTGTGTGTGCATGTGTGTACTGTAATTTCCCCTTGTTTACTTTGAATTATGTTACATTCCTACACTTATGAGCCAGCCCTGGCGAATTGCTGCAGTTATTTCGGTCTGCTCTGTTCCTTGGTGTGCCTGGCGTGGTTCTCAGCGCGTGTGTGTGCGTGCGTGTGTGTGGATGTGTGTGTGGATGTGATTAAGCCTGGAGGCAGGCCTGGGGCCATGTTCCCTCTTGGCAGCCCAGACCAGGGCACCGCCCTGGGTGTGAGCTCTGCAGCAAGACCCCTCTGCTGGCCCTGGGAGCGCTCACAGCCACCAGTGGAACCGCTGTGATGAATGCACTGCAGGGACCGTCCATCTGTCTCTTGTCATTTCATACAGTGATAGATCTGTGAGACTTAATTATTCATAAAGCAATTATTGAATTATTAATTTAATTTTGGATCACGTTCTGTTTTGGGGTGTTTTCGTTTTTTGCTCTCCAGGAAGTTCCTGGAAATTTGAAACAGCTGGAAGGGAGGGATAGGAAATGTAGCAAAGGAAAGAAGAGGGGAAGGAAAGAAATAGAGAAAATTCCCCCAAGACGCAGGCTAGCCCTCCTCTCTCTCTCTGTCTGGTTAGCCAACGAAGGCACAATGCGGCATTGTCTGTACGTCGCTGGCTGGACCTTGGTATGCGCTAGCTCATATCTGTGGCATTCCCAGTCGGAGGACTGCCCTGATTGTCCTTATCAAAAGTGAGACAGACTGATTGGAGGAAGGATAGCTGCATAGCGGGCCGGCTTCCAGTCGGGGATCGAGCCCAGCAACAAGGCCATTACGAGGGCGAACGATCCCAGCGATGCATCCCACCCCAGTGTACTCTATTAGAAGGTTGGGGTCAGAGGTCATGCCAGATAAATGGATCCCAGAGAACAAAATGGCAGCAGCTCATCACTGTGTTTGCGTCTGAATGGATCCTCTGCCCTAGGAATGTGGCTACATCTGGGGAAGACAAATTGTTGACAGAGCAGAGCGTTTACGATGTGAACTGCTGTAATGCGGGTGAACTTGAGGTCGGAACAGGACGCGGCAACGTCGTGTCGATGTGTTGCGGTTCAAGTCCACCGTCGACTTTGAAGAAACACTGCCAAAACCGTCAGGGAAGAAAGAAATAGAAAAGGGAAATTGTGTTTGAAAATGTTTGAGGCCAACGATCGACAAAATCCGCAAGATTTGAAAATAGACCCAACCTCATCCTCACGCCCTCACGCCACCATCACCATCTACGCATTGCACAATGTGCTCTTCTGGCATCAATCAGTGGTAATCACCTTCTCTCACATGGCTAATGAACCGGTGAAATGGTGTGTTATGAACATTTCATTTGGCCGGAGAAAGGGATGTCGGTGGAGCGGTGTCGTTCCGCGCCACTCCACAGAGACACCCTTGTGCGGTCTCTCCCACTTCCGTGGCGTTCAGGACAGTATTACTGACTCCGCTAAACATGGCTAACCACGGTTAATTGCTCCATGGGTATAGGTCAGTGCTGCCGTTAGCTGCGCTTGGCTGGACTAGCGTCCCCCAGTCATTTTATGTCCTCTACTGCTTAACTCCTCAGTGATTTTAAAAAAGGTGTGCAGATTTTGAAGAGCCGATGCCATATCAGTAAATGTCCTATCCTCCCGTCAAGGGAACGGTTGTTTACAGCCGTCGCGAACAGATTTGAAAGAAAAGACGACATAGTGGAGGCAATATTTTGCTCCTAGTTGAGCATTCAATTGAATGTTATTTTTCGGATTATTTCACTGTAAAAGGCTCAAATGTCATATGTTTTACTGATTCCTCAAGGCCCCTTCTATCATTAAACGCAAATAGAGCAGTTATAAGTCATGTGACCCGGTCTGGGAAGTTCGATTCAGGAGAGAGGTCCACTGGTGATAAAACGTTTATGGAACAGTAGCAGCGAAACGTAGAACTGAAACTCCACACCAATCCACCGGCTCTGTTTTGCTCTGTATTTCAAAAGGTTTTGGGCGCATCGTGGCTTCGGAGCCTCACAATTAACGGCCTCCTCCTCCGTATAAATAGCAGAGAACACTTGGTCCACTGCCATTGTGGCTGAAGGCAGCTGCCCTAGCAGAGCAACAGCTGTAGTCTCTCTGTCGCCTCGCTCGCCTGCTCCCTGCTTACACACCCAGAGAGGCCTGTGTCGGTCCTCCTCTTACATAAGCACCCCACGAGCTACGGCCAGCTCTGAGGGACTGTGTGTGTGTGTGTGTGTGTGTGTGTGTGTGTGTGTGTGTGTGTGTGTGTGTGTGTGTGTGTGTGTGTGTGTGTGTGTGTGTGTGTGTGTGTGTGTGTGTGTGTGTACATGTGTGTGTACATGTGTGTGAGTATATGGGGTTTTCAAAACAAGGCGGAGCAACGGGATTGGATAACATCTTGTCAACAAACAGTAAAAAAAAAAAAAAAAAAAACGTATGAAAAGAAATAACATCTGACAAAAGAAATGTGTGGCTTGGGGTTGTGACGACATCATGACTCGTAATGCAATTTATAAGGTAAATCTTAATTAGTGTCTGTTGAATTTGGAAAAAGCAGTTTGGGAAACGTCCGACAATCACTTCAAATTGATCCAATTTGAGTTCATGGGGGCTACATGTTGGCAGGGCCTCTCGGGGGTCCGTCCGCTGGATTGGAACAAATTGTAATGAGGGGCTGCGGTAATGGGGCCGGTCCTAAAAGATTACGTCTTTTCGTACTGCCCCCCTCCCCCCCACCCACAGCCCCCCACGGCCCCCTTGTTTGGCAGCCCCTGTATAATACAGTCCTTCACTGTAAGCAGAGTAGGGCCGACGCGACGTGTTAATGTACTGACAGATGGTATCAGGGAAGTCCTTGGAGTGCCATTGATTTTGCACAGTGAAACGCCTTGACGACAATGGTTAGTTGTGTAGTTCAGGGTTGTCGTCATTCAAGTGAAAGCATGCATACGGAAAGAAATACATATCACAGAATATCCACGTGTAACTGTAAAACAGTGAATGTTTTACACTTACATTATGCATTTTTATCTTAGTCTTATCTTAGTATCTGAGTAATACACAGTATTATAATGTGGTGGTACTAACGTGGCTGTGGTACTGTGTACACATGAAATAAAGTGAAAGCAAGTGCACATGAAATAAGGTATAGACGGTTATAAATATGTCAGAGGGTCAGTTAGCCCTTTCAAGCTGACTCATTAGTCCAACCGTACTTAACTCTATGCAGACGTCTTCTATCCAGCACATTATAAAAACACAAATAAGCATGGTTTTCCTGTTCTTCTGGGGATCAGGTGTTATCTGATCTCATTCCGTGTCTCCGCAGGTCCTTCAAGCCAGACTTTGTCCTGATTCGCCAGCACGCCTTTAGCATGACCCCGGGAGAGGACTACCGGAGCCTCCTGATTGGCCTGCAGTTCGGGGGCGTCGCCAGCGTCAACTCCCTGCTGTCCATCTACAACTTCTGCAGCAAACCCTGGGTGGTGGGTGTCCCTTTCCCTTCCTGTCACTCTCTTCCTGGCTCCAAAAGAGGACCCCCCCCCCCAGTGTCTCAGACACTGATTCATAAGTGGAGAAGTGTGTGTGTGTGTGTGTGTGTTTTGTTATTGAACAGCGTCAAGGTGCCAAGATGTGCTGGGTCTCTATCGCTTCTTCCCATCACCATCCGAGTCGGCTAGACAAAACAAGCTGTCGCTTCAGACAAAGCACCCGTCCTCCTGTCCCCACCCAAACTAAACCATAGCTAAGGGGAATCATCAGTGTGTCCTGGCCCCTTTGGATTTTAGTCATTCATTCATTCACTTGGGGTGTGTGTGTGTGTGTGTGTGTGTGTGTGTGTGTGTGTGTGTGTGTGTGTGTGTGTGTGTGTGTGTGTGTGTGTGTGTGTGTGTGTGTGTGTGTGTGTGTGTGTGTGTGTGTGATGATTGCGACAGAGAAAGGGTGTGTTTGCATGGGTGTGTGCGTTTGTGTGTTTATGTGTGTGTATGTCCCTATCCCTGCGTGTGTTTGTATTTATGCGCAAGGTGGTCCAAACGTAGGTGTGCCGGAGTCATGAACATGAGGTTCTGAAGTGAACAATAATTCTGTTATCTACACCATCCTTACACAAGCCTAATGAGTAACTCTGACCGTTTTTTATTTTGGCTTTTCTCTTTCTTGCAGTTTTCCCACATGATAAAACTCTACCACTCCCTCGGCCCGGAGAAATTTCCCCTGAATGAACAAACCTTCTATCCCAGCTATACACAGATGGTAAGTGTGTCTCCAAGAAAAGCCTTTCACTTTGTTTCAACCAACTGAAAAAATGTAACACAGAAATCATCATGACAACAAATAAGCAGTCCATATTCAGTCCAGATTGCCCTTTTCATTAAAACTTTATTATAAAAATATAAAAACGCAAGAAATTAAGTCATACTTTCTGTTACCCATACATGGAAACATTCCCTCCTTTAGGAACCCGGGTACACACACATTGTACACAGTGAATTTGCTTGTTTCTTCTATTGCTAATGCACTCCACTTTGACCATTTCGTTTTTTAAAGGGGAACCTTGTAAAAGTATTTAGCTAAACCAGAATATGTTGGCATATTTATTATATTTGCTCTCTTCTCAACCGCAAGTGTTCCATACGTCAACAAACACAATGATAAATACACTTAACATTAAATAATGATAAACATAAGGACTGTATCTGTTTACCCTGACCGGTCAAGTCGCTCCTAACAGATAAAATAAGCTAGCTTGACTCACAAGGGGGAAGGTAAATTGTAAGATATATTGCTGTTTAAGCGTTTGTGTACTCGCTTTGTAGACAGCAACATTAGAAAGCGGTACACGGTGCCTCTTTAAGAAGACGGCATATTTACACAAAAACAAAGAAAACCACAACATTTGCGAGACAGAGATACTACAGCTGGGCAATTTAGCCTCGCTGCAAAGTACAAGACATCTGGCATATGGGGAGTTTTTTTTACTACAGTTTAATACCGTAAATTCTTCACTTTTGTCGAATTTACTTCAATTTCCTTGCTGATAACTTGACCTTCCCTAGACCGAGCCAAGCCAAACTATCAGTTCCAAGTTGGAAGGTTTCCACAAATGGAGTCTGTAATCTGACACAATATTTACTTGATTAAGTTGAGGTTTTTAAAGGATTCAAGGGAGCAAGACCGCACTTGTCAACATTTCATTGGACATTGATTTTATCTTAAAAAGTTAGTGCTTTGTTTAACTCCACAACGTGGCAAGGCTAGGCTGAAGAGATATGAGTTGCATTTCCTTTCGCAGTGGCCTTCGAAAATGTACGCACAAGAATACACTTGACACAAAACTCTTAAGGATATTCTGTCGCAACCTAAGCCAAGGCCTTGAGCAGAGAGGAAAAACAGGAAATGGATGTGGTAAACATGATAACAGTTTTGCCTTTTAAGCAGACTTGCAAAACTAGGACCTAATACAATGTCACATTCTGACGTTGAATGCTGAATGGTTGAGTGGTGTTTTGTCATCAGTGTTTCTAGCAAGGGAGTCAAGTAAGATATACTTTAGTACTGTGTAAAATACATATCTGGGAGTCCACTGGTATGGCCTAACCTGTATGTGACTGTTATTGGAATGGATTGAAGTTACTGAACTTGAAGTAAAAACAATAACACAAATATGAATTCTTCCTCCTGACACAAACCATTGACAAAGGATTTTAGTAACAATATGGTTACTTTCTTGTTTTTTCATTTAAAATAGTTAAATACAAAATATGGAATATACACTTATAAAACATATATTTGTCTGAAACCTCTGCTTACTGCTGTGGATTTGGTACATGAAAATGTAATACTTCTGTACCATCATTTCAAACATCTTCTGAAGTTGTTTCAAATGAAGGTAATACGTTAACGTCAGTGGCACAGTGACACACTCGATGCTACGCTAGTTCAGCTAGGAACTAGCATCGCAGGCTGTGGCGGTTGCCGTAGCTTTTAGCCTAGCTGCTATCTTGTGAATTCTGGTTTGGTTACGGTCTGTAAATAATCTGGTAAATGAATGCAGAGGTTTCGGATGATTGGATAGGCCTTTTTTTGTAGCTTATGTCATAAACAGAAAAATATACTATAACCATCTCTCAAAAAATATTTCTGTCTTTCCTGCAAAGGTGCTGTAACAGATGAATGTTTACAAACCTGATATAAAAAACAAATTTGATGAATACTTATTTCAATAATTATTCGGATAGCCTACTGTTCAAAGTTTCAATTGAGTTGATCAGTTATTATGTAACAGAACACATCAGTGACAGTACCAATAAGCAGGAAATCAGAGTCTATCCATAAATAAAACAATATTACAGCTGAAACTGTGAACAAAATAAAGATATATATACTTCACTGTGAAACTATACTAATATTAAATACCAATAGAAACCCTTGGAAACATATTTTCTTTCAAGCTAAAATAAGAGGTACAACTTACAGAGAGACATACCTAGCATTGGCACGGTATCTGTGTTGTTGTTGCTAAGTACTGTGCAGGACGGCATCGTAAAATGTTGTATGTAGCATGAGCGCTCTAGCGTTAGCTTTCTACAGCAAATTTACATAGTGATTTAACTATTGCTTTAAGCTAAGGTTTGATTGGCTTTGACCTCTCCCAACGCTCTTGGGGTCTCAAGTGTTTCAAAGTGACCAGCTTTAAAGTTTCTACAACGAGCCCTACAGGAAACAGCCAAACGACGGTTGTATCTGTAATAGGCCCCATGGGGAAAATACCAACAAATGTAAAGCGTATTGAAACAAAAGATAGAAGCTATCTGTACAACCCAAAACAAAACAGGTATTTTGTATCATCAGAAGTGCTTTAAGACAGGCACTGTTATGCACTCGTGTCCACCCCCCCCGCCCCCTCCTCTCCCCCCTCTCCCCCCCCCACACCACCTCAAGCATGCACTCACCCAACAAGGGGACGTTTAGAGTCTCATGATGTTCAGAGAAGAGATTTTACAGAGATGTGATTGGGGGCGGTGTGGGGGGGGGGGGGGGGGGGGGGGGTGATGGGAGAGAGCCAGGAAACGGCAAAGACGTGAGTAAAGGGGGGGGGGGGGGGGGGGGGGGGGGCGTGATTGGCTGGCTGTGGCAGTTGCAGGGTGACGGTGGTTTGACGGGTGGCGTGTGCTACACTCAGGGGTCTGTGGCGTTGATGATGGTTTTGTCGCGCGAGGTCAGGCCCCGGTACCAGCTGCAGTAGCCCTCCTTCTGCTGGACGCAGGAGTAGTGGCGGGACTGGTAGCCGGGGTGGCCGAAGTGGGAGAGCATGTCCGTCCACAGACACTCGTTCTTGGTGGTCACAAAGCAGGGCAGGTAGTAGCAGGGCTTAATCTAAAGAGACGAGAAGTGAAAGTGAAACTAAAGAGGAGCCGTGAAGCAAGGGGGGGGGAAAAAAATCAAGCAAACCTATGCTGGCTGACATAGATGTGGACTCACTGAGTGCACTGTTTATGTGACTATCACTTCAAATCAACCCCTTCCGATAAACGGACCAGTTTTTATTATCGTTATTCTAATATATTTGGGGTTATCTTGTTTTTTTATTTACATAATGCTTCTATGGTCGTAAATGTGGAATTAGCATAATTTTGCCATTTTGTTTTGCTAAATTTGCTAAAGTTTCAAGTTAACAACAGTGAGGCCACAATTCACAATTAACAGAATAAGTATGAGCAGCGCCCTCCCCCCCCCCCCCCCCCCCCAAGACACAACATGAATCAGGTTAATAGAGAAAGCAGGTCAGTATATGGTGATTTGGTTGGAATAGCACGATGGATGAAAATGGCAGTTAGTGAAACGCTGCTTGTGGCCAACATAGGCTCCTCTACGGCCAAGAAACGTTCCAGCTTTTCAAAGCCAAACCGGATAATGATGGGGAAGGTGTAACAGGATGGCATTTAAAATAATTTGGGTTTTGTCCCCCCCACCCCCACCCCCCAGCACATCCACATAACTCAACACACTCTGGATTTTCAAGCTCCCTACTCCCACTTAAGGCAATGTTATTTGGTGGTGTCTGCACCATTTCATTCTCTACACAGCAAATGACTGTGCTGTATTTCTTTAAAATGACGCCGTTTGACACAGCTGTGCTGGAGTCTCCAGTCATTTGTGTCCAAAAACATTGTGAACTTTACACTTAAGTCACCAAAAAAAGAATTTAAAGGGTATACTTTGTAGGGTGGATTCATGGGAAAGCGCAAGGGAGGGAATCAAAAACCCAGCATGGCTGAACTTCTCTCACCCCGGCACAATGAACAAGCACACTGTTACGAATAAGAAGAGGTTTTCCCATTTATGTGTCTTTCGTGAGTGGCCTTATTGCTAACCAAGCCACTAAACAGGCTATTTATGAGCCTCTAAATGAAAGCTCTGCTGAATTACAATAAATACAATTAATTAAAAGAGATTGCTTTTTGGACGGCTCGATGGCTCGATGGCTCAACCCACTAGTGAGCTAACCAAAAAGGCAATACTACCGTGTCACTCCCTCTCTTTTGGCTCTCAACTCGCTTTCCCGTTTACTGTCCTCTAAATAAAAAAGGCACAAACTGCCATAAAATATTTCAAAGAATAAATAAGAAATCGACCTCATGGTCGCAATGGCTCAAAGGGAATGAACATGACGTGATACTGTGTACCCATAGAATGACATTAAGCTAAATTGAACTGTTAATCTAGTTCAGCTGTGTTTGCTGGATTGAATTGGCTCTTTGGTGTTTGCATGTACAGATTTCACAAAGCAGACCTTTAAGACGAGCGTTTCCATTTGAAGTTGCTTCAAGTGGTTGCACATGAAGGTTTAAAAGCACATTTTAAAGTGAAAGATTCTTTAAGAAGACTTTTTTTTTTTTCTAGTTCTCTTGTGAGAAGTGATTTTCGACTGCATGTTTTGCACATGTTTGAGGTGCCAGCACATTGTATTAGTTATTATGGCCTCGATCATTATAATCCTCGATTGACAATGATTTATAATCTTAAAATGTTTAACTGCTGTGTTCCATTACCGTAAATCATCCATCGATTTGGAATGCAAAGAATGACTTTTAATAACTTTAATAACTTGGCACCATCGCTTATGTGCAACTCTCCCTGTCTCTCTCTATGTCTCTCTATATGGCTCTCTCTCCCTCTCTGCCATACATACACACACACACACACACACACACACGGCCTCAAGCAGAAGCGGGTTGAACAGCAGAGCTCTCATATTAAAAAGGTGTTGGGACCCAATACCTCCGTCTGCTAGTCCACTTAAAACCAATCGGAGCCGATGGTTTTAGCAGATGTCAAGCTCCTAGTCTACAGTAGTACACTTTTAATAGCAGGGCGGGGGTGTTAGCGCAGGAGAAAGATTTATATATTTTTAAAAGTCATACGACTGCTGGGAATGCATAGTTGGACATGACAGTGGGAGCGATTTCCCAGTTATTTAATAACTCCCAGTGTGGACGTGTATCGCTCTCTCTCTTCCTCCCTCCTGTGTCTCCCTTCGCCACTTAGGAACGTTTATCATTAGGAATAAAAGGGGAAATGTGGTCTGAAAGGTGAATTGGGCTTGGAATTGGTTCACGGTATATGAATCTGAATCACGGTAGAAGATAATGTATTATGTTAGCAGTGGATGGTGACCGAATCAAAAAATACAGATATGCACCTCACTTTGGTTCTCTTCGTAGCTGAACTCTGTGACTATGTCCCATATCCTTTTTCACGCCACTGCTTGACAGTTGTGGTATAAGAATAAGAGGGCAAGATGAAGTATTAAAAGTATGTTTTTATTAAATAAATCATATAAAATATAGCTTTCTGTGAATAATCATTTTTCTTTTAAAGTCCGTGTAAACCAAAAGTAAATATGTGTTTAGAGTTTGTCACACTATAGAAAAATGTGTTAACCACCCAGCCAAATTTGAATGGTTAAAAAAGTCACCAAGTATATAACATTAGGATTCAAAATCGTGAAAAAATAGGCATTCTCAGCTTTGAGACGCTGGGGGTGTGTTTGCTGAAGGTACGCCCATTACACGCCCATTTACGCACGGGGGCGGAGCTTCTCTCAACTGTCAAATAATAACTGTCAAACTAATAACTGTCAAACTCGGAATTGAGTGTGACAAGCAGTGACACAACTGGTTGTTAGGGGCGGGGCAATGCTAAAGGGTAGCCTGTTACGTCGTCATGTACCCTTTAAGCCCCGCCCATAAAAACCTGAACGCGAAAATTGTGAAAAATAGAAAAACAGTCTAACGCCACAATTCAACATTAAATGGTTTTACAGTCTTCACATGTTTTCAGCAATGACTTTCTAACGTGTAATCTCAGAGTTTGCTTTACACGGTCTTTAAAAACACTGAAACTAATTAAGCTGATTCAGTTAACTATTTGAACCGTAGCATACATGGAGGGAACCAAGGACATACAATGTAGAAACCTTGTCCCCTTATTATTACAGACTACTGCACAAGTGATGATTAACATGAGCTACAGCGGACATAAAGGGGACCCATCAGGTCAATACAAGTGAATGGGCACCTGGCCTCCCTTTAGCATAACAAGTGGCAATCTCAAATATAATTTGTCGAGGATGGATTTAGCAATTTTCTGTGGGTTGCACTTGTGGCCTCGAGTGCATTTACATTCAGCAACCCCTCAAAGTCTCCTTCAAAACAAACTGTAAGGTTCTTATCATTATTGGAAGCAATGCACCTCCTACTAAAGTCACTTTCTTGAACGCACCCCTATTTCAGATCACCCAGATATTTTTGGAGGTCGTTTTCAGTTGAGCCCGACATTCTGTTCATTTGAACCGTGAAAGCTTATCTGAACTGCTGTTGCTTAACAAATGTTCAAATGTTAAAATACATACTCTTTCTCTCACCCCCCACCCCCCCCCCCCCCCCATCTCTTTCAGTGGCCACCACCGCCACCAACATAAACAACACAAATACGAGTAAGAATTCATAATCCAAATACTGATTGACCAGATACATGCTACAAAAGTGCCACCAGGAGAGAAGAGTAACTTAAAACATGACAATTTTGAGAGGATTGCCTCTTTGCAAAAAGAGGTGGGAAAGGGTTTGTTTGTTTTTTACAGTAACTCTGTGTATCTCAGCAGGACGTTCTGCTTGCCCGCGCCTTTCTTCAAACCCCTGCCCCTGCCCCTTCTCCTGCCTCTGCCAGCTTTCAGGGCTCCTTCGTCCCTCTGCTGGGGGACCATTGCCTCCTCCTTCTCCTCCTTCTCCTCCTTGTGCCCGAGGGACGGCCCACACCCAGGGCCACTCACCCTGCAGCCACAGCCCAGCTGGTAGCGGTGGTTGAAGCCCTTCTTCTGGGAGAGAGACAGCCGCTCCCACCGCTCGATGAAGTTGCACAGCCCCGTGTAGAATTTACCCTCGAACACGCGACCTGGGAGGGGGAGGGTGGAAGAGAGAGAGAGAGAGAGAGAGAGAATTTTGAAGATTAGGCAAACTCAATTCCTCAGTCGTACACACCCAACCGTTCTACAGCTGTACACACCCAACGATGCAAAGTCGATTTTCGTACAGTAAACGCATTCAATCAACACCCCTATTTCTGAATATCCAAAAGGTCGGCTGTGAGATCTATATTAGGAAGCATGGAATATTTGCAGCTTAACACCCGCGCCCAGGGTCCCTCACCTCTGGGACAGGTGTGCTAACCAGCCGGGGACATCCTGATATGTCACAGCAGGGAGTCCGTGCTAGCATGTCGTCACCATGGAGATATCGGCAATGTCTTAAATACCCCCCCCTCACACCCCCACTCCTTCCCAATCTCACTGTCAAAGTCAAATGCCCATATGACTAGTCACACGCTAGCTGACGCATATAATTAGAATCACCTACAAGGAAGCAGAAAGCACCGAGAGACGTCTAGACTATGCGCTTGAGACGCAGCTAAAGCGCATGCCGTTACCCCTTTGTAGTGACAGGCATGCGTGAACACACGCACGCACATACACACAAAACAGACACACGGATACTAACTGCACACAAACGCATGCGCGTTACACCCCTCGCTACCGGACCGAGTGCGTCACATGTAGTTGAATTACAAACCAAGGACGTGCTTATCAGGTGCACGCTAGCCCTCAACCCAAATAGACCTGCGGAGCGCGTTTCAGACGTATATTTCTGGCACGGTCTATTTAAACCGCTTGTAATTTAGCGTTGGTGGTGGGGCCAGGAGAGGGGGACGCTAGTACCACACACACATATATATAAAAATAATAGAGACGCTGAGGCGAGCGCGGCCAGGACGTCAGCGCCACCTATTCTGCCCGTACAACATAGCGACCGTTGCCTGGGAACCGTTCCTGCTGTTCGCTGGCACCGGCGGTGCGTATTGGCGGTGTTTACAGGTCGGGACTTAGCGACGGCAAGCGTGGCGGCCAAAGCCACTGTGGGAACACTGCAGGTTCTCCAGTAAAGTGCCCCTCCTTTTGGAAAAATAGCAACTCATAAAAAACAACAAGGTCCTGCTGCTGTAGAAACAGAAAGGTATAAAGAGAGAGAGAGAGAGCGAGAGAGAGAGAGAGAGAGAGAGAGAGAGAGAGAGAGAGAGAGAGAGAGAGATTTACAGTGGCAAATGGTGGGATAGTAAAAAATAAGGGAAAGGTTTTTGTTGTGAGAACCAGAAGTTTGGTAATGACGTTCCCAGACGTTCAGTAAATAAAGTAAACTCCCTACTGTTTGGATCCCCTGCCATTAGCGCTGGACGTACTGTTAGTAAACAGGGTTTATTGTTAATCATGAATCAATCCGTAATCACTGTTTTGATTAAATGGGTGTATCAACGTGATCAGTGGCTTACCTGTGATCAGGTACTGGTATTTGTTGATGTCGAACTTGACGCCACACAGACTTTCCGAGGCGACCGTGTAAATGTGCTGGACATGCTGGATTTTGTCGAAGCCTTTGTACATCTGTGAGAGAGAAGTTGAGAGAAGGGGAAGAACTGTTTAAAGAGTTTTGCTGTGTGTTCGCCAAGTGTAGTGTACATAGTCTACACAATGGCACGTTTTTCTCCACCGGCATTCCTGTGTGAATGAATGCCTCAAAGGGGAAGAACAATATTCCCCTTTGAGATCATCCCATAAGGTCCACCGATAAGATCATCACGTTACGGTCATGTTTTGACTCTTATGCTGCTAGGAATGTGTGCTCCATGGCTGTGATCGCTCGGTCTACCAAACCCAGTTAGCTCAGGTATGGACCTCAGAAGAACCAGAGTTATCCTCACCTTGGGATTTGCTCCGTTTTATTTATTTACCAATTTATTTGCTTGGAAGGGACAGGAAATCCCTGTTTAGACATGCCACTCTCAGGGGGGAAAAAACAGAAGGCGAAATGCCTAGTATTTAGAGTCAAAGCCATTGACTTCATGGGAAAACTAAACAAACAAATGCATTTGCATTGATGACTCCGATCTCATATCTTTACTACCAGAAAATACCATAATGCACTTGTATAGCACTGTTTATATCACAAACATCTTATAACAACACATTCCCCAATGTGTCAAATCATACATAGCTTGCTAACAAGTCTCACTTAATAATAAATATTTTATTTTAAACATTTATTTTCTGCCATAAAAAATGAATCTCTCCAACTAGCCTCATGTTGATGCCGTGGATGACGTGGGTGAAGTTTGTTTACACACACCGACAGATGAGTTTGGTTCAGCCGCAAAGACTTTAAGCATCCTAATCCCCGCTCCTGGCACTAGTTCTCCCTGTTAGCGAGGAGATACTCCCGAGAGCAACCGTGAGCCCTCAGAAATATGCAACATTATGTAAGAATGAAACGGGTGCAACACAATCCCTCTTGTATAGAACTAGCCAAATGCCAGCTAAATAATCCCAAATGGTTTGAGGTTGCTACAGGGATAGCCTGTCACCCAGCAATCACAGGTTAACAGTCCCATTGAAGACAGTTGGATTTTATATAGTGTACTAACTTCATCTAAATTAATCCATGCAAGGAGATGATCCACACCCAATGAGCTGTTGGTGGTCATTGTCGGCCTATTGTAGCTTATGGATATCGGTATCGACAAAGAAATGTCCCATCACACCCCTAGTACTTGTTCATCACGTACTGATGTGTTCGAGACTTACCTTCATCTGTTTCACTGTGTACCGCATCGTTCCAAAGGGCCCATCCTTCACAAGCTTCTTGCCCACCACTTTTGCACGAATAACTGAAACGAGAAAGAAGTAAATCGTTTTAGTTTTTTATTTTATTCACTTTTAAGACCAACTGTTCAGTGTTTTTAAATGGGGGCAGATTTTTTGCTGTTGTCATGCTACCGTCATCTTGAGCAAAGTCAACAGCACTCAAACTGTTACCTTACCTTTGTAAATAACATGTAACCTTGGGCGAGGACCAAATGTATTTCTAAAAATATAAAACACACCGTCCTGTCCAATAGGTGGCGCCAGTCAAGCCTCAGAAAACACATTGCATGGCTCGACTTAAGCACGGCTACAAATCCATTTATCCAATGTCTGAATTCCCACTGTTTGCCAAGTAAGGTGAGATTTTAAAAAAACAACACTTGAGTTGTGAAGTTGTGAAGAGACATTAGCCGCTGCACTGCAGGGCAGCAAGAAGGAGAGCGTCTTGACTGCTTGTCCTCACATCATAAAACCAAAGGCCTGTGCTGTTTAAACAGACTGAGTCTATATTGGGAACAGGGGCTGGAAAAGATCTTATCGTGCTGCACCACTGTCATGTAAACAGCGGTGAGGTGAAAGCACTCACTTCATTTGCTCTTACCGTGTGTGTGTGTGTGTGAGCGAGTGAGTCTACATGTGTGTTTGTGTGTGTCTGTGTGCGCCTAACCCTGTGTGTAGGTTTGTGTGGATGCAAGTGTGTATCTGTGCTTGCAGGTATACGTTGCACATGTATGCGTTTGTGGGGGTGGGAGTTCTGTAAGAAGTAAAGCCTAATTTAAGCCAGCGAACAGACCCTCCCCTGAGGTACCTGTGACAGCTCCTCCTTGGGCCCCTGGGGACATTAAGCCCTCATGCGGGGGAGTGAGTGGGGGGGGGGGGGATATGGCGTTGGGTTCACCTGCTGTTCCCCACAGCCCTGCGCAGCCATAACTAACTGGGGCTGTGTTTGTTATCTCTTCACCGGTAGAACACAGCCGGGGCCCCGCGCAGCCATAACTAACTGAGGCTGTGTTTGTTATCTCTTCACCGGTGGAAGTCCTACCCCACATTCTTTGGAGGATCACATTCCCGGAGCACGGAAAGAAAGAAGAAGAAAGGGTAGATGCCTTTCAATCCTTTTTAGACTTAAGAAGCGGGAAAAATCTTCCTCTTTTTCCAGGCTGTGTTTGGTAGCCTACTTAGTGTTCAGACAGTGGACCGGCAGCAGTACACCGTCCATCCACTCTATCCTGACCCCTGATGGAGGTAATTTCAATCCCATTTGCTTTAATAGCCCCCCAGACACACCCCTACCCTCCAAGGGCCACTCCATATTCAGTTGCACCACAGGTATTTGACCTTTTTCAAGCTCATACGCTCTCGGCTGTGTAATCCATTACATCGGTCAGCCTCACTTCTGTTCTTTTCTACGAGCGCTATTGTCTAAATAAACCTGGACTGGAATGCATCAAACTGCTCCCTCGACAGATGCGTGTGGGCATACTTACTGAGGAATGTCCATTTACTTGTCCCTCAAGATGAAACATTATGTTGACCCACCAAGTGCAACCATAACACAACTGTACCGACGTTAGTGTTCGGTCTAAATTAACATTTCCTTTACTGCCTGGCCTCAACGCCGACCCCTGTTGTGCACGGACAACATCTTTACCCATAAAGCACTGCTGGATTCCGGTGTTCAGATTTCAGCTGATTCAACTGTAGTACTACGCCCAACGCCCCTCCACATCGGATAGACCTTGGTTGTTGGACGCCGACGGCTAATTGGCCGGTTCCGATGCCATTGCAGCGGTGGAATGTGTGAAAGGCCCCCAGCTGCCTACAAGACAGAGGTTTTGAGTCATACCCTTCGATGACCCCTTGACCTCTGGCAAAAAAAAGCAAGAAAGGCCCCACCATGCCACGAGTTCCCTGCTTTCCAGGTTATATTTACTCACGGTCACAGAGGTCCCTTTTGCATCGGCCGGCCCTCCTCAAAATCGACTAAATTAAGTGTTTATCTAACCCCGCTTCCACGCCAAGGGTGGCAGAATGCCATCTCTCATCGCCTCCCGGACATTACGTGAATTTCCCTCCCACTGGAGACCGACTGCATCACAAAGGCCTTGTTTTTAGGTCCACATGACCAACGGCAAGCCGTACAGGGACTCGGGTCACGTCGAAGCAAATGTGTAAAGAAAGGGCTCTAGTCTTCATGACCTTTTTAAACCTCCCTGCCTTTCATTGTCCTGCACTGTGCACTCAATCGTTCATCATATATGCATTGGCCATAGTGATTTGTGGCATGTTTCCGGGAGCGGGGATTTGTTTTGTGACAAGAAAGGTCAAATTCGTGAAGGTGTGAAAAATATAGCACATTCAGTCCATTCAACTGCACCCCTGCTCCAACGCAAGGGATTACGCAACCGGTAATTCATATGGTAATCATGAAAATGGCAACATCTTTTCAACATTTCAGCCTACACATGTTGCAGAAAACTGCTCATTATGATGTGTGTCTGTTAGAGAGATGGGAGGGGAGAGGGAGGGAGAGAGAGATCTCTCAGAATGCAGGACATGATCCAAGTTTCAGGGGAAGAAAAGGAGGCAGAGGAATTCTCAGTATGACACACAACCATGCTCAAAAATAAACAACAAGTGGGTTTGAGGGGGAGTGAGACACATTGACCATGTCCAACGTCCCTTTATTTGTGGTCGTAAAGCAAAACACAGATCACATACCTCCATTTATTAAGACCAACTGCCTTTCAAAATGGAGGCATGTCTTTATGGGATCGGTCTTGAAGCAGCGCTGAAAAAAGTTAAATTTTTACAGCAGATACTTGCAATGGCTAGAGGTGAGCTGCCATAGTGGATCAAACGTCTGAAGGTCTGCCAATCAGAAAGGAATGTATCACAACACTTCAATCACGCCTCCATTTTGGCTGGGTAAAAGATGGCACATATGTCTTAAATAGGAGGGGTCGGTGCCCTAGTTTGCTGCAGGTGATTCTGTTTTCCAACAGCTCTATGTAATATAAAATCAACTCGGAAGGAACTAAAAATACATCGAAGTGAACGAAGTTTCACTTTAACTTGTTTTTGATCGCCGTGTTTCCAGTGTGTCAGTGTATTGTTTTTGCCTCCACTCCAACACACGACTTCAAAGAACACGTCATGCCTCCCGTGATCCCCCTGCTGTGAACAGATTAGGGTCTTAGGAGGTCCCAGAGCAGACAGAAGAAAGCACCGCTCACGCTGCTGAGAGGACATGCGATCTGCCTGCCTCATCGTCAGGATATCTCAGGCTTGTTGGGAACTGAGCACCTTTGACATCTTGGCTTATTTTAGCATATCTTTTTCGGAAAAGTGGGCGATAGTTGATCTTGGGGGGGGGGGGGGGGTTATGTAATATTCCTTTTATTTACACACACCTTCCCGCAAGACGTCACCTGTTGGAACTCCACAGTGAGAAGCGCAGCATCACTGCCCAAAATAAAAGCCACTTTTTTACAAGAACTTTCAAGGCCCAAGGCCCACTCAATGGAGATCAAGGCGCTGCGTTGCTACAAAGAGAGCACACAGAAGGACCCCATGGGTGCAGAACACCCTGAAACCATTACTCGGCACAACGCTTTGAAACAAAGCTTCTCTATGCTTTGAACGAAATACCTCTGGCTGAACAAGATCACTTTCTCCCCAGCCCTGATCCTCATCCCACGCAGCCAGTAAACACGAATCAGTCTAATCCTTAGTCAAGTGACCCGCTTTGTGGTCGGGTATGTTCCCCTCACCCTGAGCACCTTGGGAACTAGCGCCATTAAACACACTTTATTATAAAACGGATAGTTCCGGTCCTTGATTCTGATTAACTCAAAGAAGTTTAAAACACACACCTGTGGCTGCATAACAATTCATCATTAGTATTAAGGCACCTGTATGCTAAAGCTTGTATGCTAGCCTGTGTTGCTTGGCAACCATTTTTTGGTCTTGAGGAACTATATTGCTTGGCAGAAGAATGCTGGTTTGCTTTCAATAAACAATGGCATTCAATGTTGCTGTTTATTTTGTGAAATCTCACTAGGTAGTCTCTTTGTACCGTTTTAGTAACCGTTTTATAAAAGCAATAAGCCCCTTGAGACCGTGATCTACAGTGATTTTAGAACAGCTAGGGGGAGTAGTTAGGCACAACGGTTAATTATATCTCAAGGTCACAGTTAATGTGCTGGGCCCCCAATCACATTCTCACAAAGAACACCATTCCCTCTGCGATATGTGCAAACATTTCAACAAAGTCACTTGATTGCAGTGGAAGGACACCACCAGGCAGTAGCTGGTAATCAAAAAGTGTTATCAAAAAGTTATCTAAAGTTATCAATTAGCTTTTCTTCTGCCATAAAGTTCAGGTTGCTGGCAGACAATTTGCTAATGTATCTCCTAATCTACATTTAAACATCTGTTGAAGCAGAACATATTTTTAAATAATTATTCAAATAACTCCATTTTGCAGCTCATCTTTTATCAGGACCTTGTTTCAACGTTCAATGGAGAACATTCACGGCAAAATCTGAACATCTGACCCATTTAGTTCAGTGACTGTCAGTGACTATGGAGCAGCAGAAAACAAGGACGCAGTCATTTCAACTCAAGACCCGGTTTCAAATAGTCAAAAGATGAAAATTACAGCAGTGAAAATTACAGCTTCTCCTTCCTCACAATCCCTACATATCTTCTTAAATTTCTCTTGAAACCACATGGTTGTGGCCAGTTATACAATTATAGCTTCTGACGTCCCTTTAACAATGCAAATGCAGCCGATATGCAGCAAGCTGCATTGTTATTTCACAAAATGCAGTTGAATGACATCTAATTATAACGTGGTATGACATATTACAGGGGATTGTCACCTCTGAGCTGCCAAAGACACTCAAAGACACTTGGACACTTTATGCTCCTGAATGTGTCATTGCATTGCATCCTATATGTTGGCAAAAGTTCAATGTTGTGTCAAGTATAACAAGATTACATGAAAACACAACTGTTTACAACAGGAGATGGTTCAGAGTAAACTAAGCATCAGGCATGTGCGTGTACCCTCTTATATAGGGTTTGTAGAATGACTTACTTTTGATACCTAAATATCAATATTCAATTCTCAATCCTAAATCTCTGTGTGTGAGCTGTAAAACGTTATCAGATATCAACTTTGTGGTAATGCAGATCAATGCAAGGCAACACTAGCCCTGATCTTGCGTATTTGGGCATATTTAGTGAACAGTGCCTCTCTACTGGTGGGAGAGAAGGGTTAGCGGGTTAGCATTAGCTCGGCTGCAGTTCATCCAGGACCTTGAGAGTGGGATTGTGTTGATCTCACTAGCGATCGCTACGATACCCTTCAGTGAAATGGGACACACATTCACTATGCAGGGCCTCTTTCTGGCCTCAGCCGACAGAACCAACTAAGCGACAGAGGCCCAAAACACAACACATGACTGCCCCTCCCACCTCCCTCCCTCCAACAGCACACAACCAGGTCAGTTGGCTAGGAGCATCCCAAATGGCCGGGCTCTTCATGCACACGCGATGTGAAAACACAAATGATGCCAAGCTGTTGCCTGTGTGTGTGTGTGTGTGTGTGTGTGTGTGTGTGTGTGTGTGTGTGTGTGTGTGTGTGTGTGTGTGTGTGTGTGTGTGTGTGTGTGTGTGTGTGGCCAGCTCCATACCAAGCTAAACCCTAGTACATGTCACACTGTCAGCCCCTCCCCCCTAGTACTCACAAAAATACAGCTCCCCTACCCAACACACACACAATCCTCTACTGCATCCAAGGACCATGTTTGGGTCATTAGAAGTGCTTTCCCAAGCCTGCGCTCAGGTGTAGGGCTGCATTCCACCTAAAGCCAGACCTTAACCGGGTCTTACTCCGGCCCGGCCTGGGGGGTCAACATGGAGCCGGTCTGGGGGGAAGTCTGGGGTCTGGGGCACTGGGGCTATGAGCTCACCTATGGTTAAGTCTGTGGTTAAAACAACCTATGGTTGACTTGTTAACCATGTTGCTGGGTTTTCACTGCCAATAGAGAGCGACGTTTACAAGAAGTGCGACACTAGATGGATGTTCAAAAAAATAAATAAAACAAATTGCGACACACACACACATCTTAACATGGCCTGAATACATGGATAATAACACGATTTGGGAAAACAACGGAGCGCGTCATACACACGCGCGCGCTTTTAAGCAACAGTCAAAAGGCGCTCCTGGCTTTCTTTCGTGCACGTTTTGTTTGTTTATTATTGCTATTTGGAAAAGCGTGGTCGGTTTAAAAAAAACTAAACGGTTTTAAAGACGGATAGATGGACATTATAATGGCTGAACCCTCTTCTGGTGAAAGTCGCTGTCGTTTATTAACACTACCTTGTGGTGTTGGGTGCGTGCGCATCAACAAAAAAAGTGGGTAGTCTATTTAAAAATAAAAAATGAGCACATTTTGACGTATTGGCAGATTGACGCCAAACATACACACGCGCACACACACACACACACACACACACACACACACACGCACGCACGCGGGTCTTACCTATCTCAGAGTTGCAGTAGGCGTCTTGCGGGTGCGACGGCGCGCACGTGCAGCCCTCCGTCACCTGGCGCAGCGGCAGACAGGTGAACACCAGCAGCGCGCTCACCAGCTGGGGATACAGCGACCGCATGTCTCCCTGTTTATCTTCCTCGCCCACGACCTTACTTCTTTATAAGCAGAAACACCGTGTGTGTGAGGGAAACAGAGCGAGAGAGGGTGAGATAGAGAGGGTGAGATAGAGATAGAGAGAGTAAGTCCGTGGGTGTGTGTGTTTTCGCTGCTCCTCGCGAGTCCTGAAAGTGACAGCGAGGCGCGCGAGGGTACATATAGGGGCTCCGGTGGGAGGGGGAGGGACACGCCCCCCTCACCGCCGCGCCGCGTCACAGCCCCCCCAGCCAATCACAGGGGCCGATGATGGCATTGGAATAACAACGATGACAGCTCGGACTGTTGTGTTTTTTTTTCTTTTTCTTTCTAAAGGGTAACCTATAAAGGACTCAATTATTATAGTCTGCCGGGAAACATTACAATTTCTTTCTTTCTTTCTTTCTTTCTTTCTTTCTTTCTTTCTTTCTTTCTTTCTTTCTTTCTTTCTTTCTTTAAATCCTTTGTGTCAATGTGCACACTATGAGTCCTTTGATGTGAGAGTCGGGACAGGTGTCACGTGGACTACAGTACTATTTTCAGGTGTCTAAGTCATTGCTATCTGGTGTTGCAACAATCATAAGCTAAGCCTGCGATCCTTTGTTGGCAAGTGTCATAATATCGTTATTATGTAACTGTGATACTGTATGATGGATATTATGAGAGAGAAAAAGTCATTTCTTATCCTGCTGGGGTTTGTTATTCATTTGGCAACATGGCAACAGCCTTTACTCTCATGTGGAAAAGAAAATAAGTCATTACCAGAAAGGCAACACTAATAACAATGTCACTAAACATATTTTGCTGGAAACAGCTGTCAAACTAAATTCCTCTGCACATTCAGGTTCATCAACGGTATTCAGCGGTCAAGAACAACAAGTCTCTGGACCCTGCGTCGAACATTAACATTATGAGCAGGAAGTCCCTTTTAACGATAACGAGGCCGACATTGTATTAAAAAAATAAAGTTAAAAAAAAGCCCCTTGGCTGCATGGGAGTCGCTGATTCAGCACGCTTTGGCCCTCCAGTGATGACGTTCTCTGTGTGGCTTCAGGGTACGAGCCAGGGGTCTGTTTCAACAGATACGCCCGCTCCTTTTAGTTGCTGGGATCGTCAATTTGTTGCACACTCGTTTGCGCAAAATGAGTCCACACTGGACCCTGAACTGCCATACATGTTCCATATTATCTTCCTTTTTTCCCCCCGGCTAAATAAGGGCTAGGGTCGGGTTTTCACTCTCGAAAAATATTATTGCAGATGGAGTATTCAATATTGCGTAAGCCCTTATGACAATGACCCGGTTTAATCAACAGGCAAAAATAAGACATAATAAGACAATAAGACATAACAGAAAAAGTGAGTGAAACTTGCCTTATCATTCTGACTTGTCTACCGACATTGTGTCAGCGTGACACCTTGTCGTAAACGCATGTCGTCTAATGAAAAATAGACCAACCGGGGGTGAACACCCTGCCCTGTGTGTGTGTGCCCTCAGCGATCTCAACTCCACCCCCCCCCCCCTCCCCCCAGCCTCACTCTTTTCCAGCGATGACACAAAGGGTACCAGAGCGGTGACTCACAGGAAATACCTCTGGTGCAACTGACGGGCCGCTGCATAGACGCAGGAAGGGGTCAGTACCCAGGAGATAGTGCAAGAGTCTTAGAGGAGGCTCGCCTACAGCATGACTCACTGCTGTTGACCCCTGGCATGACCCCTCAATATGTATAGTTTATTAGTTTGTTTGTGTTTGTGTGTGTGTGTGTGACTTCATATGTGTGTGTGTGTGTGTGTGTGTGTGTGTGTGTGTGTGTGCGCGTGTTCATAGATGTCTTCATAGGTGTGCATGTGTTCGTATGTGTCTGTTTGTGTTCGTCATAGGTGTGTTTGTGTGTGTGTGTGTGCGTGTGTGCGTGTGTGTGTGTGTGTGCTGTGTGTGTTTGTATCAGTGTAAACCTGCCTACTGCCCCGGGGGAGGTGGTAGGGGCGTAGACAGACTACTGTGCATGTGCGTAATGTCCAGAAAGGTTTTCTATAAAGCAGTGTGTGTTCTGTGAACTAGAATGGAAAATAAAAACAAACAGGGAAGAGAGTAAGAGGGGGGGGGGGGGGTCATTTAATTGCCGTTTTCTTTTTTGTTTACCTCAAAGGTTTCCATGGCAACCCCTAAATTGGAGCCAACTGTAGTTTATGGGGACTCATGTGCACTGTTTCCTCGGTAGAAATGGTGTGTTACATAACCATGTTCTCGTAGTATACGTAACATCGTAGAATAAGTAAACATATGATGTAATATATATATATATATATATATATATATATATATATATATATATATATATATATATATATATATATATATAGGCTATATAAATAAATAAATGACGGGTTTTGCTTACTGCGTAACATGAGAAAACATTGCATGTTTGATAATGTTATTTGCGGTGATCAATAATTAGAGGTTTATTGGTCATTATTTTGCGCTTTTAAGACATTATTTAAAAAAAAAAAAGAAACGATTGATTCATCACACATCTACTCGGGGTAGCTCATGACGATCACTACAGATAGTGATACAGTTTGAAAGCCCTGCACAGTCGCTCACTGGCGATCACCGCCGCGCGCTGGACCCGGCCTCACTGTAGGGCCAGAGCAACACAACAAGAGTACATATATAGTCCATCACTCAGCACTCTAACCCCCCACAGCTGCGTCGATTCCCGTGATTGAGCCGCCCCGCCCCCCTTGTTCGCAGCCGATGCCAAGCAGCGCCCCCTTCACACCACAATAGTGAATACATAAATCAAAGTAGAAGTACATTTTGACCCATAACAGTTTTATTCATGGTCTACATTTTCAGTACAACACTCGTACCTACACTGCAACCACCTGAACTGCTGCCCATTCCCACAGATGTGCCATTGACATCATAACCAGTATTGCTGTTACAAGGCGGTTCCAGCAAGCATAATGTCTCTGTGTTAACTGAAGACACCAGGAAGAGGAAAGACAAATACAACCATGACCTATGATCCTTTCTCTCAACGGGATCTCCCCAACCCCACCCACACACACGCACGCACGCAGACACACACACACGCACACACACACGCAAAATATGACGGAACAGTCCAATGATTTCCTCCGCAGTCAAACTGGACCTCGCCACTCTCTGCTCAGACGCGGGGTCCGTCCAGGGCTGCTGAGCTGAGCATATTTGGGTGTTTTTTTTTTCGGGAAGGGGGTCAGAAACCCCCCACAAAATGACTAGGTTGGTGTTGGGGCAGGAGACAGGGAGACACCAGGGCCAGTGGAAACAGGCGGGATACGTGACAGCTCGGAAAGAGTGGGTAGGAATTCCTCAGGGCTGAGGGAATGCCTCACTGAAGAAAAGGACAAATCTAAACGTTCTCTTGGGTTGCTTATTGACCAATGTCTCGGTCCAATCTGGTTCCTCCACCAAGTCTTTTAACCTTGTGCTCTTGGGCTTTACGAGGAGGGAGTATAAAACATTAAGCCATTGTTGGTTTCTTTTGGTTCTCTAAGTGCTTGACTTTGGAGGCCTATGATGGGGTTTCCGGTTCTCTGCTGTTACTCCTGACTGATGTCATGCTTGTGCATATATTTGGTGTCTCCCCTGAGATTAAATTAAATGAAATGAGAAACAATGGGGCTGTGGTTTCACAGAACTAATCAGGATGATGGTGTGTGTGTACGTCTTTGGATGTGTGTGTATGTGTGTGTGTGTGTGTGTGTGTGTGTGTCTCTGTGTGTTTGAATGTGTGTACGTCTTTGGATGTGAGTGTGTGTGTGTCTTTGGATGTGTGTGTGTCTGAAACAATGGGGCTGTGGTTTCACAGAACTAATCAGGATGATGGTGTGTGTGTACTTCTTTGGATGTGTGTGTGTGTGTACGTCTGTGTGTGTGTGTGTGTGTGTGCGTTTGAATGTGTGTACGTCTTTGGATGTGAGTGTGTGTGTATGTGTGTCTTTGGATGTGTGTGTGTCTGTGTGCATGCGCGTGTGAGTAGGGGGAGACCAGTGTGCATGTTCAGGGTGGAGGACCCAGCAGATTACAGGATGTCGGTGTGGCGTGGACAGTTAAATTTAGAAACGATGTCATGCTGTTGGAATAGGCCACCCTTCTTCTTTCTTTTCCTCTTACTTGGAAACGTCCACTGTAATGGATACCTGCCGTTTGCTCCTAAACACATGATTTCTCTCCTCAGCTTATGAGTCACTTTTTGTTTTCTCAAATTCTTGAGGAAGGAATCATTTGTGTGGTTTTGAAGTATGCAAGGATTTGTAGGTAGTAGCAGACTTCCGAAACAGTTTTCCAACATGGATAAACATTAAGTCACAGTCGAGTCCTGTGGATGTTAAACACAAAACCCCGCTATAATTCACCTTGTAAAAATGTTTTCCCCGGTTTCATATGCATTGTTTTTAAGAAAAAGAAAAACTAATTAGTCATTTGATAAAACCCTCATGGCTCATAGCTCATTCTCTCCAGAAGATTCACTAGATCAAAGATGAAGATGAGGGTGCGGTGAGAAGGAGGGTTGACCACAGCTGACCTTGTTTTACCGGACAGAGCGCTACAGGAGGCCTCATCCCACATTCACTCTTAATGGCTGGAATCACCCTTCAGCCCCCCGACCAGAGACTCTACACAAACATTTATTCAACAGAAATTATTTCTTTCGAGCTGGAAAAACCTAGTGGTTGTGTTTATATAGCCTGAAATAACAAGACAGCATGAGTACAGATCACTTTGTGTTGCATCGTATGATCCCTTGTCGTCTCGAAAAGCTCCCACGGCTAGTTTTTATTGGGTGTTATCTTTGCTGATGTAACCACTCGAAAGGAGTACATCCATTTTCATTCCAGAACTACTTTATAATAGCTGGAAGCCCAATGATTAATTAGTTTGGTAACTAAGCAATGGTCTGCTTCTGCAAGAGGGGGTCCTCAAGTACAATTAGAGGAGAGAAATGAAAGAAAATGGGTTTTCAGCAGGTGAGTCATCATGAACAAGACAATGATTTGGTAATGGCTGGAGATAAAATGGCGGGCTGTTGCGAAATGGATCGCAATTGTTTTTATACAGTAGTATATACAGAATTTCCCCTCAGGGAAGAACAAAGTACCCATCAATATATTTAGGCTATATGTTATTATTATTATTATTATTTGAATTACATTTTATTCAGTGCTCTTGATGAAGAGCTTCATAGGTGTTTTGACGGAAGTCTTTTTTGAATGACATGAAAGTTTACATTTCAAGGACTATATTTATATAAAAACAAAGCTTTCGTAACCGTGAGTAGACAGGCGTTTTCTCTGGCCTGCTCTACAGAGCTAGCATTACCAATTTCTCCAAAAAGCTGTGTCAAAAAGCTGTCGAGTGTCACAGCCCGGCATGGCGTGGGCTGGCTGTTCACCCCTCCACCGTCTGCCGTCCATGTACGAGCCAGGGTGTGTCACATCACATCCAGCTGTTTCAAAACATACTCTCCTCCTTGAAGTTCCCTTTCCTCCCTCCTTCCATCCCTCCCACCCGTCTGCTGACTGCCATGGCTGTCTGTACCCTTCCCGCTGCGTTAGAAACACCTGTTGAGCGTCTTAGTTCAGAACGCTGCCAAGCGGTTCTGTGAATCCCGGAAGAATGCCAGAGGTCAGAAGGAATGAAATAGATAAAGTGTTAGGCCTAGACAGACATTGGTCTCGAGGTTTACCCTTTCACAATAGACTAGGACCCTTTTCTTGCTTATTCTATGGACTTGTCAAATGTCCTTTGGATTTGTCAAACCAAAGGACATGCACAGTCCACTGTATATTAATGTGTAGTGTGAGAAATCGAGTATACCCCCATGTTTCATATGAAGTGAGTTGAGTAGTCATCCTTCAACTAGAGTTAGCTAGCTACTGTTGCTTAGAGGGCCATATAGAGTTAGCTAACTATAGCTCTAATGTTGCTTAGGGCAACCAAACTGCATTTTTTTATCGGCTTATTCCCATGTACAGTATGTATTTTCTTAAGTTTGGTTCTAATTTAAACTTTTCTCAAATAATATCGAGTTGTGCACATTCGTCAGGCTGATTACTTGTGTTGGATGACAGCAGTCTTGGTGGTTCATGAGACCATACTTTATGGTATGGTATGAGGTGTCATCACATCCATGCTAACCCCCTTTTTCCCAAGAAGATATATTCTTAACCCATGGAAAAAAAAGGAAGAAGAAAAAAAGCATCATCCAATTTTCCATTTAGGCTTAGAAAAATGTTGACGGTTTTCACAGGTCGACCCGCGGATGGTGGGCTGTGCTTGCTTTAAGAGCTAAAAAAAAAATTGAGGTTCGCGACCCGATTGGTACGAAAAGTACTTGAACTCCAGCATCTGGTTGGAACACTATCTTATAGTACATTTAAATATAGCTTGCATTCAGTAGCATACATAAGTGGACAGCTACTTATTTTTCACTAGGATCGGGGGAGTAGTGAGCTGTGGTCAGTGGAAGTTATGGCTCTATATGGTTATGCTGATGAAATAATGATATAGTCACCAAACCACTCAACATTTTTCATGTACCCCACTGATATGCAGATTGAAGGGTTACCAACCGCTAAAATCCAACCACAATTTTTGGGGAAATGAGCTAACACAAGACATGAGCCAATCAAATCAGTCTTTATTTTCTTTCCTTTTTTTTGATTATACAAAACTAATAAGTGCAAACAACACAATAACACAATAATTGCGACACTCCTAATGTTAATTATTCATTCATGTTGTGAATGTAAAAGCCAAAACAGTCTGATCAGTGAGTGGTTATTGGTCAGTGGCAACATGGCCGACAGGTGGTCAGCCTTCCACCTGACACATCTCTGTCACCGTCTACGTCTTCAACCACAAACTTCCACACTGTAAACTTCATTTCCTAGGATTAGGCGCTCGACAGCTGTGCCCCTCATGGAAAAACACTAGCACCGAATGTAGATAACGACAAAAGAGTTTAATAACAATACCAACAACAATAATTATCAAAGCCATTAAAGTACTGTTACTTGACATGATGCGCATCAGAACTGTTGTTTTGCTATCGCAGGAGTGTGTGATTGTGTGTGTGTGTGTGTGTGTGTGTGTCTGTGGGCAGTTCCATCAAACTGTGTCATGCTTTTACAATTAAAGGCAGGCCCGGTGCAAGGATTAAGTGTCAGAGGGGGCTGTAAAAAATGTGTGGGGGGCAATTTGTTTCTGAAAATAAAATTAATTGATTTAACCATGCAATAGCATCAAAAAGGCTTCATAACCACAACATAAGGCTACTGCTTCAAAATCAAAGAATACATTTATTAATCAGAGCACTCACGTAAGAACATAGCATCTCGGCCAATTATTTTGTTTTTGCTATTTTTCTAAAGATACATAAAGCTTAAACAGATAGTAAAAATACAACTGAGGGGGCTAAGCCCCCTTAAGACCCCTGGTGGCACTGGGCCTGCCTAAAGGTACTTGCCATTGGTTGTATCTCAGGCTTTATTTACAGCTTTATTTTCAGGTTTATGTGGATTTTGGTGGCAGGGACCTGACTCTGCTCTGTCTGTATTGTATTCCCCTTTCTAATTGCCGCTCTATTATAGCAAAGACCCCCTCCCTCCTTCCGATATCATAATCCCCACCTTGTACTTCTTCAAAGTCAGTCGCCTTCCTCTTCCTTCACAGTAAAATGTCTCACAAGTTTTCCATCTGTACCTGTGTCTACACAGTGCCCAGGTGTGCGATCTCATGTTCGTTACGTAACTCATGGTACTCGCGCGATCAATAAACCCTGAAATGGGCCCCTGACATGGGTAGAGAGATGTGATACCGGGGCCCCCAGAGGCCCCGGTGTCACACATCTCTCCAGGGGACATGACTCTCCTTCATGTGCATAATCTCTTTGGTCGGCGTGTGCGGTGGTACGGTTTGAAACGTATTTTGGGTCTGGGACCTCTGCTACAGTCGTCTACTACAGCGCTAAGTCACTGCAGCTCACTGCTGGGTTCTTGATGTGGAAGGTTTAAAGGGAGCGTCATAAAATAATGAGGAGATCATAAATGCAGGATGTATCCACCACATGTTTGGCTGGACATTTGATGTGCCTTTTCATGGGATTGTGAAACGTAAGCACTCTGTGTTTAGCACCAAACACAGTCACGTACGTCAAGCTCGGTTGTCTGCTAGCGTATATCTAGATAGGCAATGCAAGACTCGACACTTGACTTTTATCCTCTTACCATAGTTCAAATTCCCGATGACATGTTAAATCCTGGATATTTTAATTCACTACGCCACCGATTAGACAAACTGTAAAGAAGCACTGAACACATGGAAGACATGGCGTGTGAGTGTGACTTATTGGATTTGGTCCATCGGTTTCAGTTTGTCTCAACTGCTTGGCTTTCTTCATCAGGGAAGCAAACACCATTCATCATAGATAAGAGGGTTTCTTTCATCATTGACGTCACGGACATTTCTGTTGACCATGTTTTAGGTCAACTTTAATACATGATTCTCACTCCACATATGTCTGCATATGGTGCAGAGTGGAGTGAGACTCATGTATGGAATATTCTGGCCATTACAGCATCACATGTGTGGGTAGAAAGTTGTGGTGGGGGCTCAGACTGGTTTGAGGGGTGTGTGTGTGTGTGTGGGGGGGGTTTGTTGGCCTTGCGGTGATGATAACAAAGCAGGAATGTCTCACTGAGGTGTTTCAAGTCTGGGGTGGGGGGGGCGGGGCGTGAGTCAGTGTTCAACCTCTGTCTTGGATGGCATGTCGAGCACATGCTCCATGGCGTGGCCCGTGGCGGCGGTGGACTTCCCCGAAGTATTCCCTGCGATGACGCGTCCTCCCGCTCGCCAGGGAACGCCCACCCCGTAAATCCACCCCAGACAGAGTTATGAAACGAAAAAAAAAATAGTCCAGTGAAATCACCCGCCATAAAATGAGGTTGGTCTGGTGTTTTTTTTCACTTAATGTCTTTACCATACCGAAGGAAACAAAGAGCGTAATGGTGTTTAAAAAAGAAAACACTATAATAATAAAAAACTCACAGCGATGAAACACCAAACTGAGGATGAAACTCCCGACATCTGAGAAGGTGGAGAAGCCCCATAATGGTCTCCACCTTGTTCCCCCACAGACGGAAAGTTGTTTTTGTGTTAAACAACCTCGTAAATGAACGGCAATGACTACAATACGACGACGCATTAAAAGTTGCATAAAAAGACGGAATATTCTGTCCACCAATTGACAAAAACATCTGCTCGACTGAAGCAACTTCCCTGCAGTGGATTTTTTTCCTTGGCTGTGTCTGGGACCAGGACTGGAGGGTCCAAGACCCAAAGTGTAGCGGAAAATAGTTTTGTTTATGACCTTCAAATGGGCAAATATCTCATTTCGTGACATCATCGCACCAAACCTGGGAAGAAATTACAATGTTTCTTTGGAATACATTTTGGATGTTTCTTTTGATACCACTTTTTCACCTGCTAAAACCAAACTGTTGTTAACTAACTAACTGGAATACAATGATTGACTTGATGACAATTACATTTTACGTCCATTTAACTCTCAAATTAGAAAATTAAGTCACTCTTCAAACATCTCTTCGAAGCATGCTTGATAATGATGTATATCTCCAATAATGCCAGCATATCTTATCACAGTAGACTGCTAATGTGTTGATGTCCAATTGCTGTGGATGGAGTCATTGGTGGATCTGTAATCAATACAGGAGTACGCAATTCAAGAGTGAGGGAATGTCTGGTGTCTGGGGTGACCACAAATCTGGATGGACATTACGCTTAATATTATTCCCAACCTGCTTCGGGAACGTCACAGGATGTGGTCTCTAGAGGTGCATCTGTGGATCTGCCATCATGGCTGGTGGAAATGTCTTGTAGTACCATGTTGGAACAGAGTCTGCTAGGTCTCTCTCTCTCTCTCCCTCACTCAGTACGTTTACATGCACAGAATAAACCCGATTAAAGCCATTGCTCGTCTATGCTCCGCAACTGGTCAACTGCAATTGTCCGCGTATACATGGCGGCGAGTAATCCGATTCATTGGCCGGAGCATGTCATACCCCTGGTACGATAGGTGGCGCTGTGCCCATTTCAACTAGTGGTAGTAGAGCCACCGGTTGACCCCTTTACGTCACCAGCAACAACAAACTCATTCGAGAAAGCGATGTTTCAGCAGACAGCTGTCAGTTCACTTCGGGTGATAATCATTTCTCCGCCGCTCCACTGTTCCTCTCGGTCGTATGCGGAGCAGTCCGCATACGACCGAGAGGAACAGCGGAGCGTCGGAGAAACGATATGGACCCGAAGTGAACTGACAGCTGTCTGCTGAAACATCGCTTTCTCCTCCATGTCGCGTTTCAGTCTGGACTTCAGAGAGTCAAAGCCAAAGTTAATTTCCCCCAATTCCTTTTCCCCATGGGCGAGATAAACCCGACTAGGAGTCTTTACTTGTTGTGGACCAGAGAGTCGGAGAACCCGACGCAGTCTGTATAAAGATTCATATATCAGAGAATACCGCCGTCAGTTCGGCCGCGGCGCAATGAATGAATAAAGATCGTAATTATTTTACAACCTCGTTGATGAGCAACATTTAGAAAAACATGGACTTTAAATTCAGCCTTGGGTTAAATCGAAGCGTAGTGTGTACTGAATGCACGTTGATGAAGATACACTCCTATAGGCACGGCACCGGCTTCCTCCATCTTCTGCGCCAGCTTTTTAAATACATCGCCGACCCAAAGTTAGTTGACAGCTGTCTACTGAAAACATATTTCTCCCACCAGAACAGCCCTGAATGAATGAATAAAGGTCGTAAACACGTCGGGAGAAAAAAAACATTTATTTTGACAGATGTGCCCGAAGTCACTACTTTACAACCTCGTTGATGACCCACATTTAGAAAAACATGTACTTTTAATTCAGCCTTGGGTGAAATGGAAGCGTAGTGTCCGCGTGCTTCCACCTTTAATGAATGCCATGCGCGCTCCCGCGGCCGGGACACAATTCTTATAGCGCCACCTTTTTAAATAAATCGCCGTTTCTTGTTATCCCTTATCCGACGGCGACAACAACAACAACAACAAGACTATCGTCTCCTTCTACTTCCGGTTCACGGCCCCGGGAAAAGATCTCGAGCATGCGCAGAACGCAATTCAACGGATAATCCAATCCGACTGGTTACATGCACGGCTTAGTCGGCTATGGATCGCATAATCTAGGGGTCTTAACCTGATAATGAGAGGGTCGACTCGAACCGATTTTAACCTGATTAAGGTGTATACATGCATCTTAGTAATCCAATCATTGTTGGGTTAAGCCAAAAAGTCGACTTTCTTGAGTGTCATGTAAACGCACTGACTCTCTCTGCCTCTGTATCCTCCCCTTACTGTGTATCACCCCCACTCTTTACCTCGCGGCTCTCTTCCTCACACTCTTCCTACTTCACTTTCTCATTCACAGTCTCTCTCACCCTTACTCCCTCCCTCACACTCTCTACCTGTATCTCTCTCTTCCCCTACTATGTATCTCCCTTACTCCCTCTCTACTGAAGGTATGGTTATATGTTAGATCTATCAGATGACCAATGAATTGGGTCACACTAACCTCGGTGCCTTTCTGCTGAAGTAAGACAGAAGCATGAGATAAGCAGAAGCGTGTAATCATAGGAGCGAAACTCCACATGATCAGAACGAGTACATTGTTGGTGACATGTGCAGAATACATGGCGATAATCATATGATAGTAAAGAACAGGCAGGCTTGTCTTTGAACATGTAAAGAACAATGGGAGTCAGATAATATGAGGATGACATGGGGAAACGTAGACAGCCAGCCTTTTGTGATGACGGTTGCATTGTTTGTGTATATAACATCCTGAGATAGAGAGATGTGTGCTCAGACTTTGCGAACTGACACACACATACTTTGTTGTTGGGTCAGGGAAATGTAGTCGGGCCCAGATATATCTGTAAAACTCTGCACATTATACTGGTGTTAACAATAAAACTGATTATTTCTTAAAGCTAAACAACTTCTTCTATCGCTTCATTAACGAACACGCGTGAGTAGGGGTTTCATTTTTTTCCATCATCATCACTTTGAAACCGCCTCTCACAACACTACCTAACACTCTCTACCTTACATCACCATTTTACTCACCCTTACTCTCTCCCTCACTCTCTCCCTCACACTCACTATCTCTCCCGTACTCTCTCACTTACACTCATCCTTACTCTCTCGCTCACAATCTCTACCTCTCTATCTCTCTTTCCCTTACAATGCATCTCCCTTACTCTCTCTCTCCCTCACCCTCTCTTACTCTCTTTTCCTCACTATCTCACTCTACCTCACTATCTTACTCTCTCTCTCTCTCTCTCTCTCTCTCTCTCTAGAAGAGAGACCGTTACAAGGACACTCACTATGTTCAGGGCGTTGTCTTATGCTCTGTGAAAGTCCCTCTTTTTTAAGTGTTCTTGCGTGAACACGGGTACACATTAGCCTGAGTTGTTTGGCTTTCCGATCTTTTATGGCCTTCGGACATTACAAGGAACGAGTCAAGTGACTAGTTATCTAAGAGGAGGTGGTTCAGAAAGGCTGTTGTTGTGACAGCATCACAGTAACAAGGTGTACGTGTCTTAGTTTAGCTGCCCCTGTAGCGTCGGAGTTGGCTACTCATGAGTCCTGAGTTAGTTTCTCCTGAGTTTAGCTTAGTGTCAGGGTCAGCTACTCCTGAGTTTAGCTTAGCATCAGCGTGAACTACCTCCGAGTTTAGCTTAGCGCCAGAGTTTATCTTCTCCTGTCATGTCGCCCGTCAGTGCTTGGTGTTAGTCTGAGATGTGCGTGCGTGGCTCTTTGAATGTCTTCCCAGCAGCGTTCCAAGCTCAGAGCGAACCGGAGCTAATTGAACTGGATTAATGAAGTTATTGCCTTAGATTTAAAAGATTTAAAGTGAGGAAAGTCCCGAGAAACACTGTGGAGGAGATTTTGATCTGGATAGATTTATTGTAGAGTACGTCTTGAAATGCCAAGAGTCTGTTGCCTTGAAACAAGATTAGTGGGTTATTCATTTGAAAAGAAGCACATTACCGTCACACATTATCAAGTGTATCCAAGAGTCATTTTTTAACTTCATCAGTACAAAAGGAAGAACAGTAGATTGTCCTGTGTAAAGTGATCTGTTTGTATATTTAACGCCATTGACAGTGATTTATTTGTATGAACAATGGGGATGTTTGTCATTGGTTAGCTTTACAACCTCTTCAATGACATAGTGTTTTAGGAAATAAAACTGTGTCTATGTTATATCAGCCACTCCCATAAAGCTGTGGTCTTCCACCCTTTTCCCAGAACCTCAATTATTTTTCGTACAACAAACCAGAAGTCTGTCAGGCATGCTGAAGTGGGGAGCGTTGGCATGGCGACACAAGGGTACTGATAGCCATCGATTTGGAATCAAGTCGAGACAAGAAGAAAACTATTTTATTTCCAATTCATATTTGACGGGCTCTACGGACATTACGCCATTTCTACCGTTTAGATGTTAACATTTTGGTGAAATAGGAATTGACAACCATTGTATTGTTACATTGCTGACTTCACTAGCGTCACACAACACACATTAATGTGTTGCCCGAAGGCAAGACAACATATCTCACAATAAAAAGAGACAACAAACAGATTAAACCTAAATCCAGTTGGTTTAAACTCTTTTGGATACCAGTTTGTTTAAATCAATCACATAAACAATCACATCTCAACATTAATATTCTATATTAATAATACCAATGATGATGATGATGATGTTTGTCTGCAGGTGACCACACCCTCGCTGCCTACGGTGGTGAAGATGGGACATGCCTACGCTGGCATGGGCAAGGTGAGTTCCCATAAACACGTACACGTTCACACGTTCACACATGCACGCACACACACACACACAAATATGTCCACAGTACACACACACACACACACACAAATATATCCACACAAACACACCCACGCACATGCACACACACACACACGCGCACACATACACACACACACACACACACACACACACACACTTCATGAATACCAACCAACGCACATTTTTCATAAGCAAACATTGACCAATCCACCCACATTCACCCAAACAAATACACACACATACACACACGCACACACACACACACACACACACACACACACACACACACACACACACACACACACACACACACACACACACACACACACATGCAAGGCAAACAGACAAATATACACGTTCTTACATTTGCAGCCAAAAGGCACTTGGACTTTCCCAACACATCATCTACAAAGCATTGCAGAAACACTCTCAGATAAGGTTGGACTATTACAATGTGCATGTTCTTATCATATTTGCCAGCTGTGTGACAAGGGGTCTGCTTTCTCACAGATCTTTGTAACCATATTTCTGGTTGCTGTCGATGATGATTTCAACAAAGTTTTGTTGATGCAATTTCTCACTGAATACCTCATTTAGGTCACATGATCCACCAAACATCAGGTCTGATTTAATATGAAGGCTAGTGGGGGGGGGGGGAATTCTCACTGCATCGTGACAGTGTAATGTAAGTACTGTTACTATTTATTACTATTATACAGCAATTTAACAGACACTTTTATCAAAAGCGACTTACAGGGAATAAAAAAAAAGATGTCATCAGGTTAGGGCATCTTGCTCAGGGATGCTTATAGGTTGAGCTGCGGGACATTGGGGATCGAACCCAGTGCCTTTTGGCTGGGAGTGGAAACCGCTAGCCGTCCACTACACTCTTGCCCTCTAAAGTAATGAAACATTGCCAGAACAGACTCCCTGCTCCCTCAGTTCACAGGGGAGCACGAAGAGGTTTCTCCTTGAAGCAAAAGCAAAGAAATGACCGCCTCCTCCATTCTCACTCCCTTGTGAGGTCAATGGAGTCAAGCGAGGTGGTCCTGCTCCACAATCTCCCGCCAACAGGAAACCCCTTCAACGGAAAGAAGAGACAGACGGACGGACGGACAGAAAGAAGAGACAGACAGACGGACGGACAGAAAGAAGAGACAGACAGAAAGACTGGCAGAAAGGCGGGAAAGGGTCAACCTGTAGGAAGTCCCCCCCCCCCACCACTGAGGAATGTGAGAATGTACGTAACATGTGGGAGTAGGAGTAAGGGAGAGAGCGTGAGAGAGATTAAAATAGAGAGACAGGAAGTGACAAGGATACACATATAGGGGAGGTGAGGAGGACATTCTTGTGACGTTAGTAAGAGATGAGAGAGAGGTAAAATAATACATTTTAACAACATACCTCATATGTTAATCATGTGGTCCTGACTAGCTCAACTGGTAGAGCGTGGCATAACGGTTAGGGGTTCGATTCCCACTGGGACCACCCATGCTAAAGTGTTGTAAGACCCTTTGGATAAAAGCGTCCACCAAATGGCATGTATTATTTTTATTAATAATTATGTTAAAGGCCGGTTTATCTTTCTGCCCCCATGAGTTTCAGATTTCCATTGTTGTCTTAAAACACTAATGGTGCTCTGCTTTGGTTCACAGAACACACAATCACATTTTTCCATTAAAACTAATCTATGATAGAGTAAGTGGGATTTGGGCAGAGTAAATAAGCGAACCCCTTGTGCATGCACAGGGCTTTCCCCCGAAGGCCAATCCACCAAAGCTTTGGAGCACATTGTATGTCATCACAAATTACATTAAATTAAATTCAATCATAAAGCTTTTGTTTTCATGAAGTAGTTCCAAAAGAAGCCCATATGGAACTACTTATATTCAATAATATTTATAATAATGACTATGTTAATAATAATATCATGAAACTGCATGCACTGCAACCTTTTTCTTCTCTCTTCATCTCTGTAAATTGCTTTTCTTCTGCGCCATCACCACCACAGTTGCACATTATTGGCTCTTGGGCGTGTTGCGTAACACACTGGATGGCTTCACATGTTAGCACGTGTGCGTCGCTAGGTCTCGCCCACCGCTGGCGCTGTCTCAGGGTGTCGGGTTCTGCCGCCCGGTGCCAAAGTGCCAAAGTACGCGCTTCGTGCAAAATATTTTCTTTGACACAGCCGTGATCTGTCATTAGTCATTCTCTCACGCCACGCTGAAGCCAAACTTTGGTTTATCTTTATTTTGCAAGCACCAAATCATAAAATACCCATTATAGCGACAGTGTTGCCAAGTGTCCCTGCCTTCACAGAATGACTCTGGCTGTTTAAATGAGGCCTCTCCAGCCTCTTTGTTAGTCTTTGTATGGACTAAATGTGCTCTGGGGAAGCTTGTTTACATGTACACAAATCAGCCAATCCCCATCGCTGTAAAGTATTAAAGTATTACCATGTTTATACCAACGGACATGTCATAGGCAAAATGTAAATATATCAGATATATGGACTACAAACTACAACTAACCCCGTTTTTCATTTCAGAAATCTGGTCACCTTAGATTAACAATGTAAATTGCAATTATGAAACCCAGATAAGTAGCTGGATTACTAGCTAGCTACATGACTAGCCTGTTAATGAGCTAGATAGCTAGTTAGATAGGTAACATGTAGATAGATGTGTGCCATTGATTTTGTACTTTTGGCCTGTGTCCAATAGCAAACATTTGCTCCTTTCAGTATGAACATGTTGATATGCTAATGGAGGATGACATTGATGACATAATCCTTAACTTGATTCAGCTGTAGTCCTCTTCCATGACGTGCTCTGCCTCTGTTCACTACACGTCTGCAATGTCATTGTAATGTGCTTTATTTAATTGAGACATTTTTATTTTTGCTTAATGGCTGGCAGTAGGCTAATATGTTGCTTATTTTATTTAATTTACTTTTAGTACATTGCTCATTTGAGTTGCTTATTTCTCTGTGACATCAGGGCCAAGATGAATAAAAAGTATTATTTAAGTCAGTTTATGGACCCTAGCTGTGGTGTATTTACAGCTAGCACTTTTGGACGCTAACTGTGATATATTTACAGCTAGCGCTGGTGGATGCTAGCTGTGGTGTATTTACAGCTAGCGCTGGTGGATGCTAGCTGTGGTGTATTTACAGCTAGCGCTGGTGGATGCTAGCTGTGGTGTATTTACAGCTAGCGCTGGTGGATGCTAGCTGTGGTGTATTTACAGCTAGCGCTGGTGGATGCTAGCTGTGGTGTATTTACAGCATGGCAGAACTTGTTTGATGGTCGCTCGTATGTGATGTAATGTTTGTTTGTGGGCTTTGTTATTGTGCACTACACACAGTCCATCAAATGCATGATACATACACACGCGCTCACACGTACACACGTACGCACGCGCTTGAAGTGATTCAGCCGTTTATTGACCAATAAAACCATCAAAGCTCATTTCGACATTGAAACCGCCATGTGCATTTTGTTTGAGATTTGAAAGCAAACCATAATGCTCCACGTTTTGTTTCTCATTTGAATTATCTATTTAGGGTTAATTAGGTCCCACAGCATAACGTAGTTCTCGTGGTTTTCAATGTTCTCAGTTGATTGTTTGAAGTCTATTGTGTTGGCTCCAGTTACACATTTAAACACGTTTTAATCAAGTGTTTATGACTTTGTGTATGTGTGAATGCAACCCAAACCTACAAAACAAACCCACAGCACACTTGAAGGAGTCTCAAACTTGAACCATGAATGAATGAAAATAAAAAGTATGTAGCCTATAACTGATTTATATTGACACTTTATTAACACCCGTCTAACACAATACTTGTGATGCTGTATGGCAAAAATGAGTAATGGGCGATGTTGAAAACAATACATTTGCATCAGTGTAGGCCTATTTCCATTATTTTCCTTTTATTTTCCCAAGACGACAAAAAAAAATACTGATAATTGAGACAATTCAGATCATTTTACTGCGTACTAATGAGTCATTTATGAGACTTTTATCCAAACGATGAATACAGATACATCATTCAGGCACAGGTAGGGGTTGGTGGAGGACCGAACCCAGAACCTTTCGGTGTGTAGTACACCCTCGCGACACTATCCTGTCTGATAACTATTATCCACACAGAGACATTTTGTCATTCACAAACCTGTTAGGAGTACTAGCGTGTAAACAATATACTGTACGTATATCCGTTCCCAAAGTAGTAGCCACCGCCCAATAATGAAGGCCTCCCATAACAAAGAACACGACACGGCACTTAAAAAAGCTAATTCGCTAAAGGCCACAAAAAACACGACAGGATACACTCACACCTAATGGCCCAGGACAGGGCAGGAAAACTCGAGGCTTAAACGTGTTCTCCCCTCAATGTTCCTGTTATGTTTCCACCCAGGAGCCTCTCATTACGCTGTCTGTTTTTAAGTGGGAGAAGTCCTGTGGGATCCGAACCCCAACTGCCGCTGTGCTGCAATGGCCGTCCTTTGTAATTACGCTTAACGAGCCGGCACCTCTCTCTCTCTCTCTCTCTCTCTCTCTCTCTCTCTCTCTCTCTCTCTCTCTCTCTCTCTCTCTCTCTCTCTCTCTCTCTCTCTCTCCACACAGATCAAAGTGGAGAGTCAGCAGGACTTCCAGGACATTACCAGCGTGGTTGCGTTGGCGGGGACGTACGCCACCTCCGAGCCCTACGTCCAGTCCAAGTACGACATCCGCGTCCAGAAGATCGGCGGCAACTACAAGGCCTACATGTAAGAGAGAGAGAGCCTCGTAAAAAACACACAGCCTCTCGTGTCTTCCAAGTGAATTAAAAGTGTTGGCCTCTAAGGGCATGCAAGCCCAGCGACCGTGACGCTTACTTTCCGCTACGTCGCTGACGATGTGAGACATGCGTAAAGTGCTACAGTGTAAGGTGGCAAACCGCTCCCGAGTGGAAGACCTGACGTGCGCTCATGCAGGGAAAACATGCTGTGTTAAAAAAAAAAAACGACTTGTGTAATACATGGTATGGTCCTGGTGGTTTGTCACTTAGTAAAAAAGAAGCAGTTGCGTTTGAATATTAGGTTGAGCTGCGCACATTGATTTGAAAACTTTATCAGTTCTGTCAGAAATCACTCATGTCATAGATTTAACCGTTTTATTGCATGAAATGGTGATACACTTTACTCTTTTGGAGTATGACATACAGATGTCAGATACAGCGTACCAACATTTGACAGCAGGGAGCGCTGATGTACCCCCCCCCCCCCCCCCCCCCCCCATGGGGGTACATCAGATATCTCTACCCATACAATACAGAGCAGAACTAAAGCGGGGGGGGGGGGGGGGGGGGGGGGGGGTGAAATCCAGCTTAGCACTTAAGTAGGCAGACAGTGTTTGTGTGAGGTAGGTCTTAAATTGACTGCCTATGCTAGAGTTGCATGACTAGAGTGTCCTGCCAGAACTCGCGCCGCCAATAGGATTTATTGATTTATATATACATATATTCACATCAAAGTATTGTGTTCTCCAAATTCTGATACATTATTACATTATTATTATTATTATCAATGCCGCTAATAAATCCACCTTGGGCCTGTATTACAAAGGCGATACTGTCCCTATGAACCACAAGCAGACCCTCTTCTGCGAAGTGCGTACGTGAGATCATTCAGTGGGCATCTTCATCGTCGTCATCATCATCACACCCACTCAGAAAGACCTCACCTCATGCAGTGTATATTCAACCAAACCGCTGACCATGTGACTTGCTGAGTCAGCTGTGCCCCGCCCTCAACCTTAATTTCCCCTCATCCCTTGAGACCTGAGTCATGAAGTCTCTACACACACACACACACACACACACACACACACACACACACACACACACACACACACACACACACACACACACACACAGAGTCAACTCAACAATAGTCTAAACAGGATAACAGCTGGAGACGACAGACATCTACTCCCTAATAAGAGAGAATGACCAAGAGTTGGTGTCCTGTTGTTGCCTTCCTTATCTAGTCCATTAATGTGATCTCTGATTCAATTCTTATGGTTTCCTTTTTGGGGGCTTTTAGGAGGACGTCCATTTCTGGGAACTGGAAGGCCAACACGGGGTCGGCCATGTTGGAGCAGATTGCCATGACGGACAGGTGGGTGGGTTCCTTGCCATGATGAACCAATGACCGTCCAATCTACCGTATCACAGTGATTTGCCTCAAACCCTCTTACAGAAGGTCGTGGCTTCATTTTAACATGGCGATGACCACATAATAAAACCGGGAAAAAAAACCTCTAACCATTGAAATGTCGATGTATCAACGCTTGATTTCTGTTGGTTTTTATTTGTATTGAACGGTGTGAATGAATGACATTTTCGTTGGTGTGCTGCACCACTGAGATATGGATGTCTGTCTGATATCTACGGGTCACCTGAGGAGCGACATGTGGATGTGTTCCAGATATCGCGTGTGGATCGACTCCTGTGCCGAGATGTTTGGTGGTCTTGAGATCTGTGCTGTGAAGGCGGTCCACGGGAAAGATGGCAACGATTACATCATCGAGGTCAGTATTCAGATCGGTTGCTTTAAAATGCCCCCCCGGTTGCCTCCTGATAATGGGAGGTGAGAAGAGTTTAATGGAATGGCAATGAAGCAGAGGCCTCCTCCTTAATGGTGTTCACTGTCTTCAACTTCCATGGGTACATTATTCAACGGTGGTTATTGTAGCACCCCTTAGTAGAGCACCGTTGATGCTTTAACGCTGTGTGTGTGTGTTGTACTGTGTGTATATACTGTATGTGTGTGTGCTTGCGTGTGTGTGTTTGGGTGTGTGTTTCTGTGTGTGTGTGTGTGTGTATATATGTGTGCATGTGTGGGTGTGTGTTTGTGCCCCAGTGTACAGCAACAACTTTTTTTCAAAACAAGCTCTGGTCCCAAAGTCCAACCAGCCCACGACACATTCCAAGCATGCTAACAATTTCCACTGTGCCGCGACTCGCCAAATCTTTACCGGTTGCTATGCCGACCGACCGTGGGTACCAGGGAGTTGCGAATCTTAAAACGGGAATTAGATGAATGAAAATACTGTTTGATTTATGCAGCCAGGGCGTTTGCCCTACGACACCAGGTCTGGTAGTAGTGTGTGTGTAGTCATGTGGTCGACCGGTGGTACAGTCACTCAATCGCAATGTAGAGACCAGAAGAGAGACACATCTGGTAGTAGTAACAGTATCTTTAACACACACACACACACACACACCCCTTAAAGGTATATGACGTTTATGCTCCGACTGCTTAAAACACACATGCTTGTGATCATGCGAGGTGTCCTGAGTGACAGTAGCTGGAAAACCCCTTCCGGTGAGAAGAGACCCCCGAAGCGGTGACTGACGGAAACGCTCTCCCCCTCAGGACCGTTCGCTTCGAGTCCATCCTGAAATACAGTGTCCCCTAAACTCAGATGAGTTGTTTCGGTTGTTGTCGTATTGAGTCGTTTCTTTATTTTTAGTGCCGTTCCTTGGCTTGTCCGCCGTGCTCCCTCATGCCCATGTTTGGCCTGGGAGTGTGACATCACTGGGGGGCTCCTCTATCTGGACGCCCATTGGACAGAAGGAATGGTTCTTTTTTGGAACTGTTGCTATCTCAGTAAAAACCTCCGCAGAGACGCGGTGACATAAGACATGATGTGTCATGTAGATCTCTCTCTCTCTCTCTCTCTCTCTCTCTCTCTCTCTCTCTCTCTCTCTCTCTCTCTCTCTCTCTCTCTCTCTAACTCTCACACACAGTGAGTCGCTGTATATATTTGTTTCCCTGTCTATTTAATGTTATCGCTTCTACTCTTTCTCTCTCCTTCTCCCCCTTCTGCCATCTGCTTCCCTCTCCCCGTCCGTCAATTCAATTATCTCTATCCCACGCTATCTCTCTCACACACACACACACACACACACGCACGCGCGCGCACACACAGACACACCATCAGCATTGAAGTGGATGAGAGGCCTATGGCTGTGGGCCGGGTCGTATTGGTGGGATAGACAGCCAGCCTCCCATGAGAAGTAATGGACAGCTTGAGTCACTTCCCCCTGGGAACCCACTTCCTATTTCCACTGCTGCTAACATTAAGGGAACGGGGAACAGGGAACGGTGTTTGTTCAAAACAGGCTAAATAGTAAAGAGCTTAAAGAGGGAAAAGTCATTGAGAGAGCAGAGCACAGAGCAGATAGGCCGGAGATTTGTGGGTACTGTAAGGCTCGAACCACAGAATGACCACAGAGACGACACTGTCGCAATGTTAGCAACACACACACACACACACACACACACACACACACACACACACACACACACACACTCTGTTCCTCTGTGCACTTAGCCCAGGTGCATCACAACACCGAGTGCGCACGTTTCACATGCACACTCGGTATGAGAACACTGTGTTGCCCAATAAAAGACAAATCAAAAAAAACTGGGCTGAGTTCCATCTCTGCGTGGCGGTGAAGCTCCTCGCCGGAACCTCCACTGCGTCTTTGGAGCCTCATTAACCAGCATGGGGTGGAGGAGGTGGGAGAGGGATTGGGGGGGTGGAGGTGGAGGTAGGGGTGGAAGAAGGGGTGGAGGAGGAGGGGGAGGGATTGGGGGGGTGGAGGTGGAGGTAGGGGTGGAAGAAGGGGTGGAGGAGGAGGAGGGGGAGGGATTGGGGGGGGGTGGAGGAAGGGGTGGAGGTAGGGTCGGAGGTGGGGGTGGAGGTAGGGGTGGAGTTGGGGATGAAGGCGGGGTAGAGGTGGGGGTGGAGGTAGGGGTGGAGGCGGAGATAGGTGTGGAGGTAGGGGTGGAGGTAGGGGTGGGAGTGGAGGTAGGGATGGAGTTAGAGATGGGGATGGGGGAAGGGGTGGAAGTAGGGGGTGGAGGTAAGGGTGGAGGTAGAGGTGGGGGTGAAGGAGGGGTGGAGGCAGGGGAGTGAGAGGGGGTGGATCACAGCTCTGCTCCCCTTCTCTCCTGCTTCTAAGCTGGCTCTGGCAGTTCTCCATCAGTTCCTCCGGGGGCTTTTTGTTTGTCAGCTTCTTGTGGGATTGAGGCTTTCTTCGAGAAGATAACTTACATGAAGACTTTACCACACATATCGTTGCATATACTGTATTGGTTATAATATGCGGGTTTATGTTTTATGATGCAGCTACTGTACAATCGTGAAAAGGAAGATATTGAGAAGGGGGGAAAAAAATACGTTTGGCAGAGTTGCATAAAACACGAAAAACACTGACACATATAACGCTATGCTGCGAAAAGTAACAAAAATATGACAGTTGGTGTATCTGCGAGGTCTCACCCCACCACACCCTTCACCCCTTCACCCCACCCCCCCCCCCCCCACACACACACACACACTCTCTCTCTCTCACTCTCACACACACACATGCACACACACACACACACACACACACGCGCACACACACACACACACACACACACACACACACACACACACACACACACTCACACATGCACACACACGCCAGGGCTGTCATGTGCCGGGGGCAGCTGGTTTAGCGTTCAGCTCTAATGAAGACCTCCATCCATCTCCCCCACCACATCTCCACCCCCCTTCGCAATCTCCCCCACAACTCCTCCCACCCCCTTCCCAATCTCCCCCACAACTCCTCCACCCCCTTCCCCATCTCCCCCACAACTCCTCCACCCCCCCTTCCCCATCTCCCCCCTCCACCCCCCTTCCCATCCCCAATGGATGGTGGGTCCCAGGGGCTTCCAGGGGACCGGTGGCATCCTCCTGGGTCTAGATCTCTCTCTCTCTCTCTCTCTCTCTCTCTCTCTCTCTCTCTCTCTCTCTCTCTCTCTCTCTCTCTCCTGTTTCTCAGATCACGTTTTGTTTTAATTCTGCAGTGATTCTGTTTTGCAGAGACGGAGGGGGGGGGGGGGGGGGGGGGGCAGTCCAGTATAAACCATGTGATTAGTGGTCGCTTGGTGCACACACACACACACGCACGGTGCATGTGAGGTTAAGCAATGGAAAAGTTGTGTTTTGTTATTGTTGTTATAATTTCAGATTAATCATTTGTGGAGCAAAGGAATGTGGTGTGTGTGTGCGTGCGTGCATGCATGCGTGCGTGTGCGTGCATGTGTATATGCGTGCGCGTGTGTGTGTGTGTGTGTGTGTGCCCATCCAAGTCGAGCCCGGGGCAACATAATATTTACAGTTTACCGCACCGCACGCGCTCACTGCACTGCGGTTGTAGCGATGCGTCAACTCCCGCAGGAACTATGAATACTATTAATACGATTGCATAAGTATTCCCATTTGATGGGCTCTTTACCTCATATGAAAATAGAAATTAATCGACCGACGACACACTTTGCAGAGTGATTGACAATACTATTTGTTATTGTTTTATCATTATCATCAGTAATATGATATTTCTCATCGGATGGCTGCGTTTTTTGGGTGGCTATCATACGTTCATAGGAAGTACCATAAAAGTGCTGCTGTTCCTCTGAAGAACACATGACTGAAGTAGCTCCATCCTCCTAGCCCAGGGGTCCTGTTAAAAAGAGATCCTGTGCACACAGTTAAATCACCCTTTTCATGGCTATTGTTTTTATCCCCCTGTGACGTTCATTTGCCCACTCACCCCAACGGGTCAAGTAAGAACTTCAGTCTGTACCTGGCAAAGAGGCGAGTTCTTTATGAAGGATTAGAAAAGACATTTAAAAGTGCAATAATAAAATTACATTAATTATTATGAACAGGAACCCCACCCCCCATCCCTATTGAGAATGACACCGAAATTAGAAAATGAGAAATTAGAGGAAATTTGGTAACGAACGAGCATGACGCATCTAGCAAAAATAAGACGTACAACAATGACATCTAGTGGCCGTTTGTGGAAATGCATTTGAACGAACGTCATATTAACATATGAGAGATATGAATTACAGACACAGTTCATGCAACGTACGTGTGGAAAATATCATTCCTTAAATGCACACCACTGCGTGGAGTGATCATGTTATTAGCTTTAAGTGGCAATGCTCTCCTTAGTGTGGCTTAGAAACACAATGAATACCTGCATGGAAAGCAGGTATTCAATCATAAGCTAATTTCCCTGAGAGAGAGATGTTGGCCATCCGCTAATTGTTCTGGACATTCACGGTGTGCATCGATCGCAGACTAATTTTATTTCCAGTTTGAGTGTGTTGTACTTGTTCAATTGTTGTTTCATCCTTCTGTGACATTTAATTGGCACAAATTGAGTAGAATTAGTACCTGACACTGTCTGTGTTTGTCTTTGCGTCCCGTGCGGCAGGTGATGGACAGCTCCATGCCTCTGATTGGTGAGCACGTGGAAGAGGACAAGCAGCTGATCACCGAGTTGGTGATGAACAAGATGGCCAGCGTACTTCTGGGCGTCAACGCCCCCCAGCCCTCCTCTGTCAAGGTGAACAATAGTTCTTCAATGGACATGATGAATACACGGCACTGATATGAGGCTTGTAAGGCATTGACATAACATAACTATACACATGTATCCTCCCACCCACAGAACACCCAGCCAAGACGGGCTCAAGGTATTCTGCTATGTGTATATGTATGTGTATGTGTGTGTGTGTGTGTTGTGTATATATAACATGCAGTGTGTGTGTGTGCTGTGTGTATATATAACATAGGCCTACTTTGTGTGTTATGTCTGTATAGCATACACTGTGTGTGTGTGTGTGTGTGTGTGTGTGTGGGCACTATGTGTGTATATAACATACTTTGGGTGTTATGTCTATATAGCACACAATGTGTGCGTGCACGTGCGTGTGTGTGTGTGTGTTATGTCTATATAGCATATTCTACATACATGGGTGTGTGTGTGTTGTTGTGTGCAAATATAACACACTGTGTGTGTGTGCTACGGTCCCAGCTGGCGTTCGCTCTGCCTCCGGTTCCCCGTCCCAGTCGGCCCACAGCTCCCCCCAGAGGGCGCGCTCCGCCTCCACCTCCCCCAGCCAGGCCTTCCAGCCCGGCCCCATCCCCGCCGCCGCCGCCGGGCAGCCCTCCCACAAACAGTCCCCCCAGCTCAAGTAAGTGGAGCCCCCTGACCCCCATGCTGCAGGGACCGCTGGGACCACAGCACCCCCCCTGATCAACATCATTAGTTTTTTATGTAGATTTGCTGTTAGGGTTTTGGGTTTTTTGCTGTAGTTTTATTTCCGTTATTTATTTTTATTACTATTATATCAGTTATTTATTTATATACATTACCATTATTGGTATTATTGTTGTCTTAATTGTTTTCTGCATGAGTCATTTAGCATTCATTTCAGATTACGCCGTTTGCCTACAGGTTAGGATATTTATATTTGTAATATTTATATTTGTAATCATTTTTGGGGTACATTTGCATAAAAGGGAAGAAAAAATAATCTTCAGCTCATAAGCCGTTCTCAAATAGAGCAAATGAAAATGTAAATGAAAATGAGATGAAACAACAGTATGGTTGCATAGCACATGCTTCTTTGACCTATATTTAATTTATCAAAATTAGTAGTCATAACAGTAGTCCTGCATGTGCCCTCCCCCCTCATTATCATTATTATTATTATTATTATTATTGTTATTATTATTATTATTATTATTGTATTTTTATTATTGTATTATTATTATTATCATAATTTATATTGTTTTGTTTTAGCTCCAGTGTCCATTTGTGTCCATTTAAAATGTCTTAACACATTTCTAGTGCAAGGAATATAAAATGCTTGTGCAAAATTAATACTCATGAGCAACTGGGGATGAGCGTTATGTAAGACATTTTAATTATACATGACTAGTCTGCACACTACAATCAAGGTGTTGTTATTCTGCTGGCAGTAATACTCTGTTTGGCCACTAGGTGGCGGGATTCGGAAGGTTATGTCCCGTTTTCACAAGCTCTGATTTACGTGTTTTCACGTCCATGGTCATCCTACAGTCTGTGCTCAATTGCTCATTACGCAGCCCGATAAGTCTTCAATGTTACATATTACAATTATATTCTTTAATTATAGTCTTTAACAAGCAGATATTTTTCGCAGTCTTTCCTTCTTTCTTTTTCATCTTTTTATTCTTTCTTAAGCACTTGTTTAGATAAAACGTCTCCCATCCACATGTAGCACACTTATGTTTTCTAAAATCGATTTAAGTGAAAATATCATCAAAATGTAATGTCTTATCGCTTCATAGTACACATGAAGACAGACTAATAAACTGACCTATGGACTGTCTCCTTGGCAGTAAGTCCCAGTCCCTGACCAACACCTTCACCGAGACCCTGCGGGGAAACCCCACCGACGACGAGGCCAAGGCCGAGACCATCCGCAGCCTCCGCCAGTCCTTCGCCAGTCTCTTCTCCGACTAACCTCCCCCTCCTCCCTCCCCCCCCTCCTCCCTCCCCCACCTCCACCCATCACCACCACCACCACCACCACCACCTTGCTCACAGCCTGACCCCCTTGTCCTCAGTACGCCATGGAGTATTCACCTCGCGGCCATCCTGGTTCTGAATTTGCTAGCATTGACACTAGCATTAACTAACCAGCAGCTAACAGCTAGTGTTTGGAAGATGGAACCAAGATGGCCGCTAGGTGAACAAGGCCCACGGCGCTCCCTGTTCATCCAACGCACCCAGGCGTGACCCTTGTTGTCCATATAGCGACGCGACGGCTAACCGTGGCTAAGCTAGCTTGTGTCTGCGATGTACAGTGTAGTGTAGTTTTATTTTTTTTATATTTAGTTTACCTGTCTCGCCGGCAAACTTTTATTTTGTACAGACATTTTTAATGTTTTTCATGTTTTTTTGGCGAGGTGTTTGCAGATTTCCGAGGCAATATAATGACACCGAGGTGTGTTGGATTGAGGTCAGCAGAAAGGTAGCCTACATGCTTCACCACCAGCGATGTCGTGCCAGCAACTGATTCTCAGAAATAGCAGTGCTGTGGACCCAAAATTGGCTCGAATAAGTAACCTTTGTTTTAAACATGACCAAAGGTTTCGTTGTTTTATTTTATATTTATACTAAATGGGTAAATATAGGAAATGCATGACTAAACAACAACCTGTGAGCTGGGAACTACTGTAACCCCTCACAGAACAGTCTTCCATTACTGCTCTTCCCCCCTCGAAAACTTTTATTTTGGTGTTTTTGATTTGAAATTACGGTGCTTTTTATGTTTTCAAATGTACATCAAGGCATTTGTTTCATGATTACTACCGTTTGTAGTCGCGTTAAATACGGAGAGCGCGTAAAAGTGCATTTCAAGCGTTCCCTTCAGTAGAGGACCTTCACTTTGACAGGAGTGAGGAGCTATTGTTTGTGACATTTCAAACAGGAATTAAGGATGCGTTACTGTTGAAATGTCATCGCTAGTGCACTCATTAGTAAAACTACCCCTGCGTGGCAGTGACTCTTAAATCTCTGTTGTTCAAACCCAACACTTTCGTCTTTTCATTGTAGTCGCTGCACTTCTAAATGCTCACGACTTGTGCTATAAACGTGTATCTTTTACCAAAGCACTCGCTGTACAGTAAAACACCACATAACAAGGACTAGTAACTAGGACTAGGACTAATAACAAGTACTGTATTGTCATTGGAATGACATGCAACACACGTGTGGATAATATACTTCCTTAAAAACACACCACCAAGTCGAGTGATCATGTTATTACCTTTAAGTAGCACTGCTCTCCTTGGTGTGGCTTAGAAACACACAATGAACACCTGCTTGGAAATCCTGACACATTCCTCCTGCTGGACTCCCGGTCTGATGACCAGACAGCCACACTGTCTACTGACAACACCTTGACCGCTGCAAGCATCTGTAGACTCAATCATAAGCAAATTTCCTTGAGAGAGACATGTTGACATTTACGGTGTGCGTCGATCGCAGACTCATTTTTATTTTCAGTTTGAGTGTGTTGTACTTTAAATGTGTCTGGGGTAGCGGGGGGGGGGGGGGGGGGGGGGGTACAGGTAGGGCGTGGGGTCTGGGGGGTCTGGGGGTCTTGCATGCTGTTGATGGGCGGATGGCTTCGCAGTTCAAACGGTCGTCTTTCCAAAGTGATCTTCTGTGATCGTAAACCGGGTGCTTTTGTTCTGTGATGTGAAGGTGTGAAATGATAACATCACAATCATAAATAATCTGCCCTATGATACTACTACTACTACTAATAATAATAATTATTATTATTATTATTATAATAACAATCATAAGATTGACCTTCATGCATGTCAGTGTGTGAATATTTGAGTGTTGTTTGTTCATCTGTAAATCTTGCTGCATTAATTATACCCCCAAAACATAACCCCTCCACACCGGCAATAATTATCTTTAATCTCATAAGCAAATATCTTCATGTCTACCATGAATCATGTGTGTTTGACACTCTTGAGATAAGCCATATGTGAACTGGCATGTATTGTATAATATAAGGTGAATCGACTTTGTTTACGTCAATGTTTACTCAAAAGAAAACTGAAGCTGAAACTGTGTGAGCCTTACAATGTGGTAAGAAAAATAATACGTGTTCAGAACAACAATGCCATCAGGCAATGAGGACAATGGAGTTACTTGTTTTAGTTGCATGCGTGGTTGTGATGAAGCACCTCTTGGAAGAATTTTAATGTTAACCTTTGCCACTGTGTCATGATGGACCAAATTTGCATATTGTTTTGTGTGTTGGACATTGAATGTGTTGAAAGTTCATTTGATTTGTAATTATTTATTTATTTATTTATATGCTTTTATATTCAATGTGGAATTATGTAATGACAGTATTGGATTATGCCATGACCAAACTTTATGGATTAGTAGTCACCTCTTGTGCCATAATAATAATAATAATAATAATAATAATAATAAGCCAGTTATTGATGGACTGAGATACAAACTGGGCACTGTGTCCATTGAGCCTGTCAACACAGAGCCACTTTTCCAGCCATTAAAGGCAAATAACAATAATGGCTATTTTGTATTATAAAAAGGTCTAATTCCATGGCTGGGTTATAGATTTCATATGAACATTTTGTCATTAATTTGATGTCAGATTACGTATCTTTTTAATTCTGTCAAACTTTTATCTGTTGATTTCTGTGCTCAACAAACATTTGAAGTAACTTCCCAGTGTGCTCGTGGTCGGGCCATGCATGCACCTGATTGGTCCGATTTTGGTACCCATGAAAATCGGACCAATCAGACGATTGTTGGTTTCCCGTGAGGTGAGATTGGCTGAGGTCTGGTCAATAAAAGACGAATGACTGAAGCTTATTGTGCCTGTGTGCCTCTTAGCAAAACAAGGTTTTAATCCATCCCACTTGGAACTGAGTGTTTACTAGTCACTATCTCAAACACAGTGGGCCACCTCTTATCTGCTTCTCCTGTCTGCTTTTATTTTATCTAAATTTGTTTAGATACATCCCACATCCCACATAGATATTAGCCCAGGAATACTTAAGTACTGTGCCAGTTCATTATTTATAGCCGAGTCCAAAATGTGTAATATTTGTCATATATCCATATATTAGCTTGTAAAGGCAGTAAAGTAGAAGCTACTGTCATTTCCCAGAGAGTTGCTGCCAAACCTCTGGAATACAAGCCAACAGAGAAGGTGGCATAATTATGTTTAAAAAAAAAAAATATATATATATATATATATATATATATATATAATAAGAATAAGAATAAGAATATATATATTTACTTTCCCACATCCCCAATGATATGACCATAAGTATTGCCTGCAATCAGACTTCTATTGTTGTAATCACTACTAATCAGTCACGTTAATGAGCTATCATGTTGATTGGTTAGCAGAAGCCATACTTAATTACAATTAATTTGACCACAACACTGTTTCCTAAACTATATCCACGTGAACTGACACTGAAAACAAGGAAGTAAACAAACATGCATGGCACACGCGTTGTACCTGTACTCAAATGAGCTTAAAATATGTTCCTGCTTTTGGTCATTTCGTTGGGGATGTAGGCAATAAGAAACATGACATCAGCCTTGTTCTTAAAACAGCTGTTATCAAAGGTCTGACCATGAAGAAAGTCTTGTGGCCCTGACGGTTATTAGGGTTTTAAAGAGTTTAGATCTGATAGAAAGGGGTCAGGTGTTTTCGGCATCAGGTTCAAGAGGGTTAGGTGTAGTTAGGGGTTTGGTGTGGTTGTAGGTCAAGTTAAGTATCCTCATAGCTGATTGGTGTGCTGCTTATTGGACAGTTCGAACAGGGCAGCCAATCAGAACTCGGCGTGGTCTAGCATGGTCGACCAGTGACAAGCGTCGATAAGTGTGATGTCACCGCAGATCTCAAGTAATCTGTTGATCCAACAGTCCACTGTGCAGCTTTTTGTTATTCTCTCTTCTTCTTTTCAACCTGCTAATGAACCTCTGACTGGTGGATGGCGTTTGTCTGCTACTCGTGTTTTGTGTGTTAAATTCTGACTACTGTAAAACTGGTATAAATGTGGCATGAATCCCATCTTCCTTGTGCGTATGTACGCCTCAGGTGGGCCAACTCGGTTTTTCCGCGTGATGTTGTTCATGGCTGGCCCGTTAGTGAGACGTGTGCTGCAACTCGTGTGTTTTCTCTGTAACCGGTTGTGTTTCCTTTGGGTTCTCTTTGCTTTTGTTTTTGTCTGAAAATCTGTTATTAAAAGTAACATCTTTTACTACAGCAGGCGTGCTCTTTCCATTTCCTTTAAGCCTTCACATTAAGAGCCACGTGGGTTCCATATAACACAAATCAATTACAATTCTCCTGAGTTGTTTGGCCTTATATGGTCATTGAAGTGCGTATCTTGGCTGACATCTTGAAAAAAAAAAAAAAGTGGTTTGAACCACGTAACTTAAGGAGTATTTAGTGATAATCCTAAAATCCCTTTGTCCACCATACTACTATTTTATACTTCTTGGCAAGACTTCTGAGTGTTCGAAAGCCGTCTGGCAAAAACACGAGCAGCCACCTCAGAGGTGAAATACTTTTGGGTTCAGTTCTGACGGTCTTAGCTGTTAAAAGCTATTCCCTGATCGCTCCCCTGGGTTTTTTCACAATGGCCTTTTTTTAAGTGAATGTTGCATTAAACTAAAAGCTGAAGCCAAACAGATTGTCTAACAACACAAGCCACATTCAGCGGAGAACATTATTAACACACACTGAGTGTCAAACTATGGCATCATTCAAATACTTCTAGGCCTACTCAATGTCTGAATATGCCTCCCACATTTAAAAAGGTTCTCATCAGTTACCAGAACCCTGTTTTCATTTTGGGGGGAGACGGAAAGTAAACATTGCATCATGTCATTCAACCACCCTTAAGTATATACTGTTAATATTACAATAATATATTTGTTTAGCGATAGAATAAACATTCAAGAAATCAAAAACCGTTTGTGATGTCACTTTTCCCAGTGCCAAGTGACATCACACCAGTTGAACCAATCGGCGACAGGTGTAAACAGACAGTGTGTTTCACCAGAGATGTTGACCATCCCTCGGATTGGTCCGTCTATTAATAATAATAATATACTCATCAAATCCACTTTTTTCAGCGTTGGCGGTGCACAGTAGGAGCTCTGGACGCTCCGGCACACTGAGTTCCTGATAGCCATCAGCTCCTTCCCTGTGTTGTTTTCCACACTTACATGATGGAGTCGGTATCAGCTCTGAGGATCAGACCACAGGCCCCGGCACGTCCCCTGGCCTTCAGGCCTCCAGAGATAGGAGAGGAGCCCTGTAGCCAACCTCAAAAACAACAAATACATGAATCACTACTCCTTATGCATCTGTATCTTATATTAAATGCTAATTCATATTCGTAGAGAGAGAGAGAGAGAGAGAGAGAGAGAGAGAGAGAGAGAGAGAGAGAGAGAGAGAGAGAGAGAGAGAGAGAGAGAGAGAGAGATGACTCCAGAGTAATTGCCATTGATTGAGGTCGGCCCGTTTCCACAGTGATGGCAGATATCGGCGGCTGGCGTTGGACCAATTTAAAAGTGCCTCTGTCAAATAATGAGACAATTCATTTTGCCTCAGCTACGGAAACAAATGTTTACCCCTCTGGTTATTTCCTCCTCCCCTCTACGCATATAGGAGGTTGTTTTTTTTCGGTGTCCACCGCTGAAAAGGTGACGAAGTTCAGCTCGTAGTATTTGTATGTGTAGGCCTGCGCACTCTGAACCACCGCCGCGGTTGATTGGGTCGTGTTTATCAATTAATGCTAATGAGTTTCATTTAGTTCAGTGACATTTAAGCCATATCCATCACCAACTTGGTTTCTTCTAATGGGTATTTTGCTCAGCCCTGCGAAAAAAATCCCCGCTGTGTTCATTTTCCACATGATTGCCTCTCAAAACAGGATGTATGGAGTCCTTAGCCAGGAGATGGGGAACTACATGATCCTGTTAGTCTATAATATTAATACGTCATACACTGACAGTCTTGTTCTAATCTAGATGAACAACCTCAGATGACCTGAGTGATCTCCCTTGGCTTGAGGACCCACAAAATAAAATACAGACAATAAGTAAGGGATAATGTTTATCTTTAGAGAAAACACTGCAGTGTGCGATGCGGTTTGTGTTGCCATGTGTGTAACCGACATTAGCAGCCGTACTGCCGCCTGCTGCCCCGGATGTAACGTCAGTCGCCCCCCCGCTGCCGGGTTGCCAGACGCCAGTGAGTGAACTTTTACTTTTTTTTTTAAAACTTGTTCAGAAGGTTTGCGTTGCTACAGCTTGGTTGTAAGGTCATATGAGTCGAGTTTAAGGTGAATAACGACATGCAGCACTGTGCCTTTCTGACCCTGCTTGGGGAACGATGATGTCGCCAGCGTCGTTGAAGCGGGGCTACCTGTCGTTAGCGTGACCTCTGACCGCTCGTTCAGCCAGACCACCACCGGATTCGCGAGACCACATGACAGGGTTCCCAAGTTGCAAAAACTCATTTCCGGGAGATTTTTGTTGAGCGGGGGGGGGGGGGGTGCTAGCGGAGATTTTTATTGAGCGGGGGAGGTGTTGTTGAGCGGGGGGGGAGTGCGCGATTGTCAACGGGGGGGGGGGGGGGGGGGGGGGGGGTGCGCGATTGTCTTCGCGGGGAGGAGGGGCGCGCAATCACAACACACCCCGGACCGACGATCGACGGTGGCGGGGCGGGGGGGGGGGGGATTTCCGGGAGATTGTACATGATTTGCTTGCATCAGGGAGACGCTATTGATTTGCGGGAGACTCCCGGAACTTCCGGGAGACTTGGGATGTCTGACATGATAACTACGGGACCACGCGAGAATCACGAGACCACGCAATCATTTGTGGATATAAAAGAGGAACAAACAAATAAAACGTTGACTTGTTGATTTGGTCTTTTTCCCCCAGGATTTGTGTGCTTCTACCATGAGTTAGTAGCCTATAGACAAGGGTAATACAGTTACAGTCCAGTTATAGAGGGTGTTTTACTTTGAAAATGGCTTTTACTATCTGACTTCTATTTTTGATGGAGCTGCGTCCAACAAGCCCAACAGAGCAGAGCGAGCCGGGCAGGAAGTCGGATAGTAAAAGCCATAAACTCATAGAGCATCCGGTCAATTTTCAAAATAAAATACCCTCCCGATCGAACACAGCCACGCATCTTTGATCCATGTCGTTTTATAACTGGAAGTCAACTATTAACTTTGTCTATAGGCTACAGCACAACACATTAGGACATAACAATAAACAACACTAAACACAATTAAACCAGACAAAAAAAGAAAACATTTACTGTGTACTTAAGTCGACTTCGGACAGGCAAAGTAACCTTTTATTTGTTTGCAGAGGACGGCGCCCAAAGCCAGATCAGCATGATATTAAAACATAGTGGTCCTCCCCAGAAGCCACAATGCACCGTACTGTAGCCTGAGATCGGCCTGTATCTGTATAAAGATGTTTGAGTTCAGGCGCTGTAGGGCCCAAACGGGGCCACAGGGGGATAATGGCAGTAGAGGCTTTGGGAATAGTAGTATTTCATTCCTTCTACTTATTCAATTCGCTATGAAAGCAATATTTTTAGAAACATCTTCTCTAAACTGCCCACCCGACTCCATATTGGATTACTGGTTTGAATTAGGTTGAAACACTAAAACCCTTGCACACATAAACCCTCCGCAGGTACAGTTGAAGGGCCTATGAGCGGGGACATTTTCTAGTTCCCAGATAACTGGGTTGGTTTCAGTCGTAGCATAGCAACTATCTGAAGAATTCTTCAACCTGGACCCTATTTCCCCATCATCTTGGGTCTCAGGGACTAATGCAGACAACTATTTATATAATGCAGTACTGAGTGAGAGGGCTTCGGCCGCCAGCCGCAAAACGTGCAGCAATGTAAAACTGCAGGGCATTAGTCAAAGTGCTTGTTCTGCCACCGACGGGCTTTATGGCCTTTAAGTCCAAACACCATGAAACATGAGTGAATATAAAGCTGTCACAAAAACAGTTTTTCTCTTCACTATTCACTCAATATGATGTTGTGATAGTACCACATGTTGTTATTCACTTGATATTTGCTGTTCGTTTTTTTTTTTAAGATGTACGACTTAAATGGCAGCTGGGTGGTGATTAGCATGTCTGTCTCTGGAGAGCGTCGCTGCAGGCTGGCTCCATGCAGAGAAACCTATAGAGGAGCGCTTTACACAACATGGCGCTGTGCAAATGTGGCATTTACAGTGCGGGGATAGCACAACAACCTCCTATCAATCACACCAGAATAGAACTGAGTGTTGATGCTGAACATCACATGACAACCGCGTGTTTGATGCGGTGTGTGTCGACGTCAAAATCCGATCATCTTGATGCGTATTTAAACAAAAACAAACCGACTTCTGGGAATCTCTATATAGTCTTTTAATTACAAGTGCACAGCTGGTTTGGGTATCCCAGATGAGTTAGATGGTACACTGGAATAGCATCTCATTTTAAACAACTCTTCTTTTTTCTTGTGCCTTTTGGTTTCTGTGCATACAAGGACACACCCGTCTATATGTCAACGTTATTGTACATAGTTTACAGTATGAAAGATATGCCAACAACATCTATAAAGAACATGCTTGGAATGCAGTAAGTACTGATGGATGGAGACAGTGGACCCCCACCGTCCCTCCCTCCGCCCAAACATTAAACGGTGAACACATTCGTCCTTAAGCCCTTACATATTGGCTCTTTAAGCTTCCACTTTGGGATTTCCTTGATGAAAACACAGATGGGAATCTACTGTAGGACCTTAGTCTTACACGACTGGGCCAGGCGGAGGCCGGGTGGAGGCTGGGTGGGGTTGGCGACGTGGAGGAATTCATCACAGAGTAATCTTACCAGGGATCGCGCACGATAAACAACACGACCCGTTACTGTATATAACAATGTTTCTTATTATACAAACGTTCATCAACTTGAAGTACATACGTTATCTCAGCATTCGTCATTTCAACCTCCGTTTTTCCAGACTTGCCCATTTTCGGGTCCCTGTTCTCATCTTCTTACCTCGTGCAAAAGGAATGGCAACTGATAGGACTTCCACAATGATAGGTCAGTGTTTGGATGTTATGTGATACTGGCACAACGTTTGTAGTCGGTGGTGGTGGGAGGAGGGTCTGTCTGATGTAGACGGTGAAATGGAGGAGTTGACACCAAAAGGTAGAACTCATAACACTGCGTATCTACAGCACTGCTGTGGTGAAGGTTCTGGAAAAGGAGGTTAACTAAGACACACAAGGCAGCCCACAACATTGTAAAGCCTTCCAATTCACACAAGTGACAGAGAACAACGTACATGTTATATTACATTCACCGATTCTAATAAAAGTCTTTCTTTGCATGCTGTATGGTCCCCCAGATAGCGTCGATCAAATTCAGACTGTCTACTGATTGGATGGGCTGATTATATGAGCTTTGATCGGGATCTAATGATGAAACTTTGCCCAAACGCTTAAGCTAGTACTGATTCCTGAGGGCTACCATACCAAAGTACCTGTATTTGTTTTTTGTTTGTTGTCGTTTTTCTCCCACTGTTTTCAGTGTGCCGTTTGTGAAGGGCAAGTCGGATATTTTGTGCTTGTGACTGTTTAAGAAATAATCGGCTTCCCCCTCCGCTTCCAGCGGCCAAACTATAAGTCCAAGTAGGGGCCGATAAACGCACATCTTTCTCTCTCGTATTTTTTTAACGCCGTTTTATCGTCGCTGCATTGCGATGAATGCGACGTGACCGGGGGGGGGCGGTCCTAGCTGCTGATCTTGGTCAGCATCTTGTTGATGGCCTGCTTGACGTGTGTCGTGGAGCTGCGGCGGCGGGCCTTGCCCTGGACGGCCTTGCGGCGCCGCACTTCGCGGCACACTTCGTGGAAGGCCTCGGCCACCGCCCCGCCCTCGTCGGCGCACGCCGAGCACTCGTAGAAGGCGCACGCCATCTCGGCGGCGAGCCGCTCGCCTTCCTCCGTCCCCACCTGCCGCACGTGGTCCAGGTCGGACTTGTTCCCCACCAGGACCAGGGGGACGTTCTTTGGCTTCTTCACCTCCTCCAGGAGGCTCCTCAGCGGGCCCACCTCCTCGAAGCTGCCCCGGTCCGTGATGTCGTAGACGATGACGAAGCCGTCGCCCCAGCGCATGTGGCTCTCCCGCTGCTGCACGTCGTCCTGGCGCGCGAGGAAACAAACAAACAAACAAACAAACAAACAAACAAACAAACAAACAAACAAACAAACAAACAAACAAACAAACAAACAAACACAAGATTAGCCCCGGCTGACCTCTGGGGAGGACGTCATCCGTGGGAGGGGATGGGAGGGTTAATGTGGTGTATGATTGGTTTATAAGGACGTGAGGAGCATCTTAAATCTTAATGTATGCTGTCACCTTGTACAAGTGAGGTAACTTCTGTTATGAATTGGCGCTATACAAATACAATTTAATTGAATTGAGCTTTAGCGAATAAAGCTCTGAATCTGAAGAGAAAAGGCATTGCGTCTGTATTTGTGTACCTTTAGGCATACTGAGCAGAGCCCTTGTAGCGTGACTAGCATTCTCACTCTCATAGTCATAGCTGTACTCAGGTGTGCAATTCCTGTGCGGCTTGTCACTCGTCTTGTAGCATAACTCCCGCGAAAAGAGGTTTGTGGAAAGCCAGACATCTTCTCCTGATTCAGTTGAAGCAGCCGGTCGTCTTCAAGCAGCGTCTTTCAATTGGTCGTGTGGCGGTCTTTTAATCTGAGCGGCGGCAGGCAGAGAATTTTCTGACCTCATCATTATTGGCCGCGAAAGCGGCAAGACATTTCGTTTTTACTTCTCTTCAAATAAATCACATTCTTCCAGGGAACGAGGCAGTGCTTGACATCTGTATACCTGACCGACTTTTGAACCGGGAATTTACGAGCTACAAAGAAGGCTCCACATCCGCAAGTCGAGGCAATATTAATACGGTCTCTATTTGACTGGGCCCAACTTGTTTCTTGCATCTCTTTCATGGCTTGTGGTTTTCTTTTTAAGGGGAACAAAAGGCGGACACCCAAAAGCGATGTTTTTGTGGGCTCTCCTATCCACCTATGGCATGAACGGCAGAACCCTGACCTGGTTGCGAGACGCTACCTGAAGGGAGCGTAACATTGAGAGGAGGGAATGAACTCTGCCACGTTCCCAGTGCACACCTACATGGTGATGCAGCTATGGCTCATTTAGCCTCAGCACACAACCGTCTCGGACCAGGGAGAAACCAGGCAAGCCATTTGACATGCTGCCAGAATTGTCCTCCATTTACAACAACAGTCATTCAGTCTTGAAATGTAGTCTGGCATGTACCTGACTATTTCTATATCCACAATAAATCATTAAAGAGACGGGTTGCACAAAATAATGTTTTAAAACAATGTTTTATGAATTTGTCCCTGTTAATGAAACAAAACCAAAAAACAGCTTAAATCTAACTTTATAATTAACATTGAGGAAACCAAAAAGAAAGGTGTATCCTCAATTCACCAGGCTGCCACGGTAACGCTGAGTTATATCATGTCAATGTGATCAATGTTGTTTACAAATCGTGCTTACCTGTCCCGCAGTGTCCAGAATCTCCATGGTTACAACCTCGTCGTCAATATTGGCTTGATGGCGATAAGTTGATTCTGTAAAACACGGACACGCATACAAAAACCCATCAATCATAGGCTTTTTAAAAATCTGATCATTCTGTATCTAAAAACATTGGACTAGAATACACTTTCACAGTGCTAGAAAATGAATTCATATTTTCATTCCTCTCAAACACCGCAGCCATGACCCGTGTCTTAAAGTCTCAAGTTATTGAACTGGATTTGTAGAGGAAAAAAAGCTTTCCATCTGTATAAACACCCACCGGAGGATCCCACAATCTCCCCTCATATGGAGTGATTTCCCTGGGATATGGAGACCGATCCACAGCCTCACCCTCTGGAAGCCGGTGGAAACTGACCATCTCATCCCCACTCACACCTTGCGCGCCCTTACTCTGTAGCAATTTCACCTGGGCTTAGTTTGTCATCCCTGGGTTTATCTGTAATATATATATATCTCTATCTGTATCTCGATCTCATTGTATATATTTATTATATGTATATTTGATTTTTTCTTGGTGGAACCAGACTTCATAGATCCTAGATCTTGTAAACCAAGCCCTTGACGTCAGCCTCGCGGTCCCAGGTGCGCCGCCCACCGAAGGACATAAATCGGAGGCCCTCTTCCCGTACACAAATGCCACCGAGGGCCCTGGGGGACGCCTGACAAGGTGCAGATTTATAGATGTTGAGTGGGGGGCTTAAAGGGCATCTGAGACGGAGTTAAACCGCAACCCCGCGCTGCAAACCCCCCAGGGACATCTGCTTCCAACTGCCTTCGCACCAATCAGCACACACGCGCGCGCACACACAGGCACGCATACAGACACACACGCAACGCACGCCGCACACACACACACACACGAAGTGGGCTACACACACACATGATATGCACACACGCCACTTTGACTGTTTTGCGCTTAACTGCATTGACAGCAGGCAAATTTGGGATGATTTAGGCAGCACAACCTTACACTTTAAAGGTCCTGCAAAAGCAAAATCAACATGAGTCACTTTCTGGCAGGAAATCATTTTGTTGTTAAATGTTGAGCGAAAGAAGGAGAGAAGTGTGACCACATACTCTCCAACATGCTCGCCAAAAACCAGGAGGTACAGGGTAGGGGGGGGGGGTTAGCTTTCGACGCCTGCCCATCAACCTCCTCATCACCTGACTCACATGTGCCCTTGTACACGTGTCTCAGGAATTTAGTTTGGATTCCATGATTGTTTTTTTCAAGCCAGTTACGATTGAATGGCTGGATTGTTTGCCGCTGCCAGGTCGCAATTCGAAACAACTGATCGCAAATCAACTTTTTTTTGTTACGGTCACGATACCGTCTGTAACCCCCTTGAACACACAGCACAACAACAGTGGTGTTGTTGTGCTGAAACACGCATGTGTCTTGCCCAAGAGCAGCAAACTGAAAACAGGTACCGTGCATTGGTATGGCTGAGTACCGCACATCCCGTCCCCGGTCGGCACGGCAACCGATAAATGCCAACTGCACAGTGCTATAGCGCGGGTTTGCAAAGCGGAATTGGGTGGGGATTATCGGATCAGCCGGACTCGGACTTTCATCAACCGGACTGCTAGGCTGGATATACTGATGGGATGTATTGGCATGGCCACAAATTATGAACCAACAGGGGAGTTGTGTGCACTGGACACGGTCGCCCGGGGTATTGAATCGCTTCCAGATGTTCCTACTAGAGGCCGTCTGCTTCGGAGTCGCCGTGTCCTCTCAACGTAACTGCTGCTGTACAGCAGTGGCAAGAACGCAGCACAGCCCTCAAGCCAGGGAACGTATTCCTTAAAGGAGTCGGATACTTCTTGTACTCCAAAGCAAACCAACTAATTGGGTGACATTGGTTTGAGATGAATATGGAGATTGTTTGAGATCCTTTTTTTTTTCTTTGTCAATTTAACATCGACAAGTATCTTATAATTAATAATAGTTTCCCTTGAATTGGTCAGTGGACATTCTTAATGTATATAGGCAGGTTTCAACATGCCAAACTAGTCCTCACAATTCACCCTGTCTCACGTGTCGGTCTGGGCTTTCAATGTGCTAAACTAGTCCTCACAATTCACCAAGCCTTATTTTTGGTATGCAGGAAGCAAGACGTCTGATGACGATGAATAATGCATGAAAGTCCTTGACCTGCCTGGCACTGCCTTTGTGTCTCCCAATCACTTACTACTCATCCCTAATGGACCACCAACCAGTCTGGTGATGTGATGACAACAACAACAACAACAACAACACGTGTCTAGTCTAACTGTAGCACAACGGCAGCATTCAGGGCCTGAGTGGGTTAGAAAGCCAACAGCAGGTATACTGGGTACATTTCACAAGGACATGACTGCTAAGAATACAGAGGAGGCTCTTAATCTCGGTGAACAGACTGCTGCAAGGAAATATCCTGCAGAATGTGCCTGAGGGTTTGCTATTTTGGTCCCTTATATGAAATATGTATTATTCACCAATACTCATTAATGAGGTGTGACAATGACTGAGATAGTGGGCATTGAAAAAGCCTTAAAGTCTAGCATGGCAATGGATTTAACAAGTGATAATCTCTCTGAATACAATATATATATTCAAGATATTAAAACAATGAATATGGTCTCCTATCATCCTTTTTTGAACTTGTTTTTTAATCTCAAGTCATACTGTCGTTATGACTTGAGATGTGAGCTATTGTTGGTTTGCTTCTTTCTCATTGGCTTATCCAGTGTCTGTGTGTTGTAGTACTGTCTAGTTTTTGGTGTCGAGGTAGGAGAGGCTGTGTCTTACCGAGTGTTGGGTCGTACTCCCAGATGAAGCGTCTGGTCAGGAACCTCACCACCAAAGCTGGAGACAAAATAATAGGAAGGAGGAAATCAATCTTGTGGTCATGGTGCCGTTATCAAATAAATACAATTGGATTTGGTGTTTGGTTGTTGTTTGACCACAAAGTTAATTAGGTATCTCAATTGCAGGTTATGTTCTGTTTGTTAGTTGATGGACAGAATAATTCAAAAGGTCATGGAGCAGCAACTCAGCATTGCTTTTGTCAAAATAACTAAATATTAAGGGCCCTATTTTGCACTCAGCGCAATTGACTTTGTGCACTGGCGCTTGTGCAATTCCTATTGTGCACCCGACGCACATTGGAATTTTCCCTCGCAAGGCGCAAGTCCTTCACTTGGGGAATGAAGTTGCGCTCCGGGGGCGGTTCAGCGAAAACAGGAGGCGTGTCCCGGCGCAAACGTTCCCTGGTGCTATTCTGCACTTTCACAAAACAATAGCGCCACAGACCAGGAAAAACCGAGTCTAAAGTCAGTGGCGCTTATTCAGACGCTATTTTAAGGGCGCTTGGCCATAATCAGGGAGGGGATGCGCGATTGTTGACGGGGTGGGGGGGGGGGGGGGGCGCGATTGTTGACGGGGTGGGGGGGGGGGGCGCGATTGTTGACGGGGGGGGGGGGGGGGGGGGGGGTGCGCGGTCCAAAAATCTGGACCGGCGCAAAAATAATAATACACAAAATAAAAAATACAAAATAAAATAAAAAAATAATTACGGCCGGCCGGCTCGGCCTGAAATCGTCCGGCCGTTGGGGAAATCTCCCGAACCTGCCGACGGCCACCCGTCCCTGGCCATAATGTAGTGTGTGTACAACACTTTGCTTCTCTCATCTACAAGGAAGCAGTTCTCATTTTTGCAAACCATACATACAAGCAAAAATATTACCACATATGTGAAAAATAGGCATAAATCTAGCGTACACAGTTACCCAAAATATTCAGGCTAATAGTAATGACGGATCAAATTAACCTGTTTGACCAATAGTCGCAAGACACATAGATAAGGACACCAGGATGACACCTTTTATTATGCCAGCAACAGCACGTTAAATGTTTTATAATCGAAAACACACGCGGTGTAACTGAAAGAACATTCGGCATACTGAAAATGCGCTTCAGCTTATTTGACAGAAGAGCTGCATCATCTGTAAGCAGTACTTGAAGTGGGCCGGTACGCACCGGTATGCAGTACCGGCACTTCTACATTTTACCCTTTAGCGTACCGGCACTTTTTCTTCAGTACCGGCACTTGTCACAGGCTGCCCCCCCCACCCCTCGTCGGTCGTAGGTCCGGGGTGGGTTATGATCGCCCCCCCCCCCCCCCCGTCGTACGCAGTACCGGCACTTATTTTTGTCCACTTCAAGCACTGTCTATAAGCAAAGTAATCTCGGTCTAATGTTAGACCACATTGCAAATATATCACCATGCATTCATAACCTCGTGATTCAGTGAGAGTGAGGCCAAAACATCGGAAAGTATGTCTTTGTGACATTTCTTTATTTACATTGTGTCAACGGAAAATGAAAAGCTGAAAAGATTTAAACAGAAGAACTAATTATTTTTCCCTCTGATGGGCATGCGCGCGCTACGGCGGGATTGGACACGTCTGGGTCCAGTAGTGGCGATGCGCGATGTGCTCGCCATGGAACAAGCGCGCCTGCATTTAAAGGGAATGTGAGCCGACGCTCTGATTGGTTTATTGCACGTTACGCCCAAACCACACCTATGACTAATGTAGCTACTTCAGACCAACCCATTTTAGATTTGCGCTGGGCGCAAGCGTCATTTATCCCGCCGGCATAATAGCAACAGCGCCCAAGATCCGCCCACAAAGCTACTTGCGCTTTGCGTTTCATACTTGCGTTTCAGACCGGCAAAATAGGGCCCTAAATGTCAATAATGAAGGTCCTTAATGACAAAGGTGATATAGGCTGCTGTATTTGCTTTTCTTTTTGTATTGCCTAGTGGTAAACTGATGTGAAATACATTTGTATTGGTTCACTCTACGCTTTGAGGCACACCGACGGCAGAGCTCATAATAAGTTAATTGACACATTGAGGGGGGGTTGCTGGTTTGATTTCTAAGCCCAAACCGTGGGCCAAAGTGCCAAGGTACACGCAAGTATTCCCAGTTGCGTCCTTGCCTGGCGAACATTACCGCATTACTTATGAATGGTTGTGTGCATGATTGAGGCATTCGGCTAGAAAGCGTTAATTTACACTCCTCAATGGAGCTGTACACACTAGCTGGAATGAAAGGCCACAAAGTTGGAGGAAAAAATACCCAGCGAGAAAATCTGCCCAGATAGAAAGGTCCAATTTTATTGATCCCATTCACACCATTAGCACATCCTCTGCGTCGCCAGCTAAATGAGATCTGCTGTCTGCTCACTACCGTCCTAATCAGTCCCTTGTCTTTTCATCAGACTCCAACCCGAAGGCCTTTAGAGCATCTTCATTCACAACACATCACTGAAGAAAGGCACCTCCGTTGTTCATTTCCATCATGGTCATCCCATCTACATATAATCTGCACTGGCGGAAAGGGAAGACGACGACATTTCCTGGCCTTCGCTTTCGGTGCGTTCAAAATGTCCTATTTCACACACGGTTCCACATTCGTTCAACTGCCGTAACAGTAACTCTGCAACACTGAAGTCCACCTTGACTCACCCGGCCTCACCGGGATACAGACCTCGCATAAAGTTTTAGATGTTTTATTTATAGATGCTAGAAAATACTAAATAGTGGTGTCTAGTCCACGGCGATTTTACGATGAGCACACATTCCCTCCCCCCCCCACTCAATATGCCAGATCCGAATCTTATTACTTATTACGGTTAAGCTGCCAACACCCTCAGAGCTGTCCCTGCTGCTGGATATATGGTTACAGCTTGCCAGTAATTGGAAACTGTGAGTACTGTGGCGTAATCTTATTAAAAACATCAAAGCAGCGTTGCCCATTCTGACGCCGTCCCCAGAGCTGACGTGGGGAGCGTCTTTCTGTATAACTCTGCCTGGGACTGGGTGGGGGAAAAAGAGAAACTACCAACGTTAATTGTATTTAAGTTATTTTTTGCTCAATTAGCAAAATGACCAAACTCCATTGCTTGTCCTGACATGAAGGAAAAAAAAAAAAAGCTATCAAAAAATCTCTTTTTCACATTCTAGTGAACCACATATTTGTCTTGTTTTCATGTTTGTCATGAGAAAAACAAGATGCACCGATAAAAAAAATAAGAAAGAAATGGAGTTCAATTTCCGCCCATGTATAAATACCCCTACTTCAGCTCTGTTCGTCAGGACAGCATAAAAATAACACACAACAATCTTTGCCATCACCCTGCAACCGCCCCCCCCCCCCCCCCCCCCCCCCCCCAACGTCCCTTGCACATATCCTCCCATGATGCCTCCAGCCGCCTCTGCCTCCCATCAGCCCTGAGTGCAGGCTGCTAATGGCTCATAGCGCAGCCTGCAGACCGGGCGGCGGGGAACCTGCGGGAGGTTTGGTCGACCTAATGTGTTGTAAAGTAGCCTGGAAGTAGCCCCACCCCCTCCACTGCCCTTATACAATACTGGAGCGTCTAAAAACGCTCTCTCACACACACACGCACACACACACACACCCCTGCTGTCAGTTGATAATGACCAGAGAGGCTAAAAATGATGTCATTGTGTTTGGTTGACCGCAGTGTATGTGCTCCCCCCCCCCCCCCCCCCCCTCCTCCTCCTCCTCCTCCTCCACCAGCGACCAGCCTATTCTCCAAGTTCATCCTCTCAGTTACACATTGCATTCATCGCCACAAGCTGTCGTGTGGCTGAATGACTTCCAATGGGCCCTGAATGCCTCCCCCCCCCCCCCCCCCACCCCCAAGCAAGCAAGCCAACCCAAACCCAACAGAGAGGGGGGGGGGGGGGGACCTTGGTCTTGCCCTTGAACCGACCAGAAAAACATCCATCTCGGGCCAGGCGCTTCGTTTTTGTTCTCCTGCACATAATTAGCCAAAAAATTAGGAAAGAAAAGCGCCATTGTGCCAGCCGACGTGTTTGTGAAACGTTTCATTACGTCCACACAAAACACTGGAAGCCTTCTGAGTAATGCGTTCGCATTCAGGCTGGAACATCGATCAGCGTCCGTCCTTCACGGCGACCTCAAATCTGCTGCCATTGAGCTTTTTCATTACTACTTGTATGTATTGAGTTTTCCGCAGTGGTGGAAAGTAACTAAGTACATTTACTTAAGTACTGCAGTTGAGTACAAATCTGAGGTACTTATTTCTATGTTCGGCTACCTTATACTTCTATTCCACTACATCTTTACTCCACTACATTTATCTGACGGCTTTAGTTACTAGTTACTTTGCAGATTCAGATTAACAATACAAAATATATATCAATAAATACATTATATTATTATATCAATAAGCTTTATTGGTCCCTTGGAGGAAATTCACAAGCAGTAGTTTGTAAAGTCATATATAAAATATATATAAATAAATTAAAATGAGCTCCACCTTTACCAACTGCAACATTAAAGCAATGAACACATTAATGCGTCAATAAATGTAATCCAATAATATAATATATATTATTCTGAAATGGGCCATTCTGCATGAGTACTATTACTTTTGGTACTTTATGAATATTTTAATGCTAATACTTTTGTACATTTACTTAAGTAACATTTTCAATGTAGGCCTTGTACTTGTAACAGTATTTCTACAGTGTGGTATTACTACTTTTACTTCAGTAAAAGATGAGTACTTCTTCCACCACTGGTTTTCCAGCATTACATGTCATGCTTTGTGCCAACTAAGTCCATACAGTTCATCTCATAACATGAAATTATTTATTTTACGTGCTGTGTCTTTTAAAACTTTTGCATTTCCTTGGAAATGTTAATATTTTACACATTTTGTTTTTGGGGTTTATTTTATTTGCTCTTTCTGTTCATTATTTATGTCCTACTAGACATACTGTACAGATCTGTGATGATGTCATTCAGTTGGCACAGGCACTTTCATATACCAGAAAACCCAAGAGACCAGTTATTCATTGAAACAAACTTTCAGCCTTGCTTTCTCTTTTCTCTTATTCAGCAACTGTTCAGCTGTGTGTCATGTGGCTTAACATGGAGGCAGGTTGCTAGTCAAACAGTCAAGGTGTCCATTAGTCTTTGTGTCAGTGTCTCACTCATCCTTCACTTACCTCCTCTCTCTATCTGCCTCCAAGGACTCGAGATAGACACACAGTGACTGAAGTCTCTCTCTCTGTCCACTTGTCGTTTTGTTCTTTTATTTCCAATTACAGTCCTGTACATTCTGCTGTGACAGCCTAATTTCCTGTCTGGGTTTAGTAAATCTTATCTTATAAAACACAGTTGGAGTGAGTTGATGCAACACATTAAATAATTGGAAAGCACAAAGCAAGTCAATTGTATTACGAAGCAAATAAAGACGGGAGTAGAAGAGCTTTATTCAATTCAAATCCAGACCATAACACTCTCAAATCCCTCTTATGAATATATGATCTATGCATTATTAATAATAAAGGCATTACTCTGTACTCTACAATAGGATTGAGATCAACCAACTCAATGCCTTGCTTCAACATTTCATTAAACATAATCCACAGAGAAGATGGATAATAATAAGATATTTCATATCTTGCTCTTTCTCATGTCAGAAACTTCAAACTTTCATCCAAAAGCAACATCCAGTGACGGTGCCGGGGTACAGTACATGTCATGGTGGTCAGTAGTTCTCAGAGAGGGGTCCGGGGCCCCCGGGGGTCTGTGGCATATAGTCAAGGGGTCCGCAAAAATAATGAATTAAACTCCAACATAATTTATCAACAAAAAAATATATAATAAACATAACTTGAAACCTCAATGAGCCAGTAGGGGGAGCACAAGGTTTCCAGTGCATGTTGTTAATACTTTTCCTGGCAAGTAACACAAGGACAATATATTTGTATTATATATTTCTTTATATATTTTCAATGGGTTAGATTCAGTTTGCAAACTATAACAATGGTAGGGGGGGTCCTTGTAAATATGTATCCATTCTAAGGGGTCCCTGGCTTGAAAAAGATTGTGAACCCCTGCACTAAAACCATCCTGCCCCAGTTCTGCGTCAAAACACGATAATTTGCAGACGACACACTAATCACATTAGAGATAACAAAGGTGTGCAATCAAAGCACAAGCAATTAGCGCCACCCTGGGGCCCTATGGAACAGGGCCCCTGCTGAAGCCCGTCCAGCTTCAGACAGACACCTGTGGATCCTGGGTTCCTGTCTGCCAACCTCCATGCCCGCTACCGACAGGCCTAACTCCCCCCCAGCCGAGGAGAACCCCTTCAGCCATTGTTCTCATGTCTCATCTGGTCACGCTACGCAGTGCGGCTGCAGAGGCTTAAGCGGCAAAACTGAAGACTTTGGCTGAGGACCTCATGGGAGCCATTTAGTGGGTCCACCTTTTCCATTTTCTTTTACAAACAGAATAATGGCTCCTTTCTTTGTGGTGGGGCTCATTTGGACTTATTGTAACTTGAACCCGGAGTACGGTCACTAGCTTCTCAGGAGCTGTTTTGTGAACATTGTCGTGTTTTCAATCACTGGGGTTGTTTTTTTTTGTGTTTTACGAGCACATACAAGCAGAAAAACAGCTTTTCCTCTCTCTCCGAGCTTAAAGGTCTAGGAGGATCTTGTGTCAGCCCCATGAAGGGAATTCACCAGTCGCCTATGCTGCCAATTCCTCTTCAGACAGAAACTGCTTCTCATCCAAAGCAGTTACTGTACACTGCTATAGAACCACTATTGCTGAGTGTGCATCCTATGCATGAATAAACTCTTGGAGGAAGTGCCTCGGTATCGACACTTCATCTATGACCTTTCCATGTGCTCTGTGATAACAGTAATTGTCGTGCCATGCTGGGGAGGGTCAATCATTTTGCTTCTCCGCGTCACGAATCGGAGAACTGGATATCAACTCGCGGACGTGACAGACAACATCCAGTGCTCTCGGTTCGGCTGTAAATATAGCCAACCACTTCCTGTGGGATAAGGGTCGTCACCCCTCTCTCGCCATGTGTCACAAGTCTCCAGTGTTGTCCAGGGAAACGCCTTCCCAGAATTCCTTTCAGCGCTCCAGTATGTTACTCTGTTGACGGTTGGTTGGTCGCTGTTGATACAATTTCTCAATAAATAAATGAGGAATTTGGAAACGTTGGCTGGCGGTAGCTAGAAACTGGACCGTGCCATGCTAGCTGCCAAGTTTCCCCCTCTGCCAAGTCGATGACTAAACCCCAATTTGTATTTATTATAATATGTACTCTATTTAAATGCACATTTAGTCATATTTGTATGTTATGGGGCGTGAAGAGATTTTTCCAGCATTGATATTTCCAGCATTAAAGGAAGGGCCAACAGGTTTCCACTCTGAGCAGTTTGAGTCTGTCTGTGTGTACAGAGACCTCTTAGGCAGGAGACAACCCCTTCCTCTCCCATGCAGTTTTTGTCTGCTTTCGCCCCCCCCCAGATCAAATTGCGTCCTCTTTCACCATTTCCAATTAGCCGTGTCCACGGACAAGCTGTAATGGGGACGGCCCAGCACTTATCCTCAGCCATGTCTGTCATCTCACTCGTCGGGCCCAGAGAACCGCTGCGTTCCCCACACAGAAGAACACAAACACAAAACCACCAGCCATGCCAGATAAAACTGACCCATGTCCACAGAGGATGTTCACAGGATCCTGTTTACCATTTCATATCTCACTAATTAGCCAGCCGGCTCCCCAACGAGATGATTAGCAATTAGTGTCTAATGAGAAATAAGAATTGGGATCTCTGCCAAGAACACCGACATAATATCGTCTTGCTATATCCCTGCTTGACTCGTATCGAGGGAAAAAAACCAATACGTTATCGCCCCGTTGATAAACAGTGGTATGATTTCTTAACACCCTGGGTAAACAGATTGCTTTCTCTAATTTCCTAGCACTGTGAATGACAAACAAAAGACCAAGCAGAGAAACCGCCTACCTTTTCTCTCTCTCTCTCTCTCTCTCTCTCTCTCTCTCTCTCTCTAAGTACCAGTGTGAGCTCTTCAGACAAGTCACACATTGGCACAGGCTATCATTTACGTTTTCCATTTGTTTTAGAGGCCATGTAAATGTTCCCCATGGTTCACCAAGTGACATTTTGTCTGCCTGATTGTTATTTTTTCTCCCCCCTTCAGCCTCAGGGCATAACTATGATAAATCAAACTGCAATTAAACTATCAGGCAGTGCACAGCCACCCCTGCTGTTTCTTCCCCAAAAATTGAATACCAAAAATCACGTTACTGCGTAGGCAATCATTTGTTTGCCCCAGGATGGAGAGTTAGGTTCATTATAGGGCCTTTGCGTTGGTGGGAATTAAGTCATTCGCCATCTCGCGCTGACAGATTGGCTGCTTGTTTTAAAGACCCTGCTGGCTGCTGCCATTTCTGTCAAGAATGTGGAAAGGTAATGTTTTTGGGCATTTTTCCACTTTCTTTAAGGGCGTTTAGTTTCAGTCTCACGCTAAAGTTTTATTGCTACTGTCCCCTCCTTAGTGTATCCCAACTTTATTTGCCTTGCTGACAAATAAATAAGCCGTGTTTTTGTAATCTTGAGCAAACAAAATGAGAATATTTTGCTGGCTAATTTTCAGTAAATTTCATCATGAAGTTAAGTTAAGTTCATCTCAAATGTATTAAATATCATCCACCGGTGTCTTTTCAAAGATCTTAGGAACGTGTTATTGAATACTTTTTCTATGATATTGTTTACGGCTACGCAACTATAATCACTAACCTGACTCTTCCTGAAGACAAATGACTAATAACTTTAATACATGAATGAATACTTTGCTTGAGGCTGAAAAACAGACTATGGACACAGGGTTTCCGCAGCATTGTCTAGACGCTAAATGAACCAAGCCACTCCTAACAGTAAATATCAAGTTTTCCTTTTAACTTTGGGGAGTTTCCCAAAGTGGGGCAGGGCAAGGCTATCTCTATACTCAGTGAACCAATGGCACCAACAAAGACACAATAGGGGGAGAGAGGGGGACGAAGAAGGGAAGGAGAGGGATGAGGGAGGGAGGGATGGTGGTTCACCCCAGGGGACTCTGTGTTAAATGGGACACTGAAGGAGGCTATAATTTCACCACACCTCTAAAGCAGGCAACAGGACTGGAGCTGAGAATCGGGCTGTTAGGGGAATTGAGTTTCTCCAAATTGGGGGTGGTGGTGCTACTGCTGTTATGTGTGTGTTTACCTCATACAGTACCCTGTTTGGGCACGTGGGTGTGTGTGTGTGTGTGGGGTGGCAGTGTATGAATTTCACCAGACACAAAAAGGTGATCCAGTTACTGAATTAGCAAGGCACCTGACTACTGTAGAATCATATAAAAGGGCTATTGTTGAGCCCCATGTTATACAATTTTCAGAGCCATTTAACGTTATCCATTTTTTTGCTTTAACGCCTGTGGAACTAAGCGCACACAAATTAATTGATAGTTTGACTCTTGAAATCAGTGTATAACAGATATATTGTGTGTTACATCTAGATCAGGGGGGTTGTGTGTTGACAAATCTCGATGAGACGGTGTGGAAATGCGGTGCTGCGTAAAAAGAAATTCCAGGCGGCCCATCAGTCTGGTTTCAAAGTTGGGAGTTTGGAAACTTTTCACCAAACCATCCAACTAAACTTTTCCATTTGTGTTTTTTTTCCGAACCGACACTAGAGTAGAGAGAGAACCACTAGAATATCCTCGGCCCCCCATGTCTGACACACATGGACAGCAGAATCGGAGCTGAACATAACCTCGCCTGTGTGTATAAATGGCCGGGTTGCGATGACTCATACCTACCCAACAGAGAAGAGCCATGGACGTAGGGGGGGAAGCAAGCTAGAGCGAATAAGCGCAGGTGAATGAATATATCTAAAAATATTTATGGACGAAAGACAAATGTATAAAAAGGGAGAATCCACGAGAGCCGCCCACCTTCCTGTCACCAAGTGAAGCGTGGTGTAGGTGCCTGTGCCTTCAGAAAACGGCCATAAATAAAGTGAGTGGACATCCTGTTACATTCCCCTGGATTAAAAAGCAGCCGCTCTGTGTGAGGGAGAGAACGAGGGAGAGAAACGGAGAGGGAGGAGGAGGGGAGGATCAAACTTTAGCAGTTCAAACCTCAGAATAACCAGAACCAAACCAGAACTCAGAATAACTCGATCCACAAGAGACATATTTTGGTGCTCGTCGGGGGGAAAACACTGCCATTTGTGGGAAAATAATAATAATAATAATAACGTAAAGATTTGTTATTTCATTTAATTTTGACATTGTTAACTCACAATCTGTGACTGCAATCTGTGAATTGAAATCGCCGTTTAGCTTACCAGTGCTTGTTACTAAACACACACAAGGCCAAAGACCAACAAACTTAACAGCCACTCCCTACATTTATCTCACCCTTCAACCAGCTCTCCCTCCTTTTTTTCAATTTAAAATGGCAGTTTCAAGTTTCAAGCAGGAACGAGGAGCCTCACCCCAACCTCTCCGCATCACCAAAACCCACAATCACACAAAACCCTCCCCGCGCCGGGGAGGGTAATTTTAGCTTGCCAACTAGCGAGTGGCACTCTCACAAAGAGAGAGCGCCCGCCTGTTGTTTCAGCACCTCGCGCTAAGCTCTGCCTCCGGGCTTTCTGCCATGTCATTTGAAGGAATGTGTCGATTATTCGTATTTGTGTCAGTTGGCATTGATACGGTTAGCGTTCACACCGTTCACAAAGCGTACAGTCGCTTGAAAAAAGGACATTGTGTGTTAACGGGGATGAGGAGGGGGGACAAAAAAAACAGCCCATTGACCATCAAATATGTCAATTATGTCAGCTTTGCTTTAATTACCGAGGTCAAATGAACTGCAAAACCACTGATACTCTTGAGTGACGAAGGGTGAGGTTTGTAAGTACAAACGCCATTACCAGCTCATAGGTAAAAAAAAAAAAGAAAGCTCATCCATTTATCTTTTGTTAATAATAACCTTCAATTTCCTTCTGAACAATGCCTTCGCCTCTGCATAACTGCAAGAATAAAGGAATCCAGACTGTATTTGACAGCTTCCCGATGTGAACTAAATTAACCACCTGATTTTTAAGACCCCCTCCAGGCATGTTTTACTACCTGCATCAAATCAGGGCTTAGGATAATGGAAGGGCGTTTACCACCATGGCAACAAGGTTGATAGGGCAACAGGGTTAGATATTATTTTTGATTGCTTGCTTGTGAACATTTGATTTGATATTACAAACTAATGATTTGTGTTTTTGGCAAATGTATTATGAGCCCATGTCCAAGGATATTAACAAATCTCGCCCAGAATTAAGAAATATGTGGTATGAATAATACATGTCTAGGTATATTCAAGGACTGTCTAAGACAGATGCATATGCATTTGAAATATGCAGTAACCCATATCCACAGTTCTGTGGCTAATTATTCCACTTTCCATACATTAATGTTGTCATGGCGACGCAATCATGTTAATAGCCATGCCTGACACAAAAAGCAAGCAAGGGTAATTCAGGTCAAATGACAATGTGGCAGTTCTTTAATATGGCACACCTCTCCAAGTTACCCACGCAAAACAACCCTTTCAGCCCTCTTAAGAGACACTTGGGTGCTTTTGTTCGCCATCTTATCAGAGGGGAAAGAATAAGAGGCCAGTGATTGGTCTTGATGATTCATCGCTGGTGTCCACACGCCTAGCTTAGCACACAGCATAAAGGTGCATGGGGATCTGATCAACTGATTTGTTAGCTCAAGTTTCCATACTCCAACTCTCTGTCTGTCTCTTTCTCTCTCAGAGCTATCTATGCCATGGTGCCAGCAGCATGTCACAGGGTTCTGGGTTTAATCCCCAAAGTCCTCGGTCTACCTGTGAGCGTCCTTGAGCGAGATACCGCCGCGCCTTCCTTTGTCTATTGTTTGCCGTAAGTCACATTGGATAAAAAAACCAGTAGCAGAATAGAGTGACCTGTATGTGCCCCTACATTCCTCCAGACACTAATTGACGAAGCATAATACACTTATTATGGAACGGTTAATGGGGTCAGGGTAGTCGAGAGGTTGGTATGTTTGACCCCCAGCCAAATGGTTCCTGGTTTGAACCCCAATGTCTGCAGGCTACCGGTTGTATCTAAAATTCACTGAAAAGCTGCTTTGGATAAAAACGTCTCCTGAAGGACTAAATGGTTGTAAAATATTAGTATGATGTCGCAGAGAACCCGAACCTGCGTCAATGTGTAAAGGTGCAGACAATGGAGGCAGGCACCTAAGAGGAAGTTAATTGTCATTATCATCATGATGGTGAGGTTTCTGATGTAGACGGTGGTACACACGCTGAGCCCACGTTTAGACCCCAGCCGGTCCTTCACCACGAAATAACCTGCACTCTGGCAAGCGTCAGATGTTAAAACAATGAGTAATTCCTCACTGTGTGTGTTATTGCATTACAGTGCATTAGAGAGATTATGTTTGTAAGTGTGTTTGTAAGTGTATTGGAAAATTGGTCCCTCAGTACAATCTCATCGTATTCAGTTAACAGAAATGGTAAACGGCATAGTGGATGTAAATGCCATCGGGAAATGATTGCCATAAACTAGTTATTTTTCGTGTATCAGCACTAGGGGTGTGCCAGTCGTGTAATGCTGATTGCGATCGGTCGTCATAATAAACCACCGTGTCACAAGGTGGGCTATAACCGTCTTCCTTGTTTTTTCACACCACAAACACGGTAGGGAAAACATCGTTGAGGTCCGCCACTCTTTGTGTTCGTACAAATTGAGCCCGTTCATTTGTCGTTTTTTTCTCTGTTGATTTGTGTTGTGCATTTTGAGAAGCCTGTTGACTTTTGCCGTTTATTTTGCATACGCCCATTGCACCCCCTGTTTTAAAACCCTAAAATCGCCAATTGATATGTGCCAAGCCGTCACCTGTTTTATTGTTGTTTCTTTTTTTAGAAATAATAATGAACCAACTTTCTAAGCTTTAGTTTTGTTCAAAGTAAGGAGAAGTTAGGCCTAACGAATCTAACGTTAAAGATCCCAGTAAAATGTCCGGTGTTATCGGTAACACCGGTGTTGGCACAAGTATATTAACCGGTGAGAACATTTCCTCACCATGGACATCCCTAGTAAGAAATATGGAGGATCAAGTCAAACTGAACACTGGATAAAACCCACGCACCATCAACCAATCACACACTAACAGCTGAGCAGTCTAGACATGTCAACATCCAATTATAATCAAATACACTAGATAGGTTATAAGGTCTAAAGGTGCTCTCCCTCCTACACTACTTCGACCGATCATGGTGACAGCATGGTCATTAACTGCTCCTTAATTCTCTCGACTTCCTCATGTCCTAGTGCTCGGTCATTCAAACAACCTGAATCCCGTCTCGTTTACACTTACGCTTAGCGTCTCATGTTAATAGGAAAATGTCAATACTATGCCTCTGTCTGCCGCATCTCTGAAGGCATTTCCAAACAAGTATAACGTCTAAAACACTGGTGTTGTTCCCACCACACTTAGCTTGTCAGCTTGTGACACGGCAAATGTCAAGCAGTCTCGCACGGCCAGACAAATCTCCATACTTTGCGCGAGGGAAACGAAGTAAAAACAGTAACGCAGATGGTGGAAGGGGGAGGAGTATAAGGTGCCTGCCATTGGGCGACTATTTCATCTGCCCAATAGCAGGCTTGGGCGAGCTTATACCACCAACCTACATCCAGTAAAGCCAGACTAAGTGTCAAGTGACCGGTTTGTTTTTGCATTTGAATGAATGCAAAAACTCGTCTGGCTTTCTAAAGGCAGGGCTTTCTTTTGGACTGCAAGCACTCTAGCTAGCTACAATATAAATACTCTTTACTGCCACTACAGTTAGACTTAGTACTTGCTTGAAGTACTTCCTGTTGAAGTCACTTCCGTGACAATCCCACATTTCCGTGCAAAGCGGTAATGTTAGGGTGTGCTTCAACTTAGAGATGGAGGTGGGGTACGTATTGACTTTGATTTGCAATAGAGGACGCCCCGGTGGTTTGATCAATAGTGTTTGTGGTGGGAGTGGTGAACATTCCCGCATGGATGTGTCAAGCACAACATGGAGCAGGAATGATTGTCAGTTTTCGAGGAAATTAGCTTTGGCGGTAAAACTTACGGACGGCAAACAATTACTTTTAGTTACTTGAAAAGTAGCAAAAAATTGGAATTGAATGACTTAATAAGGTAATTGGTCATTAGCAGAAGTTCAAAAATGGCATTGCTAAACTTGTATTTACTTTCCCAATTCTTCTCTCTCTCACTCGGGTGACTTGTATCTGCAGTAACGGATATACTCCATCTAAAGTGAAGTCTCCATCTAAAGTGAAATCACAGGCTTTACTGATGAACACGGCTATTTCTGTATCGCTCCGTAATCACACACACTGATTTGTTCTCTGCTCCTGTGGAAATCACAACAAGTGCGTGGGAGTTTGCACTCACCAAGTTTAGATAGTCACTGACGCGTTTCTTAATAATGGAAAATAAGTGGCCAATTTTCTTTGACGTATATGGTGGGTAAAGGCCAGCATTAAGTCAATATTGACATGCAACATGAAAGCATGCAGCAATATGTGATGCCTTTATATTCTGTAACATACTGGAGGCTACATCAGTGACTCAAAGTACCCCTCTATAAGCTAACACTACTGGAACCATAGACTAGTGAAGTGTTTCTCAAATGGGGGCACACCTGTAATATCTCAAACACAGCACAGACATATCCTAAGACCAAATGGGGGCAGGATAGTATAGTGGCTAGGGTGCTCAACCGACCCCCAGCCGATCTCGCAGCCTACCTTGTAGGCATCCTTGAGCAAGATGTCTGTCTACCCCCTACCCTGTTCCTCATCATTAGAAGATTGACATCGAACACGTTTGCGGTCACATTAAGCTGTTATGGCCGCCTGACGTGCCAAGCACCAGGGAAGAAGTAGAGCGCCATAGAGGTGCATTGTGGTGGCTTGTTTAGTTTATTTTTTTATCTGGAAGGACATTTGGAACAACACATCTCTACTAAAAGCTTTCAGCTGATAGATTTCCAGTCTGACTCAAAATGAGCTTCTCTTAGCAGGCACCTAATAGGGTGCTGTGAAACCTTGGGCCAGATAAACAGTATAATACTGGCACTTACTGATGATGATCTGTTGAGATGTTGGAATCTATTTCCCTTTGTTTCCGACCAGTTGATATCATGCCATGCATATTAGCAACTCCATAATATTATGCTGTAACTATCAATAAGCTTTTATTATCAATCATCATTCATTTCTAATTGATATTTCATTATTATTAAATCTCATAATCAAAGTATGTAATCAGGATTAATTATGATGAGGTATGACTCATACATATTGATATTGTGTATTTTTATGTCATGCAACTGTAGTTATTGACTACAGTCCCTAAGTTAACCTCCACAGCATCCTACAAGCCTCATTAAAACATTCCTTGGCATCATTTTGCCAATGCTGCTGATTGCCGCGGAAGAAGCCGTTTGTCGCTCTGTGCAGAACATATGTTCTGCGTTATGGCGTTGCTACCCAGGACAGCGTGTACATAGAGGACATGCATGGGGCCAAGTGCTCCCTTCGTTCAAGATAATGCTAATGACTTGGCTGAAGCCATAGATTACTATGAGATATTGCCTCACTGGTGGGGAAGAGGAAATACGCATGGAAACGATGGGACCAAAATGTAATTAATTGTAGACGATGCAGCCCAGCGGTTTTGACGGATGAGAAAATCGTAATGGCAGGAGGAAGGAGTTAAAGGCAAATTTGAGAAAGTGGACCAGAAGAGGAGGCAGAGATGGGCATATGGGCATGTCTGGACAAACACAAGGTTTCACAAACAAACACGCCAGCAGGTATGATGAGAGTGAGGTATGAGGAGGGTGGTGGGCGTAACCCTACCTGACTTGCCAACGCCCGCTCTGCCGAACACGGCCAGCTTTACTTCTGGGCTCTTCGCCATGACAGCAGCCGCGGCAGCCAATCACAGAGCTCCGAGATCAGCTGTCCATTCCCCGATCCCGACAAAGAGGTATCGCCTGATGAAGACAGACAACAGACACACACATTAGGGATCATATACCTGTGGGAACATTGGTGAGCAGTCTTGTTTTTTGTGAGTGTGTTTTATACATAAATATTATGCATATTACACATTTTACGCTATACTACACAGAAATAAACAATCTCCCATATCGATAATAAATTGCCATGTTGATTCCAATGTCATAGCAATCTTTCACAAATACTATTTTAGAAATTTGAACTTGTTTAAAATGTTAAGAACCAGGATTCACGTGAGAATCGGGATTCCTTGCTTCTACAATACTTGTAACATCAGGTCGACTCAAATGTATTTTTCTGTAAAACATTTTTTTACAGAATCACAATGCATATCGTATCGGCACTCAAAAATGGTTGTAATATCGTATCGTGACGTCCCTAATTATCATCTTGTGATCTTTTCACAGTTTTCTCTGGCGGTAAAACCAAACACAATGAGATGACTGACGTTCTGGACCAGTGGACCGGACCCTACAACTACACACCCAGACTAATGAACTCAATCATTCATCTGTTCATCTGTCTGACAGAGAGAGAGAGAGAGAGAGAGAGAGAGAGAGAGAGAGATTTCCTTTCCCTGTAGCCGATGCTACAGCAACTCTGCTTGCGAATCGAAGAGGCTGAGAATGTTGTCCAGTGTGTTACCGAGGGCAACCGCTTCATCATCGACGTGACTCACACTCCCGTTGCCATGGCAAGCTTTTAGCAGTCACGATTTCCTGTGTGTGTGTGTGTGTGTGTGTGTGTGTGTGTGTGTGTGTGTGTGTGTGTGTGTGTGTGTGTGTGTGTGTGTGTGTGTGTGTGTGTGTGTGTGTGTGTGTGTGTGTGAGAGAGAGAGGGGGGGTCAATGCAAGTGTATCTGACTGAGATGTTGAATGGAAACAGAATGGAAGTAAGGACTGTACAACAAATGCAGTTGGCAGGAAAACGCCACTGTGTCTTAACAGCAAGAACAGGTGGATTCCTTACTGTAATGTAAACAGACCAATGTAGAGTCCAATACTACACCTATACAAAGCCCTTTCCACTCTTCCCAGAGACAATATGTTTGAGTCCTGGTTCAGCTCCTAGTTCGACCAAAGTCAAACTGAAATATTTTGCCAGACATGTAAACAGAGAAGCTGCTACGCCTTAAAAGTCAACAGGAACACCGCATAGTACACACATACACACATACACACGCACGCACGCAGGCACGCAGGCAAGCAAGCGCCACATACACACATACACAACACAACACACACAACGTACACACGGATAGCACAGGTAAACAAACAAGAAGACAGCATTTTCATTCAACTTGAGCAAGGAGGAAGGGAGGGGCTTCAGTAGTCCGGTAAAAATCTCAATGACTGGCGTTTGTTTGACTCCCACATTCTGCCGTAGAGCAAGGCAGCTTTTGAGAGTGGCCCAAGTGAAGACAAGTGTCGGTATTCAGGCACCCACCAGTGGTCGTCAACACGTTCAAGTTGATGAAGAACTGGACTAAATAGCTTAGCTTACCCCTGGCACACACCTAATTAACAACAAAAAGGAGGAAAGCCACAGACAGCCTAACGTTGGCCAGACTTCACGCTGGCTACTGTTATGAATTGGCGCGAGTCCAAGTGTTTCTGACAAGTGCAGGAGCGCTTTCCCCATCACTGTCTGTACTGCAAGTACACCCTCAACAACATCCCTGGAAACGCCCGCTCTGTACCTCTTAACCACTTTTCCCCCCCTACCTTTTTTTTTTTTTAAAAACACACATGCCCATATATGGCATGTGCTTGTGAAACTCAGGTTCGCTGGTGGGGCCCAAGTGCTGAGCGAGTTTCTGATGAGGTCACCCACCCCCCCCCCCACTACCAACACCACCACCCCCCCCTCTTGCCTACCTTTCCAGTTAAAGGCAGCAATTGGAGGGGTCAGAGGTCATTGATGACAAAGTGGCAGACCATCCAGCCGTTTTTTTGTATTACATTTTTTTTTAAATGTCAAGCTGTTTCTGGCTGCTAATCGAGGTTTTCCACCCACCGCTGTTTCGACCAGTGTCTGTATATTTCCTGCAGTTTATAACTTGTCTGCCTGCCATTTTATTCTGTTATTTAGCATTTCTCTGTCTTTCTCTCTCCCCCTCCCTCTCTCTCTCTCTCGTTGTCTCTTTTTTAATCTCTTTCTACCAGATAAAACAAAATACAAATAATACTGGCGGTCCTGTCTCCCAGTGCGGGTGCACAAACACACACACACATGTTCTTACAAAACTGTCAGTCTCACCACTGCCAAGAAAGGACAAGAAGGAACATATCCACGTTGTGTATGAGGGTGGGAGGGCACAGAAAGCTGTTTATAGACGAGACGTTACTGTAGTTGGTTCATTCCTGGACAGAAAGGGGGGGGGGCGCTTTACTTTGAAAATCTGAACTACAAGATGATTGTGTGTGTGTGTGTGTGTGTGTGTGTGTGTGTGTGTTGTGGTTGGTTGAGTTATGTTGTGTTGATATTTGATTCCCATATGGACATCCTCTCATCCTATGACGTCTCTAATGTGTACTTGTGACTTGTATGATGCCTTTTTTCAATGCAGGTTTTCTTTTCCTTTCTTTCTGCTGTATGTCCGCTGCCATTTGTTCTCGTCTTGCTAATGTCTTGTTGTAAAGTCTGGTTATGGGTGGTGCTGTTGTGGTTCCCCATCCAGATTACAGACCTCCAGGGTCCAAACCCACGGGAGGAGGAGACCTGCTTTATATAGCTGGTGCTCCCTCACCACATGCTACAGGAAGGGCACACTGGCCCACCGCAGCCCCCGTCGCCTGTCATCCAACACAGCTGCTGAAAACATTGCCAAGAATTAAAAGTTGTCAAGTCAAACAAAAAAAACATTTTTGTTTGCCTGATTCAACCGACAACGAGGTGAACGAGGTGCAAACGGTGCGTGGTGTAGCACAGGGGGGTGTGGCTGTTTGGGGACCACCACCTCCATCACCATCACCTCCTCCATCACCTCTACCTCCACCTTCTTCAGGCGATTACGCAACACCGGCCAGGTAGCGCCCCCCCCCCCCCCCCCCCCCCCCCCTCCGCAAGCAATCCCTAATAATAGTGGTTAATAATAGTGGATATGACAGGTTATAGCCTACGCTGTTGGTTTGCCTGGCGATTCATTACGATTGCTCACCAACTTTAAAATGCCCCCCCCCCCCCCCCCCCCCATCTATAGCCTCGACTTGTGGTCGTTGTTGTTTTATTTGTTTTCAGACATTAACAGCTGTTTCAGGATCGGCCTACAGTGTGTTTTTTCTCTGGCAGTGGCACATGGCATCACATCTAGACAGTACTAGTACTCACCTAAACTGGACGCATGCAGAGACCAGACCAGGTGGACCCCCCCACCACCAAAAAAAAAAAATCAAAATCTCCTCAGAACCTGATGATGGGTCCGATGGTGTCCGTTGACCTTCTCGGACGCAGCGACGACGGACGCGGACGGGACGGGACGGCGTCGGTCCGGAGTTGTTGCTGGTCGACCGAAGCGGACAGAACCACAGCTCAACTGTCACTGAAACTGTAAACCGTGGATCCGTGGAAATATAGGAGGAGTGGAGAGGCGAGGAGAGGAGCCACTTCCCCTGCAACATGCATGCCGCTGCATTGCATTCCTCCAACGTGGCCGGTGAGTTCCCTCTAGCGGTCGGATAGCGACATTACAACGTTCAAGTTGTGCACTGCAGCAAATGTGCAAAACCGTCCATTCGTCTTCAAGGCAAGTAGGATGATGACAACAAAAATTAATTAATAATCATAATGCTTGCGTCGATATGGCGCTTTTCCATGCTGTGTGTGTGTGTGTGTGTGTGTGTGTGTGTGTGTGTGTGTGTGTGTGTGTGTGTGTGTGTGTGTGTGTGTGTGTGTGTGTGTGTGTGTGCGCGCGCGCGCGCGCGTATCCATATCATACCACAATAATGTCGCTAGTTATATTTTAGTCACTTCAATCGAAACACACGTCCTATCCAAATAGACCTAAGTCTACAGTGAACTTAACGCTCAATAACTCACACATATTTAGTGACGTTGGCGATTTTACCGTGGTTGCAGTATATTAACATAACAAAATATTAATATTAACATTTGTGTCAAATCAATGTCAAATAACCACGTAATGACCCAGTGGCGTCGTTATGCCTGTTTTAGGGGGGCGGAAGCCACCCTAAAATATCCTTAAGCCCCACCCCCCCCCCCCCCATATATATATAGGCTAGATAGATAGATAGATAGATAGATAGATAGATAGATAGATAGATAGATAGATAGATAGATAGAGATAGATGATAACCCAGAAGGAGCTCAAAATATGTCGGCGCGCGCACATTGCCTCTCTAAATGAGCGCTACTTCGCTTCTCTCGTGTTGCTGATCTGCCAATCGCACCCCCTGTTTAATAACCCTAGAGTCGCCACTTTAGGGTTGAAGTTAGTTTCATGTTTGATATTCATTTGATATCCAACAAAAAGGCACAGCGCAAGCGTCTCAGTGCTCATTGGGTAACCACTTTAACCACTTTCACTTTCAAATGTGCGAGTGTGGCCACGGGTTGGTAATAAGTGGCCACGAGATAATAAAAAAACGTGTTACGTCGTGGCCAAGAGTTATTAAGAGTTAAGGCGTGGGGACGTCTAATAATGCGTGGCCACTAATCTGTTGTTTACTGACAACACGGGCGAGCTCCGTAGGCTATTACCACGCATGATGAGGCATGGATCATTTTGATTTAAATTTCATTTAGGCCTACTTGTAATCTTGGGACGATTTATAATGATATCCTACAAATAATGTCTTGCTGTTAAGTGTCATCATTAGTAAAATACAGATGATTCGGCTGCTTAAACAATATGCAGACATTGGGGCAAAGTCGTCGACTTCATCAAGCAGGAGCTGGGAGGACCCGGCAGACTATACATGGCTACAGGTGGATGCGTAATAAACGCCTGAAGAATGGCTGAAGATGGTTCGTTTAACCCTTGCATCTCTGGACCCAAACTAATCAGGGCACGCTATGTGTCGTCATTTTAAACGACGCGGTATGTCCACTCCCCTCTTGCACAAAACAAACTTCCCTCTTGTGACTTCGTGCGCTTTTACGCGCGACGGAGTGGGAGTGTCGCCCCGAGCCGCCAGCAGCAGATACAGCCTGTATCTGCGTGTCTACCATAAAGTCCGCCGCTCCGCGCCATGGGGCCGCTCGCGTCTTGGCTGCCGCTCCTCCTGGTCGCCCTCGGTGGGTTCCGGTGGGCTCGCGCGCTGCAGGAGCCCACCGACTCGTTCACCGCCCGCGTCGGAGACGTCCGCGGGTTCGCCGTCGCCGCGCCCTGGGTGTACGTCGACACCGGCGACCACCTGCACCAACTGGACCTCAGCCTGGTGTCGCTCCGCAGCCTGCACCAGAGAGGGACGTACGTCGCTGTACCTGAAAGTTTCGACCGGACTCTGGCGGGACTCCACGCTTTCGGCGTGAAGATCATGGCGCCGATTGTGGACCGCAACGTTTTAATTACGTGCGGCGCAGTCGTCTGCGGATACTGTGAGCTGCTGGACTTAAGGAACATCACTAGGATAATACACCGGGAGTTTACGGAAGATGCGTCCGTGGGGTTTTTGGTTGACATCAATAATAAAAGTTATCTTTTAACTGCTGCGGAGTTCAGTGATACCGACGTCGGAGTTTGTCCATACAAGCCAACCCATCCGCGAATTCGTCTTTATGGTACAAATGTCGACAAGCCAAACGAGCTGTTCTCGTTTGCAGACAAAACGAGTAGCCCCCGAAATTTCTGCCCGTCGTCGAGATGTCCAGTTTGTCGATGGCTTTCAAATCAAATCGACTATTTTTATTTTTTCCAACGTAAACGTCACGACTGATCATCCTAAAGTTCGTCTTATTTGGCTTGGGGCCAAAGAGACTAAAAGCAAAACGTTACAGTCCCTGCGAGGTGCGATACTAGACTGCTCTGAAGGTGGCGAAGCGCGCCAGAGACTCGTTTCTTCTTCGGTCATCCCCGGTGTCCAACCTGTCCTCTGGACAGGGATATTTTCGGAACATGGCACCACTAACACGAAGCTTGCCATATTTGACATCAGCCCGCCAACTAATGAACAGACCTACAATGACCCAGACTTCAGCACCACTCCGACAGTCGTGAATGAGGTGATCCGATGCGTTTGGTCATGTAGGCCAACAAGCAGTTAACCGAACTGTGATGAGGGCTATGGTTCACAGTATATGGTCCACATTAATTAATTTGTTCAAAGGCACATGTGATGGAATTGCATTACAAATGTATTCATTGTGTGTGTGTGTGTGTGTGTGTGTGTGTGTGTGTGTGTGTGTGTGTGTGTGCCTATAGAGGGACGAGCCCAGTACGTTGAAGCCAAAGCGTGTGCTGCTGAAACACCGCTTCATGACCTCGGTGCTTGCGGTCAAGATGAACAAGTGGTTGGTCGTCTTCGTTGGAACCGGAGACGGTCAACTCCTGAAGGTCTGTCGGTCCTTGCGTGCTACTTCCTCTGTTGTGGTCCCAAACAGAGGCGGTCCTGGCTAGATTTACGCCCTGGGCGAACCATCCCTTGCCGCCCCCCCCCCCCCCCCCCCCAAAAAAAAAGACTTACCCCCAAAACCCGCCACCAACACAACAATATATTATATTATTTGTAAAATGTTATTATATATAATCTTAAATATAAAAAGGTAACAAGAACAAGAACACGATAAATAAATGAAATACAGTATATAGAATACCAATGTAAATTGCACAAATCCTTCATCACAGGATTTAATAACCATGCTTGAAAAATCCCTGAAGAAAGAAATGCACACATACACCACCGCACACACACCTGGGGAGTCCTGCAAGGAACATGAGGCTGAGAAGGTAGATGGCTCCAGGACCATCCCTGAAGAGGCCTGTGTGGCTGCAGAGGTAGATGGCCCCTCATCAGACTCCAGGACCATGTCTGTGGCTGCTGTGGAAGTATCTGACTCCTCATTTTGGCCAGTGGGTGCTCCAGCTCCAAAATATTTCAGAAGTGCCCCTGAATTTACAATTAAGATACAATATTATGTAAGTTAGATCACACTTACATCACACATGCATCAGTTACCCAATTAAAATGACCATAATGCACATTTTATTAACATTTGTTAACATCCTATTAAATAACCATAACACACTGTTATTTAATTTAGCATATAGCGTATAGCAATAAAAAAAAAATTCCACAGTAAGGATGTCTGTGTGAATTTGCACTTGTGTTGCAAACACAAACTAGACTTGGTTGCCTATGGGTGAAATTAGTTGCATGACCTCATGCCTCAATTCTAATTCTAGTTCAGCAAAACTAAAAACCATACAGTCGTCTTCTGTGGCTAATAGCAACATATTAGCAAGAGGCTAATAAGTAGCCTATAGCCGAACGTCACTCATAGAAAGCTGCATACCTTTATCTTTTGCCCGTTTCTCCTCTTCTTTTTCTGAACTGGGCACCTGATGGCTTCTTTGGTCTTTTACTTTGATCCATGATGAAGATGAAGACTCGACATCATTACCTTTTGAATGACCTTTTGCCAACACCGTCCGTTCACCCTGTCAATCAACCGGAGTCACGTGATGTAAACAAATTCACGTAGATGACTGCACAGATTTTATTTTTTAATTTTTTTACATTTTTCACATAACCCAATTAATTACATGAAGGTATATGGGTCTATGTTAATAGATTTATTTAAGAATGAAATACAATTTATTTGGAAGCAGTTTGTGTTGTGTGCCTGGGATCAGTCTATCCCTCGCCCCCCTCCCCGTTACCAACCTCTGCAGTCGCAAATTGATCCCCCGCCCCCCGCCCCCTGCCCCCCGCCCCCTTGTATGAAGGTATTATTGGAGCAAAAGTCTCAAGCACCGTGTAACTGCAGATTTTGTATGCGTACACTAAAGTCACAGTAAATTTGAAGTCGTAAATATTTATTTAGCATGTGTACTCTAAAGTCACAAATGTGTAACAGTACATTTGAAGTCGTAAATATTTTTTCTACCATTGCAAACACAAAATAGGGTCTACGAGTTCACAAGTCTGTGTTACAGGTGCACAAATCCTCTCCTGTGCATCACAACTTCAAAGAGTCATGCACTTGACACTTTTGCTACAATCATTGCAGCGCAGTTGGTGCAAAACACATTCGCACACCCGTGTTTCATAATCTGACAACATTACATTACATTTAGCAGACACTTTTATCCAAAGCGACTTACAATTGAGGAAGATAATCAAGTTTCAGTAACATAAGATTTGACATGGTTACTATAGAGCAATAAAGACAAAGGCGATTCGACTTCAATAGCATAAGAGTGATCAACATAGCTTCAATAACAGTGAACAAAGTGAACATCATGGCTTCATTATTCAACATGGTTTCATGTGCTCTCGGAAGAGAAGGGTTTTTAAGAGCTTCTTGAAGACGGAGAGGGACGCCCCTGCTCTTGTAGCAACTGGTAGCTTGTTCCACCATTGGGGAACTGCAGATGCGAATGATCTCGACTGAGATCACCTTGTGTTTAAGGAGGGCGAGGCCAGTCGGTGCTGTTGTGATGAGCGCAGCGCCCGGGCAGGGGTGTAAGCCATTATAATTGAGTTTAGGTAGGTAGGCGCAGACCCTGAAATCACTCTGTAGGCAAGAGACAGTGACTTGTGTTTGATTCGGGCAGCCACCGGTAGCCAGTGTAGGTCAGTGAGCAGAGGCGTGACGTGTGCTCTTTTGGGTTGCTTAAAGACCAAACGTGCCGCCGCGTTCTGGACTTTTTGCAGTGGATTTATTGAGCAAGCTGGTAGGCCAGCTAGGAGGGCATTGCAGTAGTCGAGGCGGGATATGACCATGGCCTGTACCAGGAGTTGGGTAGCATATTGGTTCAGGTACGGTCTGATTTTCCGTATGTTGTAGAGTGCAAAGCGGCACGACCTGGCAATCGAGGCGATATGGTCCTTGAAGGATAGCTGTTCATCAATCATGACACCCAGGTTTTTCACCATCCTGCTGGGAGCAACCGTAGTAGAGGCAAAGTGTAGGTTGATGTTGTGTTTGATTGAGTGCTGGGCTGGGATAACCAGGAGTTCAGTCTTGGACAGGTTAAGTTGAAGGTGGTGATCCTTCATCCAGACAGATAGGTTGGAGAGGCATGCCGAGATTCGTGCTGAGATGGTAGGGTCGTCTGGCTGAAATGACAGATACAGCTGCGTGTCATCTGCATAGCAGTGGTACGAGAAGCCATGAGAGCGGATGATCTGGCCCAGTGAAGTAGTGTACATGGCGAAGAGAAGAGGCCCCAGTACCGAACCTTGGGGGACCCCTGTACCGAGGCTTTGGGACGAGGATGTATGTCCCTGCCATGACACCATGAAGGAGCGCTCAGAGAGGTAGGATCGGAACCAAGATAGTGATGTGCCCGAGATGCCCATGTTTGAGAGTATAGATAGTAGAATGCTGTGGTTGACCGTATCGAAGGCAGCTGATAGGTCTAGAAGGATCAGTACGGAGGACTGGCCCGCAGCTCTAGCTGTTCTTAGAGCTTCTGTTACGGATAGCAGAGCTGTTTCCGTGGAGTGGCCGCTTTTGAATCCCGACTGGTTCCTGTCGAGCAGCTCGTTCTGAGTGAGGAAGTCGGTGACTTGTTTTGAGACCGCCCTTTCTATAGTCTTAGATAGAAAAGGGAGGAGAGACACCGGTCTGTAATTCTCAACCTGGGCGGGGTTGAGTGAGGGTTTTTTAAGAAGCGGCATAACCCTTGCCTGTTTGAAGGCGGCTGGAAAGATCCCAGAGGCAAGTGAAGCGTTTATCACACATGTGATTGATGGCACCACAGTGGGGGCTATGGCTTGTAGGAGTTTTGTAGGAATTGGTAGGAATAGGTAGTGGGACGGCTACCAATGAGTAGTTTTGATACCTCGCTCTCAGTGAGAGGAGTGAATGAGGCGAGAGATACGCCATTGATCGGGGGAGGAGCTGGGCTGGGCTACGGTGCGCTTCGATGGCTGGGCGGGTCACAGAATGTTTTGCTGATCGTAGCTACTTTTTCAGTAAAGAATGAAGCAAAGTTGTCAGCTGAGAGGTTTGTAGCAGGTGGAGGCGGAGGCGGATTGAGCAGTGTTTTGAAGGTGGAAAATAATTTCCGTGAGTCAGTGGTACTGCTGATTTTGTCATTGTAGTAAGCAGTTTTTGCAGTAGTGATGGTAGTAGAGAAGGAGACAAGAAGTAACATGCCCAAAATGTGTGCATTCGTAAACCCAAATGTGAACTAATGCATCAGAAGTTGCACATCTGTGAACAATTTCCTCACAAATAAAATGATGTAGAGCGCTATGTTGATTCAGCATTTTAATGAGCGAGCACAAGTCCGTCGTTACAACTGCTCGAATCTGCTCCTGCAAGTCTCAGCTATGGGTTTTTTGCAGGTAGTTTTGCACCACGTCTAGGTGGTACATTTGGTGCAAAAGTGATTCGTATCCGCAGCAGAGCGTCCGTGGGCGGGACCAAATAGTTCCGCCCACCGTTGACAGGGGGTGGGGGGGAATGTTATCCATCGCTGTTTTAAATGTTGTCCTGGTTGAATTTGCTTCAGTTCTCAGTGTCCTATGTAAAAACAAATAGATACTTAAAATAAGGTGTTGTTGTTGTTGTTGTTGTTGTTGTTGTTGTTTGTCTAACGGCAGCTGATCGTGGACAACAACCTCCAGGCCCACTGTCTCACTGTCATCTGGAAGGCAGTTGACGAGCACCCTGTCTTTCCCGAGATGCACCTGGACCCGGTGGGCCGCAAGCACGTCTTAGTGGCAGTTAAGAACCAGGTATAGTCGTGTGGAAATTGGATATACCCTGTATGTTTTTTTTTCATTTACTTTACTATTTAGCAGACGCTTTCCTCCAAAGAGACTTCCGGTGAATTTAAATCACAAATGATCAGTCGATCTTTTGAGCAGATGGTAGGAATGGGGGGTTGAACCCAGTACCTTTTGAGACGAATACCCTAGCCATTGCGCATCTGCCGCGACATACACAACCAACGTTTATGTAACTTATAAGTGTGTGTGTGTGTGTGTGTCTGGTTTCTTCTCCTAGCTGACGCGTGTTCCAGTGTCCCAGTGTGGACAACACAGCAGCAGTCTGGGGACCTGTTGGAGTGCACATGACCCTTACTGTGGATGGTGCGACTCTAGGAAACGGTCAGTTGCTTCAGTTGCCCACTCACATCGACGCACTAACGTTCTCCTTTATGTAACTATGACATAGTTACATAAAGGAGAACCATCAAACTCCCGGTTTCCTCATCTAAGGAAGTACTGCTTTATTCATAGGCATGTCATGAACAAATTGCAGCACTCTGCACACACCGTTACATACCAAAACTGTAAAGGAAACTGGCTTGTCTTTTATCCAGCCACTTCAGTCCCTTTGTGACCAGTTCCAACATTTACAGCCTGCCATTTTCGGCATCTTTGCAAAGCACCATGGCTAATTTGACCTTGCTTGCAAACACATTTAAAACTACCCATAATGGTGCATCATGGGATATGAAGTGCAGTATCACTGTCTCATTTCCTGCCACAGGTGCAGCTTTGAGGACGAGTGTCCAGCTTCTCTGTGGCTGTCTGTCCCCGATGACCTCAGCCAGCGACGTATGCTCTCCCACAGCTTCCAGGAAGATAAGGATGGAAAGGTAGTCGTGGTTTAAAGATCAGACATAAAATTACATTTTTATCGGCAGCGTCTTACAATACTGTGAGTGCATACATTCTGGACAGGGAATTGAACCCCTAACCCAGGGCTGTGTTCATGTGTCATGATCCCCATGGGCCTTTTTCACCTAGCCATCTTGGTTGTCAATGCTTGCCAGGTGGGGTAACTGGGAAAATTGGGACTGATTGGGACAGCTGAGCTGCTTCAGCATAATAGCCGACATCGACTGGAGATTATCTGACCAATCACAACATTCAAACTTCAGTAGCGGGATATGTAAATGTCTGATGTCGCACTTCGAAGACTTGCAAAAACGCTTCCTGTTGAAATACACTGATGTATCCTTGGTCCCCAAGCCAAGCGATTTCGACGGCCAATTGGACTTCTTTTCTTCAGCAAGGGAACAACAATTGGAACAACAATGGAGATGGAGGAAAAACTCTGGAGAATTACCAGAAAGCGAATCGCGATAGATGCACAATCGCAATGCAGCCTACTTACTTCCCTGTGTCCTTGTCTCTGATTGTGTTCAACAGTGTTCTTTGTTATTTAAGTTCACTTGTTCTGTCTGTGTGTATCCGTTCCTTTTGTTTCTGTTGTCTTGGTCCTGCCTGCCTGTTTGTTTCTACCCTTGGTCTGTTCTGTATTTCTTTTGAATAGTAGTAAAGTTCTGTTGCCGGCCAGTTTGCTCTGCATTTGGGTTCACCACCTGCTACAACCCTCAAATAAGGCCATGAGGACCATAAGTCAGATTATGTTGTTGCATTAGGGATTGTTTGATGCCAGGTATATTTATATGTATAAAATAAATGTTCTAGACTTATTCTCCAGAGCTGTAGCATTATCATGCGTTGTCAATCTTTGTTGAGTCTGGTCTTCTTGAGTTGAAACTGCACACCCAAGCTTTCTCCACAATCGTTCCCAGATCAAGCTAGTCGTCCACACCCACCTGACGACAGGTGAATCCGGACCACCTGCTAATTTTTCCTGCCATTTCGTCTCAAGCGTTGGAGAGCTGGAAGGACTACAACATCAATACCCACAATGCACCTGCCTGCTGCCTCCTGTTATTGGTCAGCATGTAATTTGTGTGATTTCCAGCGGCCTACTTCAAATCCTATTTAGCTTGGCTTTAGAAATAACAATATGTTAAGACATTAACAACATGATATTTTTATTTTATAATGTGTGGCGAAGACAAACATTCACATTTCCAAGTTGGAATCATGCAAGTCTCGACAGATTATTTTAAAAAATATATATTGTTTCTTTGCTCAATGAATTAACATGACATTGTGTTTGCTTTACATTAGCAGATCTGCATGTGAATGTAACAGTTAGCCTGGAGGGAGTGGTTGTGACTGAAGAACTGAAACTTGTCAACTGCACCGGCATCATAGGGGCTCCCAAGTCCCTACTGTAGGTCTACAGTACACAGAACCACTAGCCAGCATTCACTATGTATTCTATTTCTGTGTACTTCCTCCAGCACTTTATGACAGTCGGTTTCTTGTTCAGTTGTAGCCAGTGCCTTGCAGCCGGGTGTGGGTGGAGCCACGATGCCTGTACATGGACCCATATGGGAACTTTGAATGTAATACTCCATCCATCATCCATCCATGTCTCCTATCCATCCATCCATTTGTCTACCTCTCCTTCCATCTATCTATCAATCCCTCTTTTCATCTATCCTCTATCATCCAGCTCTCATTTAATCACTGTCCACCCTCCTATCCATCCACCTATCCATGTTTCCTATATCTTCATCCAGCCATCATCCATCCAACCATTCAATCTACCTCCTTCCACTCATCCATCCATTCATCTACCTCTCCTTTCATCTAGCTATTCATCCGTCTCTCCTTCCATTCATTTATCCATCTCTCCTTCCACCCATCTATCCCACCCATTTTTTGTCCATCCCTCTATCCACCTCCATCCTTCATCCTCCATTCATTCCTTTACATAGTTATATATTTAGTGGTATGTCCGATTACAAAGAATCAACAGTGTGAATTGGAAACATAATGTTGTTCTTCACACCATGTGTGTCACACTGAAACTGACACTCTGGTACTGTAATTTCCTCTTCACAGATGACTGTCTGTCAAGCGCTGCAGTCAGAAGTCGACTCGCTTGTAGGTCTAGTTCTTCTTGAAGCTTACCGTTGTGTTATTTTGGGGTGAACGAGGACATGTGACACATGTGTTTTTTCTCATCAGCCAGAGATATTCAACATTACACAGAGTGCCCTGTCCTTGTATGGTAAGAACAACGTGCTGCTGACAGGACGAAACCTGGACCATGTGACCAGGGTTCGGATTCAAGGAGACATGGACTGCAGTCCTAAAGAGTGGGTAAAAAAAAGAGCTTCAAACTCTCAAGTTGACAGTTGGCAGCCACAACATACTACTTACTATATTGGTCGTTTAGCACCTTTAGACACTTTCATCCACAGTGACATACAGTGAATTCAGACACATGTCATTAAGGAGAAGCTAAGGGGTTTAGGGCATTCAAGGATGCCTACAGGTAGGTTGTGGACATTGGGGATCGAACCCAGTACCAGTTTGGTCGGGAGTAAGCCACTACTATTCAGCCCCTAAGGTATGGTTATAATAATAACCATTATAATAGTAATATGAGTAACAATAATAAGTAATAATAGTAATAACGTTAACCATAATAAGTAATAACTCGAAAATTATTGCTGCATCTGCTGCTGCTGCTGCTTGTGGCGATTTATGTGTAGCCTAAGTTCAGTAATTTGTCAAAACATGTATTGCATTTTCACAGTAAGGGACAGGGCCGTGCAGAGACCCTTTGAGGGGCAGGGGCTCAAAATCAAAAAGGGGAGGATTTCTATTGCGCGATTGTTGAGCGGGGCGGCGGGGGGGTGCTACCGGAGGATTGCTGCTGCGCGATTGTTGACATTTTTATTTTCGAATAATTGATTCACATGTTAATGTTTAATTGTTCATGTGTAATTTTACAACGCATAGAAAATTTAAATGACCACTCAAAAGGGCACTTTGGTCCTTCAGAGGGAAAAGGGCAGGGGCTCGGGCACCCATAGCCCCCCCCCCTCTGCACGTGCCTGGTAAGGGACATTGGTACGACCTGTGTACCAAGAATTATTTATCTGTGTTTGACGATTCACGGGTTTCCAGCCAAAAAGGAAAGAACTTCACAACTGAGCATATGGAAGCAGTGTTGGCACCACTTTAATATGTGTTGAGCACACACCCAGGACGGACATGTCGACCAAATATGTTTGGTCTGTGCATCACGTTTCATGAGTTATTGGCCAAAACACAAAGTGCTATATAACTACCCAGACACCAAGCTATTGGTGTCATGCTTCAATATGTCATGCACATGCTCACAAAAAAACAGAAAAAGCAAGAAATGGTGACCTGTGCCTCAAAGTTCATAAGATACTAAGCAAAAAAAGAAGTTTAATAACTGACCACATAGTAGCAGCGATTTGAGTGATAATGGCAATGATAATAATAGTAACGATAATGACGATAAGCTCTCTCTTGGTGTAGGGCTTCGGTGTGGTCCAACACGGGACACAGCCTGATGCTCCACATCCCCGCGGGAGACAAGGGCCGGGTCCAAGTCTGCCTCCTCATGCACGACGGGCGTTGCCACGGCAATGCCTCACTCACCTACCACTCGGTGCCCATCTGCACCTCCATCGTGCCGAACAGCTCCTGGGCCAGGTAGGGTACCGGTACGCACACACACACACACACACACATTACAAGGCCACAGTGTTTGTCTATATATCTTTACTTTGAATGGTGTTATTCATAAGTCATGTCAAAATGACACGTTTCAGGCAAACCACTTAAAAGGAAAGTATATATTAGTCAAATATGTAAAATATTTATTAGTAAAAGTGTTTAAGTAAAATGTTTATGAGTAAAATATTGTATGTAAAATGTTTTCGGTTAAAATATGTACCTATTTATTAGTAGCCATGGGCAACCATTTTGTATTTGTCAGTATGGTTCTGTTTGGGGAAACTCCGAGCAGCAGAGTAGGAAATGACACCGTCACCTACCACCACAAGTGTTGTTTTTGTGTTTGTTTGTTCATCTGTGCACCTCGGTAACCAGCGGTCACCACTATTAACTATGGGCCTCATGCAAGAACCACTCATACACACCGATTTGTGCTTAAATCGCAATTCCATGGCTTTGGCTAATGATTATGTTTAAATAAAACATTAAAAAACAATGACAGGTCTTCAGGCTCCGCACTCTTCATAGTTTTTTTCTTGCCTGGTGCCTTTTTTTATGAATGGCGCTTCTGCACAAATGGGCTGGATGGCATGCTTTATTTATATTGGGCTTCTCTAATTGGCTGCTGATATTGCTTCTCTTCTCCGATTGGTCCAACACGCTGTGTCTTGTGTAGCGGGAAGAGGAAGATGGAGATCACGGTATCATCAAACGTGGAGTTTGTTGAGGAGGTCACCCACAGTCACACGGATCAGAAGGTTGCCTTCAGCAGATCAAGTAACGGTGTGGTGAGTTACTTCATGTACGCAATGTGTTACTTGCACGCACACACCCACACACACACACGCATGCATTTATACATAATGCCGTGTTCACACCAAGCACAAAGCGCATTTTTTGCATGGTGCCATTAGATACAAAGTCAACATAAAGACAAGAATAGACAGGAATTCACGGCAGTCGACGCAAAAGCCTTTCACGCAAAGAGTTTGACATTTTTCATCTTGAGCTGAAAATTTTTGTTGCGAAGGCCGCGAGTGAACACAAAATGATCCCGCATATAACGTGAGGCGAAAATACGCTTTGTGTTTAGTGTGAACAAGCCATAAGAACAGGCACACAATCTTGCAAAGACACATTTTTATTTAGAAAATGTTGATAGCCAATGGAGAGTAAAGAAAATGAAACATCACACACACACACACACACACACTCTCCTGTGACCTGACAGACTCTGCGGTACGAGAGCCTGGCGGTAGAGCAGAGCCAGGGCTCCTTCAGCAGCTCGGTGACCCTGAGGGTAGCCAACCACACACTGGCTTGCCCCACCGCCATCCACTACCTGCCAGAACCCAAGTTCACCACCTTCACCTCCACACGCACCACCAAACACCAACTGCTTCTCACCATACAGGTGAGTAGCGACATGCATGCACCTGCATGCAGTGATGGGGGTTTCTGCACTGGAGTTTGTATGGGATGCATGCGCTTGTGTGTGTGTGTGTGTGTGCATGACGTACATGTGAGTTAGGGCTGGGCAATATATTGATATATCGATGTTGTTTTATGAGACTAGATATCGTGTTAGATTTTGGATTTTGTAATATCGTGATATGGCTTAAGTGTTGTCTTCTGTTTTTTTAAAAGGCGGCATTACAGTAAAGTGATGAAAAAAATAAGAAAATACTCATACTTAATTCACACTAGCCTGGCAAGCCAGACCTACATCAGAAAGATGTAAGGTCTGGCGCAGCTCCATTGGCAGTGTGGGCGGGATAAACGGTTGTCTTTCAAGTTCCCTCTGCACGCAATAGGATAGCGCTACAACCAATCAGAGCAACGAAGAAGGTGACGTAGTCAGAGCGACGGCTCTGACTACGTAATTAATCAAAACTCCGAATACATATTTATTTTCGAGGAAAGACTTCAGTGCCGTTCTTTGTTCTTTTCTCAAATAAAATGTTAACTTCAAGTCTTGAAGAGTCGCGGCCAAAGCCGAGTGGAAAGACAGCCGTTCGCCAGCAGCAGCAGCCATTGTTTACCTCTAACACAGAACCGTCGCATTTCTGTCGTCATGTTAGCCCGGCTTTCGACTCCGCCCCTCACGCTGTGATTGGTCAGACATACAAGACACACTTGGTGTTTCCAGCACCAAAAAGCAGACGGAGCTGTGCTAGACCTACACTAGCTGCCAAATAAATTTGCTGCCGCTAGGGGGTGTCTAGAGTTCTAGGCTAAATTCACACAGGAGTATACAAAAATAATGGTTATTTTATATAGACTAATTATTTATTGAATTACCAGAAAATGTGCTATATCGTCATATGTGGTTATCAAGATATATGACCTATATCGGGATCGAAGATTTTGGCCATATCACCCACCCCAGCCCATATCGCCCAGCCTTGATGTCTGACCATAAGTTCCCACTGGTGGCCTTTGTTGTGATGTTCAGAAAAGGGCAGATGAGCTGCAGATGGCTCCGGGCGATCTTCAGGTACAGGTCATCCAGGAAGAGAAAGAGCTTCCATGTACCATGGAACGGGAAGGTCAAAGCAACAGCACAGACTTCATCACCTGCACCATTGGGACCTCATCCGATGCCAAGATAACAAAAGTGACGGTAAATGGCATCATATCCACATTGTACACCAATCCTGATCCTGGGTCGTGCCTTATAATTCCTCGACATTAGCATGCCAAATAATAGGAGAGAATCGTATGTAGAATGTTCCAAATCATATTCACACTACAACCCTATGAACTCAATGAAGAGGCAACTCGAATAATAATGACATAAAACTGTAAGAAGCTGAAGCACAATGCATAACTCATGTAATACACATTATTTGTGTGTGTGTGTGTGTGTGTGTGTGTGTGTGTGTGTGTGTATATGGCTTTTCTTGGTTGATGGGGAAGTCACTATAATTGGTTTGCTACGGGATGTTGACAATCAATTAATAAAAAAATGAATTAATCAGTTAACCAATCAATGCCTTGCTATGCCTGATTTTCAGATAATGTATGGAGGCGAGAGTAACGTCCTTATGTCTCCCAAGGACTATGTGTGGCTTCTCCTTCTATTGATTCCCATTGTGATTGTGGTCGGTAAGAAAGGCCTTATACCTTACCTCAACCTACCTTACCTAAAGCCTGTATAATAGCTTGTGTTGCCCGGCAACCATTTTGTTCTCTTGAGGAACTATATTGCTTTGTGGAAGAATGATGATTTGTTTTCAATAATGTTGCTGTGTGTTTACTTTGTGAAATCTATAGTCTATAGTAACCGTTTTAGTAAGCTTTTTATAAAGCAATAAGCCACTTCAAGTTGTGATTTACAGTGATTTTAGAACAGCTTGGAGGCGTTGTAAGGCTCAACGCTGTAAACTGTAAATATCTCATGTGTTTCAGCGGTGGTGTGCATCTACATCTACAAGAAAAATAGACTGACCGCTCAGATGAACACGAGTATGGAGGACCTGGAGCTGGACATCAGGAACGACTTCCACCAAGGTGAGCTGGAGCAAGTGAAGCGGGATGGTTAGCACACCTTTTCTAATGCCGTCATGATGGTGTGACCTAGCTCAGACGGGATGATGTCATGTTGAGGACGGAGACAATTTAATAAATATATTATTTAATTATTATAAAACAATCCTCACGTTCTGTTGTCGTTTTTGCTGAAGTTGCACATGTAAAAATAAAGGGCTGGCACCAAATATTCAAGTAATCATAGTATTCTTCATTAGTTTTGTATTCGAACTGTACTGTAAAAATGACTGTAAAACTATCAGTTTAGTTTAGTACACCACCATCATTTGTTGACGTTTGCCTTTAAGAGTGCCGTTACCTTTAATCAGCGAAGTAGACCGTGATGACCTACTCTTAAGGCGCTCTGTTATCTTTCATCCATATACGTCCACACTTTTTAACAAGTAGCAGCTTCGGGTTTTTTCCTCTCCGCTGAGATGATGTTTCTTGAGTGCGAATGTCGTGGATAAACCACACTTCAACAAAATAAGAGAGATCAGGAAAGACAAAGTTTCAAGACTTATTATCATTTGTAAACAAGTAATACCAAAGCCTGAGTTGGTTTGCAAAGAACTGATATTCTTGGCTCAGGCTTTGTTATATTTGCTCACTTTTTGGTTTCCTCCTTCATGCGCTAAGCAATCACATCAAGCAATGCATTGTTTACTATTTGGACCTAAAGATTAGGCACCTCCCCTGTGGTCCTTTCCCATTACGCATGGGATCGATGCGTAATTGTAATTAATGTGTATGTAATTAATTCTAGATAAGGCAGCTGCTATGCCCCCCCCACAAAAAACCTTCAGAGTTCCACTCAAACCTTTGAACCTTTGCTATTTATTAAATATTTAAAATTGACATTAAATAAACATAGAACTATGAAAATGTATGTATTAAGTAATATATCAACAACAGCGTTACAATATAATAATTGCAGGCTCCAAAGATGAACAAAAATAATTATGCACATGAATAAGTATAATATAATATATAATAAATATATAATACAATATAAAGAAAAGCCTTCGCAATAAAGCGGATTAAAATGTGCCTTCGAACTCGTCCATTTTCCTGTTTCCTGCTTTGGCGCGCTCAACTGAGTGGTGCGCGACATGGCGCGACCAGGCTAAGGCCACAGTATACTCGCCGTTCCCAAGCTGTCGCGCGCCATTGTGATGTCAAAATGACGTAGATCTCGCCGGCGCGACAGGATTTTGGCCCGTTCGCGCCGTGTCGCGCACCTCTCTTTTTTTTCAGCGGCGCGCGACAAAGCGGAAACAAACACGGACGAGTTCGAAGGCACATTTTAATGCGCCTTATCGCTAAGGCTTCTTTCTTTATCTTTCTTTACCATTTTATTGTGTGGTGTAGGCCTAGCCTAGAACTCTAGACACCCCCTAGCGGCAGCAAATTTATTTGGCAGCTAGGTAGGTCTAGCACGGCTCCGTCGGCTTTTTGGTGCTGGAAACACAAAGTATGTCAGACCAATCACAGCGTGAGGGGCGGAGTCGGAAGCCGGGCTACCATGACGACAGAGTTGCGACGGTTCCGTGTTAGAGGTAAACAATGGCTGCTGCTGCTGGCGAACGGCTGTCTTTCGAGTCGGCTTTGGCCGCGACTCTTCAAGACTTGAAGTTAACATTTTCTTTGAGAAAAGAACAAAGAACGGCACTGAAGTATTTCCTCGAAAAGAAAGATGTATTCGGAGTTTTGATTATTTACGTAGTCAGAGCGACGGCTCTGACTATTTTTATATATTAGGTAAAAACATCTAATTTGCCCGAATTGAGGGTACACAATTGATAAACAACAATGTTGGGCATGTTAATAACTCATTTTGCAATATAAAAATGTAATAATTTTCATGACATTTTTTTTCAACCATAATTTTGGGGGCCCCCGCCAGGTACTTGGGGCCCTACGCGCTCTGCGTACCCTGCGCATGGGGAGCGGCGGCCCTGGGCAGCCCAGTCGTCTCCGACATATGAGAACATCGCAATGGCAGGAGGAAGGAGGAAGGAGATGGTGAGTTAAAGGCACATTTGAGAAAGTGGAACCGGAAGAGGAGGCAGAGACGCGCATATGGGCATGTCTGGACAAACACAAGGTTTCACAAACAAACACGCCAGCACTGCAGGTATGATAAGGGTGAGGTATGAGGATTGTGGTGGGCGTAACCTTACGTGACTTGCCAACGCCCCGAACACGGCCAGCTTTACTTTTGCTTCTTCGCCATGACAACAGCAGCCAATCACAGAGCTCCGAGATCAGCTGTCCGTCCCCCATCCCGACGAAGAGGGGATGTCGCCTGATGAAGACGGATGGAAAACACACGCACACACCGGACACGAAAATATGATTTTTTTTTTCTCCATTCGTTTGTTTTGACAAATGTCAACCTCTATTGCAATTGCTTGATTTTTAAATAAAAATGTGTGCAGTTAGTGTGCACGGTGTATGAATACAATTAGCAAAAGTGTTCAATGTCGCCTTCCTGGTTGTTCCGACCACATTCAGACCCGATTGGTCCATGCCGTCTATATATATATATATATATATATATATATATATATATATATATATATATATATATATATATATATAAAATACAAATATTTTTAAGGCTCATTATTACGGTTTTGTATTGTCTGTAAAGTAGCACAAGGTCAACAGTGTTTCTGCTATAACACTTTTGCCCTGTAACTCAAACCATTTTCTGATGCCGCCGAAAAAAATACATTGAAATAATTACGTTAAAAGTGCGACGATTAGTCGACTACTGGCTTGAAATGGCGACTCCCTGGTTCTGTTCTCCTCAGAGTAGCCCTGAGAATCTCACTATATTGGGGAACTCATATTTATAGGGGAGAGTGGGGTAAAGTGAGACACTTTTTACATTTGTTCCCCTCCAAGCGAGCTGAAATGATATATCAGTTAAATTTACACATTTCCCATTAATTCAGGATGTTTTCTTGCAATGGAAATTATTAGAATGTATTCAGGATGAAGGGCAGTGAAAATATGATGTTTTTAAAAAAAGTGGTCTTGTGTCTCACTTTACCCCAGTTTAGGGGTAAAGTGAGACAGACCAGAAAAGTCAATGGGGTAAACTGATCCACTTACTTTTTCCACTCTGAAACTACCATAACAACATATGTTTCAACAGTTAGAATCCTGACAACTAGCTTGACAACCTCACATTCCAGAACAAATGTTGGACAAGTAACAGAATCATGGGGATTGGTCAATTAAGCACATTTTTTCACCTTGTAGTGTTGAACTCATACACTACAAAATATTCATTTTGTATATGTACTGTATATAAAAGCCTTAATATAAAAATGCCAGTAGCCTATGTACAATTGAACACAGCCCACACACACACACATTTAAAATAATAATAATAATAATAATAATAATAATAATAATAATAATAATAATAATAATACAATAAAAACAATTTCAGCAAACAGAACACAGTCTGGGGGTCAGAACACAGGACCCTTACAGCCAGCTAGAACAGCCTGGGACTCGACCCACAATTAGAGCATCAGTCATTCTCTACAATTAGGCGTCTACAACTACTCTATATTCCAGCCCTGAAGACTGCAGGGGAAGACGAAGAGCTGCTCTCTACGTGTGGTCCCTCCACGCGTCTTGGGTTGAGGCAGCTTCCTTAGGCCTACTGTAATTATTAATTACATTAAAAATATGTTTAAAACTAAAAAGTGAGACACTGGGTAAAGTGAGACACTGTATCACTTTACCCCACAGCATTTGTCTCACTTTACCCCACCTCCACCTTTTTAGAAAAAAATGACCTTTCTTAGCAATTCAGGCTAACCTTCAGCTAACATCATGACATGATGTTATATGTTGGTAGTTCATCAACAGGTATGATATAAGTTTTTCTACCTGAATCAATTTGCTTTGGCACAACAGCTGATTAAGTTGACAGCAAGAAAATGTACTTTTACATGCAAAAAAAATGTTTTTTGGAAAAAAACATGCTTACATCAGCAAAATGAGCTTCTCTCCTTTATGGGCAAGGGGAAATGGGAGGAGCTTGAAAACAAAATGGTCACATGGGCACAAATGTGTTCTGTTGCCTAGATACAGGGCGTGTCTCACATTACCCAGTGTCTCACTTTACCTCACTCTCCCCTATAAGGTTTATAGATGACTCACCCATTTCTGACTGATTTTCCACACTTTCATTCATCTAGCATATAGGCAGATAATGACTAGTTTCTTTAAACATATAGGCTAGTACATTTCTCCCATACCAGCTAAAAAAAATAATAATACTGGCGGTCCTGTCTCCCAGTGCGGGTACACATACACACACATGCGTGTGTCTATGTGTGTGTGTGCTGTGCGCGCGCGCCAGTCAACTGCCCCCTACATTGCTGTAGTCCTCAGTCCTGGGTTTCCTCATTATTAGTTGTTATACCAAATAGAACGAGTATTCAACAAAACTGGCGACCAGGTAAAAGTTTCTCACGTTGTGTTTGTTATTTTAGGTGCAAAGTCCGAGTTTAACGGGGGGGGGGGGGGGTCGTGGCTAGCTGGGCAATGGCGCTAGCTAGCTACTGCATTGTAGACAAGCTAGCTACTGCAGTGTAGATGTAACGGAGTTGATAATTCCACTTGCAGGCCTGTTTTGTTCTTGTATCGTATAATTGAGTGGGTAAATAGTGACACCTGGTGGTTGGTGGTGGTGTACTTGCTGTCTTGGGACGGTGCGCCAATCAGAATCGAGTATTCAACAAAGCTGTGTAATAAAGAAATATAACTGACATAAAAGAAAGATCGATAAGCTTCTAAATAATGTTACTATTAACTTATACATATTGGTGACACTCTTTCAGTTCTCTATTCCCCTTGCTTGTACTTTGCTGTTTTTACAGACCAACGGACTGATGAGAGGACCAATCAGACACTGAAGAGGTCCATTGGCAAGACCCTTGATGGACAACAGGAGAGGTGGGAAGACAAATTAAAAGAAATTGTCTTTTCAAATAACTGTTGTGTCCAAGCCTCTTCCAGGTATTCGCCCTATCGTCTGATGTATGGACGGGAGCCCATACATCAGAGGTGTACATGGAGGTCCTGAAGAAGAATGAGAGGAAGCGTGGAAGGCATGGTCACACCATGGACCCAGATTGGCCAACTGTGTACAGGTAAATGGTTAAGATGTTACGGCCACCGCCATTATCTGGGTATGTGTCTCTGTGTTGTGCAGCGGTGTCATGTTAAGCAGGATGTGCGATCCCTTGCCGGGGATTGGCTGACACGAAACCTGCCTACTTCCTGGTTCCAGCTGGTGATCTAATTGTTGCTGATTGGTCCTCCAATCATCTACCGCCCTCCAGACCAGCCCTCGGTTTAAAAAGCTGTCCTCCGATTCTGGAGCTGGATCAACTCGCCTCGTGTATATTGTGCTCTACTGTGGTAAACCTGTTGACTTCTGTAGAAGTTTTACATTAGTGATTGACAAAACCTTTGTGTTTCCTGTGTTGCCTTATTCTGAGAACGGTGGTAAGGAAATTGGGCAAGGATCTAGATGGGGGTAACTGACACCAACTAGACACCTGTAGGTTGATTTTATGTTAGACACACTAGCTTTTAGAGGGTGCTGCTTATTTTGTATTTTGATTATCGATGACTGGTCAGTGTTTTGTTTAAATTGATTTTGAAGCAGCCAGTGGCTATCTCTCATTTTGAAGAGATCTCTTTAAGTTATATTTGTTTCTTTGAGTTAAGCAGCATCCACCAGCCCTTTTCCTGTTCTTGTGAACCCTGCCAATAAATAACTTGCAATTTTACCAAAAACATTCTGGTTCATGTTGCTTCCCTCTTCCCCACGGGCCGGGTCGTAACAGACATCAAAGGCATCAAGTTCATAGGACCCCCTCGAAAACAAGATGCTTCATCTCAAGGGGCTTATCCTGCCAATAAATAAATGAAATGAAATGAATGGTTTGACTTTATCAAATTTTCTAACACACTTTCTTTAATTCCTTTCTTAATATCCTTTCGTTATATATATATATATATATATATATATATATATATATATATATATATATATATATAATCTAGCTCTCACATTGATGTTTGATATTTTCAGGGTTACTGACCTACTAACCTTGTGCAGCTGGAGACCTTGGATGGAAAGCCATTGAAGACCAGGACACCCTATGCTTCAGTGAAGCCTGTGCGGAGAAGTATGTTAATTAAATGATTAAAATCTAGACTATAGACTATACTGAGAAGTGATTATGAAGCTTTTTGATAAGGTGTTTCTTTCCCCTTTAGGATCCCAGGCTGCCTGGCCCACCAAGGAAACTGTCCAATCTACTGTATCTGAGCCAGCAGATTCAGGTCATCCTGACTTGCTCAGCTCAGAGTTGGAGGGGGACCCACTAGAGGTAAATATTTATTGGAGTAGTCAGTCTTAACTTCACTTGCTTTGCAAGTTAAATACTTTGTTTGCTCATCTATTATATGCTCACATCGTTGCTAAAGGAGTGATATGTTTGTTTTGTTTGTTTCAGGACTTTGATGTTGTCATCACTAGTGTCCAGCCAGGCCAGGCTTGTCCAGCTTCACTGAGCAAAAGGGTGGAGGACTTCAGGGCCATGCTCAGCAACCCAAGTACTTGGTTGGGTGACCATGCTATGGACCATGCTCAGGCCCTGCTTAAGGCTCAGTACCCTAACATCAACAGGCTCTACGCCACCACCTCCCTAGCCTTGCTGTCCACTTTGACCAAGCCAGCACATGGGTTTGTACAGATACTTAATGTTTCTGCAAATCACTGGGTTACAGTAAGTGACATTGGCTGCCGGGGAGGTTCAGTAAACATTTTTGACTCCCTAGGACACACCAGGACAGAGGTCTTCATTGAACAGGCCCCCGGTACAATTTTGGTGTGACAGAGCCACTTCCCCTGCAACATGCATGCCGCTGCATTGCATTCCCCCAACGTGGCCGGTGAGTTCCCTCTAGCGGTCGGATAGCGACATTACAACGTTCAAGTTGTGCACTGCAGCAAATGTGCAGAACCGTCCATTCGTCTTCACAGCAAGTAGGATGATGAGAAACAAAATATTAATAAATAATCCTAATGCATTGCGTCGATATGGCGCTTTTCCATGATGTGTGTGTGTGCATATCCATATCGTATCACAATAATATAGCTAGCTATATTTTAGTCACTTCAATTGAGACTAGGTCTACAGTGAACTTAATGTTCAATAACTCGCACATATTTAGTGACGTTGGCGATTTTACCGGGGGTGCACTATATTAATATTAACATTTTCAAATCAATGTCAAATAACCACGTAATGATCCAGTGGCGTCGTTATGTGCCCCCCCCCCCCCTAAGTAGTTTGGCATTGTTTTATTAAATTATTATTATTATTATTAATTTATTTTTACAAAAAAATGCCGACAAATTCAATATAAAGCGGCCAGCATATCAGTTTATTCATAAATAATCATATAACCTGTCATTAAGGACTTAAATGTGAAAATAAATCTGTCAGTTTCCCTTCACTTCGTAGTGTAGGTAGAGAGTTATCCAGTCCAGCATTACTGGATTTCCAGTCCACGTTTTCCCTGCGACCTGGCTGCTCGGTACCTGCAGCCGGTGGTTCTTCTACCACACAGAGCCGAATAGAAGAATGGATATAAGAAAGTTTTTCAGGAAAGTAAGTATTCATCACTGCTGGTAGTTAGCTCCAGTCCCCAGCTAACAGCAGAAAGTGTCATTAATGAAATGCTCCATGCAATCGCAAATGCGACATGGCAAACTGAGGGGGACGTGCCGAGTCAAACCTGTCTTAACCCCGAAGGAGCCCAAACATTTATATTATATATCACAATATGTCATATTTATATTGTATATATTATGTCACAATATATCACATTTATATTATATAGGCCTATCAATCATAATATATCACATGTATGTTATACATATTTATGATGTATCATAATATATCACATTTGTATTATATATTATATATAATAATTGTCACATTTATGTTATATATATGGATATCTATATATATAGATGACCCCGAAGGAGCTCAAAAAATGTCGGCGCGCGCACATTGCCTCTCCAATGAGCGCTACTTCGCTTCTCTCGTGTTGCTGCTCTGCCCATCGCACCCCCTGTTTAATAACCCTAGAGTCGCCACTTTAGGGATGAAGTTAGTTTCATGTTTGATATTCATTTGATATTCAACAAAAGGCACAGCGCAAGCGTCTCAGTGCTCATTGGGTAACCACTTTAACCACTTTCACTTTCAAATGTGCGAGTGAGCCCACGTCTTAATAATGCGTGGCCACTAATCTGTTGTTTACTGACAACACGGGCGAGCTCCGTAAGGCTATTACCACGCACGATGAGGCATGGATCATTTTGATTTAAATTTCATTTAATTGTAATCTTGGGACGATTTATAATGATATCCTACAAATAATGTCTTGCTGTTAAGCAGTGTCATCATTAGTAAAATACAGATGATTCGGCTGCTTAAACAATATGCAGACTGGGAGGACCCGGCAGACTATAGGCTACATGGCTACAGGTGGATGCGTAATAAACGCCTGAAGAATGGCTGAAGATGGTTCGTTTAACCCTTGCATCTCTGGACCCAAACTCCTCACGGCACGCTATGCGTCGTCATTTTAAACGACGCGTTATGTCCACTTCCCTCTTGCACAAAACAAACTTCCCTCTTGCGGCTTCGTGCGCTTTTACGCGCGACGGAGTGGGAGTGTCGCCCCGAGCCGCCAGCAGCAGATACAGCCTGTATCTGCGTGTCTACCATAAAGTCCGCCGCTCCGCGCCATGGGGCCGCTCGCGTCTTGGCTGCCGCTCCTCCTGGTCGCCCTCGGTGGGTTCCGGTGGGCTCGCGCGCTGCAGGAGCCCACCGACTCGTTCACCTCCCGCGTCGGAGACGTCCGCGGGTTCGCCGTCGCCGCGCCCTGGGTGTACGTCGACACCGGCGACCACCTGCACCAACTGGACCTCAGCCTGGTGTCGCTCCGCAGCCTGCACCAGAGAGGGACGTACGTCGCTGTACCTGAAAGTTTCGACCGGACTCTGGCGGGACTCCACGCTTTCGGCGTGAAGATCATGGCGCCGATTGTGGACCGCAATGTTTTAATTACGTGCGGCGCAATCGTCTGCGGATACTGTGAGCTGCTGGACTTAAGGAACATCACTAGGATAATACACCGGGAGTTTACGGAAGATGCGTCCGTTGGGTTTTTGGTTGACATCAATAATAAAAGTTATCTTTTAACTGCTGCGGAGATCAGTGATACCGGAGTTTGTCCAGACAAGCCAACCGATCCACGAATTCGTCTTTATGGTACAAATGTCGGCACGCCAGAGCTGTTCTCGTTTTCAGACAAAACGAGTAGCCCCGAAATTTCTGCCCGTCATCGAGATGTCCAGTTTGTGAATGGCTTTCAAATCGAAAAGACTATTTTTATTTTTTCCAACGTAAAGGTCAAGACCGATCTTATTAAAGTTCGTCTTATTTGGCTTTGGGCCAAAGAGCCTAAAAGCAAAACGTTACAGTCCCTGCGAGGTGCGACCCTAGACTGCTCTGAAGGTGGCGAAGCGCGCCAGAGACTCGTTTCTTCTTCGGTCATCCCCGGTGTCCAACCTGTCCTCTGGACAGGGATATTTTCGGAACATGGCACCACTAACACGAAGCTTGCCATATTTGACATCAGCCCGCCGCCAACTAATGAACAGACCTACAATGACCCAGACTTCAGCACTCCGACAGTCGTGAATGAGGTGATCCGATGCGTTTGGTCATGTAGGCCAACAAGCAGTTAACCGAACGGGGATGAGGGCTTTGGTTCACAGTATATGGTCCACGTTCATGCATTTGTTCAAAGGCACATGTGATGGAATTGCATTATACGTTTATTCAGTGTGTGTGTGTGTGTGTGTGTGTGTGTGTGTGTGTGTGTGTGTGTGTGTGTGTGTGTGTGTGTGTGTGTGTGTGTGTGTGTGTGTGTGTGTGTGTGTGTGTGTGTGTGTGTGTGTGTGTGTGTGTGTGTGCGCCTATAGAATCGCGAACCCAGTACGTTGAAGCCAAAGCGCGTGCTGCTGAAACAGCGCTTCATGACCTCGGTGGTTGCGGTCAAGCTCAACAAGTGGTTGATCGTCTTCGTTGGAACCGGAGACGGTCAACTCCTGAAGGTCTGTCGGCCCTTGCATGCTACTTCCTCTGTTGTGGTCCCAAACCACCAACACAACAGGGGGGGAATTTTGCTGTTTTAAATGTTGTCCTGGTTGAATTTGCTTCAGTTTTCAGTGTCCTTCTATGTAAAAACAAATACATACTTAAAATAAGGTGTTGTTGTTGTTGTTGTTGTTGTTTGTCTAACGGCAGCTGATCGTGGACAACAACCTCCAGGCCCACTGTCTCACTGTCATCTGGAAGGCAGTTGACGAGCACCCTGTCTTTCCCGAGATGCACCTGGACCCGGTGGGCCGCAAGCACGTCTTAGTGGCAGTTAAGAACCAGGTATAGTCGTGTGGAAATTGGATATACCCTGTAGCCTATGTTTTTTTTTCATTTACTTTACTATTTAGCAGACGCTTTCCTCTATGGCTGGGACGATATGCTCTTCTCCCGATTCGATTCTTTTACGATTTTTTGGGTGCCGATTCGATTTAAATTGCGATTCTTCGATATTGCTGATTTTTGCGATTTTTTTTGTTTGCTTTTTTAAACACCAAACCAAAAAAATGCACATCACATGAATCAGTTTTTAAGATTTATTTAGCAGCAATATCTAACCATTTTAACTGCTACTATCTCTTTTCAAGACTGAAGCTGGCAAGCCTCAACTGCATACTGTGCAATTAAATGAATTTTGATCACGATTTCGATTCTTGGGTCAAACGATCTCCAAATTAATAAAAGTTGGAAGAGAGAGTTGGAACGATTCTTTTGGCGTTTTTCGTTGTCTGAGGTTTTCAGAAAGAGACACGCATGCGCAATTCAGTCCCTCCCCCAGAGCATTCAACGCGGCCCCGCGAGCTGTGTGTGTGTGTGTGTGGTGGTCTGCAGCACCAGCATCTTATTCAGAAAACAGCGCGAGCGATGGCAGATGGAGGACAGCCCCGTTTGCTCGATAAAAAGGGTAAAACAAGTTCTCTTGTATAGCAACACTTCGGTTTTGAGGAATCCGACGAGGCACAAGTGCAAAGTGTAGCGGGGTGGCGCGTCGACGCGTGCCGGCGCGTGCCTGCCGCCTATGGAGTCAGAATAGTGTCATCATTCAAACCTGAAAAAAAAGGTTTCAAAGGCTTGTAAGTCAGTGTTTGAAATCTCAACACCTTGTAAAAAAGGTTTTGCACCACTGAAAAAAGAGATTATAGCCTGAAAAAAAAAAGTCAAACATCTGCAAACATGATTTTGTGTTCTATTTTATCTTCTTCATCATTTTCACCAACACATTTTCAAAGCTAAAATGTTTTCACAAACACATTTTCAAAGTTTAAAAATGTTCACCAGCGCATTTGCAGAGTTTCAAATCTGACACTGTTCTAACAGTGTATTACTTTGTTTCCCGGTTTTGAAACCTTGTAAATGGGATTCTGCAAACAGCTGTTCAAACATTGAGAAATGCGTTTTGAAAGGTTGAATATCTATTTTTAAAAACTTGTAAAGGTGTAAATTTACACCATTGCAATGTATTTTTTCAGAACTTAATTTTCAGCACTGACTTTTCAGAGATTTGACCACACGGGCGCAAGCTTGCGAGTCACGTGATTATTGACACTGTTCTGACGCCGTTCGTTTTGAAACTCCTTTAGCTCAAAGCTCTGAAAACGTGGTTCTGAAAAAAAGGAAAAAAAAACATTCCTGGGGGCGGGACCATCTTGCTCTAAACCTATTGGTTGCTCTCTGCTGAGGCACAGTCCAATCACATGCGCCGTTGACCGGGCTGTGCGGGATTGACAGTGCTCTGCCGATGACTAACAAGCGACTTGCGTGGTTGATTTTGTTGTCTATTTTCTGGAACCATGGCTGGTAGACAGGCGAGCAATTTTATTCTGTATTGTTTGCGTTCTAACCACCCGCGAGCCTCCTGCGGCTCGCCAAGCTGTCATTTGTAACACGTTCTCATCGCAACTCGTAATATACCGACGGTTTGTCACGCCCCTAGACGTGATACTGACGCAAAATGTACCCTCCCGCGTCTGTGTGAAACGATCTGTGTGAAACAATCTCATAAACCCGTTCGCGGTGGTAAGAGACGAGCAGAGTCTACAGCGTCCGCTCGCAGAGCAGAGTCTACAGCGTCCGCAGTCTACTGTGAAACAATTCACTCCATAAAGGGTTAGGGTTATGGTTATGGTTAGCGTAATCTATCACCGTGACCGGGGTATTATTGGAGTGAATGGACTCTGTAGACTCTGCTGGTCTCTTACCACCGCGAACGGGTTTATGAGAACCCAGATCGTTTCACGATCTGGTAGAGTCTTTGCCAGCTTCAAAGCAATGAATAACCTACATCAGCGGGTGCTGTGTATGGATCACAAGTTCCGAGTATGTTTATCTTCTCTTCATATCTAATTTTAACATTTTGTGACAAATGGTCTAAATAGTTGATTTATTTAAGTATCGGAAATCTGCAAGGCTGCAATTCCCCTGGTTGGCCGTTGTTCGTCGCCATTTTGCCAGCGTTTGTTGCCCTCCAGGTATTCATGGTAGTCACGTGACCGCAAAGTATGACTATTATTTATGCCATGCGAGCCACAAATTAGTCTACAGCGTCCATTCACTCCAATAATAACCCGGTCACGGTGATAGATTACGCTAACCATAACCCTAACCATAATCCTTTATGGAGTGAATTGTTTCACAGTAGACTGCGGACGCTGTAGACTCTGTTCTGCGAGCGGACGCTGTAGACTCTGCTCGTCTCTTACCACCGCGAACGGGTTTATGAGATTGTTTCACACAGATCGTTTCACACAGACGCGGGAGGGTACATTTTGCGTCAGTATCACGTCTAGGGGCGTGACAAACCGTCGGTATATTACGAGTTGGGATGAGAACGTGTTGCAAATGACAGCTTGGCGAGCCGCAGGAGGCTCGCGGGTGGTTAGAACGCAAACAATACAGAATAAAATTGCTCGCCTGTCTACCAGCCATGGTTCCAGAAAATAGACAACAAAATCAACCACGCAAGTCGCTTGTTATTCTTGTCATCGGCAGAGCACTGTCAATCCCGCACAGCCCGGTCAACGGCGCATGTGATTGGACTGTGCCTCAGCAGAGAGCAACCAATAGGTTTAGAGCAAGATGGTCCCGCCCCCAGGAATGTTTTTTTTTCCTTTTTTTCAGAACCACGTTTTCAGAGCTTTGAGCTAAAGGAGTTTCAAAACGAACGGCGTCAGAACAGTGTCAATAATCACGTGACTCGGAAGCTTGCGCCCGTGTGGTCAAATCTCTGAAAAGTCAGTGCTGAAAATTAAGTTCTGAAAAAATACATTGCAATGGTGTAAATTTACACCTTTACAAGTTTTTAAAAATAAATATTCAACCTTTCAAAACGCATTTCTCAATGTTTGAACAGCTGTTTGCAGAATCCCATTTACAAGGTTTCGAAACCGGGAAACAAAGTAATACACTGTTAGAACAGTGTCAGATTTGAAACTCTGCAAATGCGCTGGTGAACATTTTTAAACTTTGAAAATGTGTTTGTGAAAACATTTTAGCTTTGAAAATGTGTTGGTTAAAATGATGAAGAAGATAAAATAGAACACAAAATCATGTTTGCAGATGTTTGACTTTTTTTTTTCAGGCTATAATCTCTTTTTTCAGTGGTGCAAAACCTTTTTTACAAGGTGTTGAGTTTTCAAACACAGACTTACAAGCCTTTGAAACCTTTTTTTTCAGGTTTGAATGATGACACTATTCTGACTCCATAGCCGCCGCCCGTGTGGGGGTGTACATAGAAAATAATAGGGGCGGCTGTTTTGACGCGCGCCGTTCGTCGGCGGTGTGTTTTGGATACTTTTTCCCACCTAAGCTTAGAGGAACTAAACTCGATTTCTGAACAAAAACATCGATTTAAAAATCGTGAAACAAAAAATAGCGATACTTAACTGAATCGATTTTTTTCTCCCACCCCTTCCTCCAAAGCGACATCCGGTGAATTTAAATCACAAATGATCAGTCGATCATTTGAGCAGATGGTAGAAATGGGGGATTGAACCCAGTACCTTTCGAGTCGAATACCCTAGCCACTGTGCATCTTCCGCGACATACACAACCAACGTTTATGTAACTTATGTGTGTGTGTGTGTGTGTGTGTGTGTGTGTGTGTGTGTGTGTGTGTGTGTGTGTGTGTGTGTGTGTGTGTGTGTGTGTGTGTGTGTGTGTGTGTGTGTGTGTGTGTGTGTGTGTGTGTGTGTGGTTTCTTCTCCTAGCTGACGCGTGTTCCAGTGTCCCAGTGTGGACAACACAGCAGCAGTCTGGGGACCTGTTGGAGTGCACATGACCCTTACTGTGGATGGTGTGACTCTAGGAAACGGTCAGTTGCTTCAGTTGCCCACTCACATCGACGCACTAACGCATGACATAGTTACATAAAGGAGAACCATCAAACTCCCGGTTTCTTCATATAAGGAAGTACTGCTTTATTCATAGGCATGTCATGAAACAATTGCAGTCTCCAACCTCATCTTGGTTTCTGCAAAAAACACACCACAGACCGTTGGTGACGTCATTGATTTGACCTACATGGTCCAACTTCTAATTTTTCGTTGAAATCGAGTTGATGTTGCAGACCGTGATTTTTTTTACAACACACATATGAAGCGGTACTCTCCTATATTACAAAGTAAGCCACACAATCACATCTACTTAAGTGACACACACCGTTACATACCAAAAGTGTAAAGGAAACAGTGTGGACAACACAGCAGCAGTCTGGGGACCTGTTGGAACGCACATGACCCTTACTGTGGATGGTGTGACTCTAGGAAACGGTCAACTGCTTTAGTTGCACACTCACATCGATGCACTAACGCATGACATAGTTACATAAAGAGGAACCATCAACCATCCTGGTTCCTCATATGAGCAAGTACTGCTTCTTTCATAGGCATGTCATGAAACAATTGCAGTCTCCAACCTCATCTTGGTTTCTGCAAAAAACACACCACAGACCGTTGATGACGTCATTGATTTGACCTACGTGGTCCAACTTCTCTGCACATTTTTCGTTGAAATCGAGTTGATGTTGCAGATCGTGATTTTTTTTTTTTACACAACACACGTATGAACCGGTAGTCTCCTATATTACAAAGTAAGCCACACAATCACATCTACTTAAGTGACACACACCATTACATACCAAAACTGTAAAGGAAACTGGCTTGTCTTTTATCCAGCCACTTCAGTCCCTTTGTGACCAGTTCCAAAATTTACCACCTGCTATTTTCGGCATCTTTGCAAAGCACCGTGGCTAATTTGACCTTGCTTGCAAACACATTTAAAACTACCCATAATGGTGCATCATGGGATATGAAGTGCAGTATCACTGTCTCATTTCCTGCCACAGGTGCAGCTTTGAGGACGAGTGTCCAGCTTCTCTGTGGCTGTCTGTCCCCGATGACCTCAGCCAGCGACGTATGCTCTCCCACAGCTTCCAGGAAGATGAAGATGGAAAGGTAGTCGTGGTTTAAAGATCAGACATAAAATTACATTTTTATCGGCAGCCAAGCGATTTCGACGGCCAATTGGACTTCTTTTCGAGCTGCTTCAGCAAGGGAACAACAATTGGAACAACAATGGAGATGGAGGAAAAACTCTGGAGAATTACCAGGAAGCGAATCGCGATAGATGCACAATCGCAATGCAGCCTACTTGGTTCCCTGTGTCCTTGTCTCTGATTGTGTTCAACAGTGTTCTTTGTTATTTAAGTTCACTTGTTCTGTCTGTGTGTATCCATTCCTTTTGTTTCTGTTGTCTTGGTCCTGCCTGCCTGTTTGTTTCTGCCCTTGGTCTGTTCTGTATTTCTTTTGAATAGTAGTAAAGTTCTGTTGCCGGCCAGTTTGCTCTGCATTTGGGTTCACCACCTGCTACAACCCTCAAATAAGGCCACGAGGACCATAAGTCAGATTATGTTGTTGCATTAGGGATTGTTTGATGCCAGGTATATTTATATGTATAAAATAAATGTTCTAGACTTATTCTCCAGAGCTGTAGCATTATCATGCATTGTCAATCTTTGTTTGAGTCTGGTCTTCAGTAAATCTTGAGTTGAAACTGCACACCCAAGCTTTCTCCACAATCGTTCCCAGATCAAGCTAGTCGTCCGCACCCACCTGACGACAGGTGAATCCGGACCACCTGCTAATTTTTCCTGCCGTTTCGTCTCAAGCGTTGGAGAGCTGGAAGGACTACAACATCAATACCCACAATGCACCTGCCTGCTGCCTCCTGTTATTGGTCAGCATGTAATTTGTGTGATTTCCAGCGGCCTACTTCAAATCCTATTTAGCTTGGCTTTAGAAATAACAATATGTTGAGACATTAACAACATGATATTTTTATTTTATAATGTGTGGCAAAGACAAACATTCACATTTCCATTAAGTTGGAATCATACAAGTCTCAACAGATTCTTTCTAATTACTAAAATATATATTGTTTCTTTGCTCAATGAATTAACATGACATTGTGTTTGCTTTACATTAGCAGGTCTGCGTGTGAACGTAATAGTTAGCCTGGAGGGAGTGGTTGTGACTGAAGAACTGAAACTTGTCAACTGCACCGGCATCATAGGGGCTCCCACATCCCTACTGTAGGTCTACAGTACACAGAACCACTAGCCAGCATTCACTATGTATTCTATTTCTGTGTACTTCCTCCAGCACTTTATGACAGTCTGTTTCTTGTTCAGTTGTAGCCAGTGCCTTGCAGCCGGGTGTGGGTGGAGCCACGATGCCTGTACATGGACCCACATGGGAACTTTGAATGTAATACTCCATCCATCATCCATCCTCCTATCCATCCATCCATTCGTCTACCTCTCCTTCCATCTATCAATCCCTCTTTTCATCTATCCTCTATCATCCAGCTCTCCTTTAATCACTATCCACCCTCCTATCCATCCACCTATCCATCATCTGTCCATGCATTTATCATCCATCTATCCATCCATCCAGCCATCATCCATCCAACCTTTCAATCTACCTCCTTCCACTCATCCATCCAGCTACCTCTCCTTTCATCTAGCTATTCATCCGTCTCTCCTTCCATTCATTTATCCGTCTCTCCTTCCACCCATCTACCCTTCCCATCTTTTGTCCATCCCTCTATCCATCTCCATTCATTCCTTTACATATTTATATATTTAGCGGTATGTCCGATTACAAGAAATCAACAGTATGAATTGGAAACATAATGTTCTTCACACCATGTGTGTCACTGAACCTCTGGTACTCTCGTTTCCTCTTCACAGATGACCGTCTGTCAAGCGCTGCGGTCAGAAGTCGACTCGCTTGTAGGTCTAGTTCTTCTCGAAGCTTACCGTTGTTATTTTGGGGCGAATGATGACACCGCAACACTGTGAAAGTGGGTGTGCGGGTGTGCATGTGTTTGGATAAAAGTGTACTGAATAATTCACACTTCTTTCTTTTCAGTTCAATGTTTAAATTCAATGTTTTAGATTACCTTCAAAATGGTCGGTGACAAATGTGATGCAACCATGACACTAGATTATTGAATCAATCTTTGAAAGCATGGAAGTGATTTCAACACATGGACCCACATTTCAGTAGAACAATTTCCAGTTATAGATGTGTGTGTGTGTGTGTGTGGTTTTTCTCATCAGCCAGAGATATTCAACATTACACCGAGTGCCCTGTCCTTGTATGGTAAGAACAACGTGCTGCTGACAGGACGAAACCTGGACCATGTGACCAGGGTTCGGATTCAAGGAGACATGGACTGCAGTCCTAAAGAGTGGGTAAAAAAAAGAGCTTCAAACTCTCAAGTTGACAGTTGGCAGCCACAACATACTACTTACTATATTGTTCGTTTAGCACTTTTAGACACTTTCATCCACAGTGACATACAGTGAATTCAGACACATGTCATTAAGGAGCAGGTAAGGGGTTTAGGGCATTCAAGGATGCCTACAGGTAAGTTGTGGACATTGGGGATCGAACCCAGTACCAGTTTGGTCGGGAGTAAGCCACTACACTATCGAGCCCCTAAGGTATGGTTATAATCAGTGTTTGGAATAAAACGCCGTTATTTTTTCAGTAACAGGGTAATCTAACTAATTATAACGCTGTTATCGTTACTGAACGTTAAATGCGGTGCGTTACTATGAATTGATTGAATAAACTGCGTAATGCGAACGCACCCCTGGCTCCATACACAAACTGCTAGTGAGGAGACTGGGTGGGTTAACAACGAGATGAGCAATTATGATTGGCTAAGGCAGAGTCATGTTTCATGGTAGCCAATCGGAGCCAGTGTTTTTACAAGCCAGGCCACGCGCACCACACACACCAAACAGATTCGAAGAAGCAGCAGAGATGGCGAGTCCGTTGTGAACTGCTCAGAAAAATCCAAATTCTTTGACATATCAACTTTTACAGTAACGCAAATAGTTACTTTCCCTGGTAACTAGTTACTTTTATTATAAAGTAATTCAGTTACTAACTCAGTTACTTTTTGGAACAAGTAGTGAGTAACTATAACTAATTACTTTTTTAGTAACGTTCCCAACACTGGTTATAATAATAACAAAAATTATAATTAGTAATAATGGTAAAAAAATGTGATAGACTTTTTTCAGTTAGTGCTATTATTTTTTTTTTCATTCAAGGAATCCAATCTTAGCTGATACTTTGACAACTATAACAACATTGATGATGATAATGAGTAATATTAGTAACGATAATAAGTAATAATAGTAATAACGTTAAACATAATAAGTAATAACTAGAAAATTGTGATTGCTACATCTGCTGCTGCTGCTGCTGCTGCTGCTTGTGGCGATGTATGTGTACATAAGTTCTGTAACTTGTCAAAACATATATTGCATTTTCACAGTAAGGGACATTGGTACGACCTGTGTACCAAGAATTATTTATCTGTGTTTGACGATTCACGGGTTTCCAGCCAAAAAGGAAAGAACTTCACAACTGAGCATATGGAAGCACCACTTTTATATGTGTTGAGTACACACCCAGGACGGACATGTCGACCAAATATGTTTTGTCTGTGCATCACGTTTCATGAGTTATTGGCCAAAACACAAACTGCTATATAACTACCCAGACACCAAGCTATTGGTGTCATGCTTCAATATGTCATGCACATGCTCACAAAAAAACAGAAAAACCAATAAATGGTGACCTGTGCCTCAAAGTTCATAAGATACTAAGCAAAAAAAGAAGTTTCATAACTGACCACATAGTAGCAGCGATTTGAGTGATAATGGCAATGATAATAATAGTAACGATAATGACGATAAGCTCTCTCTTGGTGTAGGGCTTCGGTGTGGTCCAACACGGGACACAGCCTGATGCTCCACATCCCCGCGGGAGACAAGGGCCGGGTCCAAGTCTGCCTCCTCATGCACGACGGGCGTTGCCACGGCAATGCCTCACTCACCTACCACTCGGTGCCCATCTGCACCTCCATCGTGCCGAACAGCTCCTGGGCCAGGTAGGGTACCGGTACGCACACACACACACACACACACACATTACAAGGCCACAGTGTTTGTCTATATATCTTTACTTTGAATGGTGTTGTTCATAAGTCATGTTAAAATGACACGTTTCAGGCAAACCACTTAAAAGGAAAGTATATATTAGTCAAATATGTAAAATATTTATTAGTAAAAGTATTTAAGTAAAATGTTTATGAGTAAAATATTGTATGTAAAATGTTTTCGGTTAAAATATGTATTAGTAAAATATTTATTAGTAGCCATGGGCAACCATTTTGTATTTGTCAGTATGGTTCTGTTTGGGGAAACTCCGAGCAGCAGAGTAGGAAATGACACCGTCACCTACCACCACAAGTGTTGTTTTTGTGTTTGTTTGTTCATCTGTGCACCTCGGTAACCAGCGGTCACCACTATTAACTATGGGCCTCATGCAAGAACCACTCATACACACCGATTTGTGCTTGAATCGCAATTCCATGGCTTTAGCTAATGATTATGTTTAAATAAAACATTAAAAAACAACAGGCATGCTTTATTTATATTGGGCTTCTCTAATTGGCTGCTGATATTGCTTCTCTTCTCCGATTGGTCCAACACGCTGTGTCTTGTGTAGCGGGAAGAGGAAGATGGAGATCACGGTATCATCAAACGTGGAGTTTGTTGAGGAGGTCACCCACAGTCACACGGATCAGAAGGTTGCCTTCAGCAAATCAAGTGGTGTGGTGAGTTACTTCATGTACGCAATGTGTTACTTGCACGCACACACCCACACACACACACGCATGCATTTATACATAATGCCGTGTTCACACCAAGCACAAAGCGCATTTTTTGCATGGTGCCATTAGATACAAAGTCAACATAAAGACAAGAATAGACAGGAATTCACGGCAGGCGACGCGAAAGCCTTTCGCGCAAAGAGTTTGACATTTTTCATCTTGAGCTGAAAATTTGCGTTGCGAAGGCCGCGAGTGAACGCAAAATGATCCCACATCAGTAACGTGAAGCGAAAATACGCTTTGCGTTTAGTGTGAACAAGCCATAAGAACAGGCACACAATCTTGCAAAGACACATTTTTATTTAGAAAATGTTGATAGCCAATGGAGAGTAAAGAAAATGAAACATCACACATATACACACACACACACACACACACACACACACACACACACACTCTCCTGTGACCTGACAGACTCTGCAGTACGAGAGCCTGGCGGTAGAGCAGAGCCAGGGCTCCTTCAGCAGCTCGGTGACCCTGAGGGTAGCCAACCACACACTGGCTTGCCCCACCGCCATCCACTACCTGCCAGAACCCAAGTTCACCACCTTCACCTCCACACGCACCACCAAACAACAACTGCTTCTCACCATACAGGTGAGTAGTGACATGCATGCACCTGCATGCAGTGATGGGGGTTTCTGCACTGGAGTTTGTATGGGATGCATGCGTTTGTGTGTGTGTGTGTGTGTGTGTGTATGACGTACACGTGAGTTAGGGCTGGGCAATATATTGATATATCGATATCGTGTTATGAGACTAGATATCGTGTTAGATTTGGGATTTTATAATATCATGATATGGCTTAAAGGTAGGGTGGATTATGTTTTCCTGCAGCATTTTTTACCATATTGCTTAAAATCTCCTTCACACACAGATTGAAACCAATGAATTAAATGATATGACACATACACTAAAAAAATAGTCATCTGTGGGATGGGCAGGACTGAAAAAACTCCATCCAATCATTATGAGTGTTACGTTCAAGATGTTTGGATGGTGACTTGTCTATCAAACTCAACTGCCATTTGTCCCTCCCCCCTCCCTCCTCTGCGCGTACTCTTCGGGCACGAACAAATCGCGCGTCCTCAGAGGCTTGGCTACTACTATGTTCATTATGATGTTGTGAGGACTTTTCTTACCTGTGAATGAGCCATGAGAAAAGCTTAGCGCAAGTGTAGCACTCGTGAACCCTCGGGAACAAGCGCTGCGCGTTCCTGTACTCTGGAGGCGTGGCTTCGGGGGGGGGGGGCCCGAGGAAAGGGGTTTGGACTTTTGAATTGTTTTTTTTCTAAATGCTGTGTGCTCAAACCGTTTTTCCAACATCCTCCACCCTACCTTTAAGTGTTGTATTCTGTTTTTTTAAAGGCGGCATTACAGTAAAGTGATGAAAAAAATAAGAAAATACTCATACTTAATTCACGCAGGAGTATACAAAAAAATATTTATATAGACTAATTATTTATTGAATTACCAGAAAACGTGCTATATCGTCATATGTGGTTATCAAGATATATGACCTATATCGGGATCGAAGATTTTGGCCATATCACCCACCCCAGCCCATATCGCCCAGCCTTGATGTCTGACCATAAGTTCCCACTGGTGGCCTTTGTTGTGATGTTCAGAAAAGGGCAGATGAGCTGCAGATGGCTCCGGGCGATCTTCAGGTACAGGTCATCCAGGAAGAGAAAGAGCTTCCATGTACCATGGATCGGTGGAAAGGTCAAAGCAACAGCACAGACTTCATCACCTGCACCATTGGGACCTCATCCGATGCCAAGATAACAAAAGTGACGGTAAATGGCATCATATCCACATTGTACACCAATCCTGATCCTGGGTCGTGCCTTATAATTCCTCGACACTAGCATGCCAAATAATAGGAGAGAATCGTATGTAGAATGTTCCAAATCATATTCACACTACAACCCTATGAACTCAATGAAGAGGCAACTCGAATAATAATGACATAAAACTGTAAGAAGCTGAAGCACAATGCATCACTCATGTAATACACTAATAATGTGTAATACACGTTATTTGTGTGTGTGTGTGTGTGTGTGTGTGTGTGTGTTTGTGTGTATATGTGTGTATATATAGCTTTTCTTGGTTGATGGGAAGTCACTAATCAATTAATCCAAAAATGAATTAATCAGTTAACCAATCAATGCCTTGCTATGCCTGATTTTCAGATAATGTATGGAGGCGAGAGTGAAGACCTTATGTCTCCCAAGGACTATGTGTGGCTTCTCCTTCTATTGATTCCCATTGTGATTGTGGTCGGTAAGAAAGGCCTTATACCTTACCTCAACCTACCTTACCTAAAGCCTGTATAATAGCTTGTGTTGCCCGGCAACCATTTTGTTCTCTTGAGGAACTATATTGCTTTGTGGAAGAATGATGATTTGTTTTTCAATAAATGATCACATTTTATGTTGCTGTGTGTTTACTTTGTGAAATCTATAGTCTATAGTAACCGTTTTAGTAAGCTTTTTATAAAGCAATAAGCCACTTCAAGTTGTGATTTACAGTGATTTTAGAACAGCTTGGAGGCGTTGTAAGGCTCAACGCTGTAAACTGTAAATATCTCATGTGTTTCAGCGGTGGTGTGCATCTACATCTACAAGAAAAATAGACTGACCGCTCAGATGAACCAGCGTATGGAGGACCTGGAGCTGGACATCAGGAACGACATCCGCCAAGGTGAGCTGGAGCAAGTGAAGCGGGATGTTAGCAGACCTTTTATAATGCCGTCATGATGGTGTGAACGCAACCTAGCTCAGACGGGATGATGTCATGTTGAGGACGGAGACAAAGTGTCAAATATGATGTTTCCATGTGGATCGGTTTCCTCTGAAGTTCTATTGTTTACTTCTATTGAGTGCGATGTAGACACAAACATTGAGTCATGAATAACATACTGGCTCCCAAATTGGACTGAGCACAATATATGGCATGGAGTTTTGTGCAGTAGTGCAGGGGTTAAAACATGTGGCATGAGTACAAATATGAGTTCATATGAGTACAGTAGTAGAAATCTAAATGTACAAAGTAAATAAACATTACAGACAGACAGTTGTGGTAGACATTATTGACAGTGTGCGCTTCATGATTGAATCCATTATTATGTAAGACCACTGGTCAGAGCTATGGGTCGGATCTCGTTCTCACTGATTGGGGTCCTCGCCAGGGTTCGTGGACATGCAGACGGAGAACTCGGACCTGATGGAGAACGTAGGAGCCATCCCCTTCCTGGACTACAAGCACTTTGCTGCCAAAATCTTCTTCCCCGAGGTAAATGGATGTTGGAGTTGATCCCTACCATATCCAATAAAATACCCGGTCGCACTTTATTTTATCATATACTTGTATGTCATATGTTGGCTTACAGCTACTTTTCAACACTCAATAGTTACATGTGAAATGTGATGGCAACCGCTTTAGCAACTCAATATCCTGAACAACCAAGCACAGAACAATGAGACTCACGATGTTATCCACATGGTTCACAGGTCGACAAATAGAAACCATGAGACTCATGATGTTATCCACATGGTCTACAGGTCGACAAATAGAAACCATGAGACTCACGATGTTATCCACATGGTCCACAGGTCGACAAATAGAAACCATGAGACTCATGATGTTATCCACATGGTCCACAGGTCGACCAATAGAAACCATGAGACTCATGATGTTATCCACATGGTCCACAGGTCGACAAATAGAAACCATGAGACTCATGATGTTATCCACATGGTCCACAGGTCGACAAATAGAAACCATGAGACTCACGATGTTATCCACATGGTCCACAGGTCGACAAATAGAAACCATGAGACTCACGATGTTATCCACATAGTCCACAGGTCGACCAATAGAAACAATGAGACTCATGATGTTATCCACATGGTCCACAGGTCGACCAATAGAAACAATGAGACTCTTGATGTTATCCACATGGTACACAGGTCGACAAATAGAAAATACGAAACTCTAAACAAAAGTAGCCGAGCTTATCTCCCGGAAGGCTTTCTCACCCGGATGTAAACAAGTTCCTATTGGCCAACTCGACTTAGACTTGCGGCTAAGTTGAGTCGTTTTTACACGACTCAACTTAATTTGATACAAAGTCCGGCTTATTAGTGTACCGTAAAATAAAGTGCGACCAAATACCCTGTTTACTGTGTGATGGGTATTAATGTCTCCATCTTTTTTTTTAGGGGGGGAGTCTGATGACTTCGTGCATCCAAGACATCGGCCAGGTAGGACTGTGTTTCATTGATGTTATCGTATTTTGAAGTACAATTGTAGCACGATGCGGTGTTGCCCTTATAATTAAAATGTGCTTCCGCCGAAAGCAATATGTTGTATATTATATAATATATTATATTATTACAAGGGCAGGTTAGTGTAGTGGTTAGGGTGTTTGTAATCTTGGATCCAGCAGTCCTACTGTCTTATAGCAGAACTTCTCAGGGGACACGGCACAGATCCATGGCCGGAAACCAAAAGACTGCAAGGGGCGGAGTTACGCCTTGTTTCCTGTTTTGTTACAGAGATATTCTAGCGAAGAAAAATCATCCACGCGAGTAGATAATGCTTTCAGAAGGGAGTATTAAAGGGGTAGTTCGGAATTTTGGACATAGGACCTCATTTCCAAGTCAGCCAGTGTTGTTATTTATCATTGGAGACGTTTTCAACAAATTTCATGCAGTCCTTCTAGTTGCACAGTTCGCTGGTGCTAAGCTAGCGCAAGTCAACGATAACGACTAGCCTGCCAATAAAAACAGTCTTACCCACTCCACAGTACACCCAAGGCAAATCTTATAATGCCAGACTATCGATGTAAATGTCTGTTGATAGAATAATGTTAGAAATAAAACCAACCTTCACACTTCACTTACTGTTATTGCACCATTGGTTTTGGCCGCGATGCCCCAATACATTTGTATTTATCAAAGGTGGCCATTGCCCTAAAAATGACTTGATTCCAGGCCTGAGCTGTATCTCATGTGGGCTGTATCTCATGTGGGCTGTATCTCCTGTGGGCTGTGTCTCCTGTGGGCTGTGTGTTCTGGGGGGGGATCAGGACGCGCAGAAGGCGATGCACGACAATGACTGCTGCTCAGCGCTGGCCCAGCTGCTCCAAGAGCCGCTCTTCCTCACCTCCATGGTGCACGCTCTGGAGGAGCAGAAGACCTTCACCATCCAGAACAAGTCAGACACCGCTCTGCTGCCCTGCATGAATGGATGAACGAATGGGTTATTAATGAATTAATGAGTTGATAAGTGAATTAGACGAATGAAGGAATGAATGAATGAATGTATGAGATAATTCAGGAATGAATTAATTGCTTGAGGAGTGAATGAATGAGATAATGAATTCATGAATTCATGAGTTGATGAGTGAATTAGATGAATGAATTGGTCAAGGAGTGAATGAATGACATAATGATTTCATGTGTTGACAAGTAAATTAGATGAATGAATGAATTGGTTGATGAGCAAAAGTATTATCACAAATGAATGATTGAATTTATGAATTAATTCATTAGTTGAGTCAACAAATGAGATAATAGAATTAATGAAATTATGAATGGATGAATGGACAAATGGGATGATGGATGAATGAATAAACACATTATTTGATGGATGAATTAATGAGGTAATAAACGAATGAATTGGTTGATAAGTGACTGAATGATATAATGGAAAGAATGAGATGATGAGTGGATGAATGAACAAATGAGATAATTAGTTAATACATGAGTTAATGAATGAATGAATTAACAAATGAGATAATTAAATAATGACTAGCTACTTATCCTAAGTAAAAAGAAAGTTACATTTCGTCATAATATTTATTGAATTTCCTTTCTATTCAACCTTGTGTTAGGCTTTGTCCATTTCTGTCACTAACACGTTCAGAACGGCCGATTGCTTGGCCTCCATTATCGCTGTTTGCAGCTTTTCGAGAACCGCTCATCCAAACAACTTCACACTTGACACTGCGCTTCCTTGCAATACACCCGCCAAGTGTGATCAAAGGACAGATATACAAATGATATACTTTATTCATCCCAGGCAGGAAATAAGGGTGTCAGAGCAGAAAGTACCAGACAGTAGTAGAAATTAAAAAGAGATGACAAAATTAAAATAAGACAAATATAAATACAGAAAATATATATTCACAACATGAGCAGTAGCACCCGGTAAATGCGGGGGAAAAAACAATGCATATACCGTAGTATGATCTGATCATCATACATGCATGGTCTGTGCAGGTGCACAGTGGCTTCCATCCTGACGGTGGCGCTGCACCGGAACCTGGGCTACCTGACGCAGGTGATGGAGGAGCTGCTGCAGGCGGCCATAGAGCAGCCCAACAATGCCCAGCACAAGCTGGTGCTGCGACGCACCCAGTCCATTGTGGAGAAGGTCCTCACCAACTGGATGTCTGTCTGCCTCTACGGCTTCCTCAGGGTGGGTACAGCAGCGCAGCGGAGGATGCACACAAAACTGAATAGAATTTAAAAAATAACAACGAAGTCTAAAATAATACAGGACACGTACACCGGTCTCCTGCATGAAAGTCCTGTGTTTGACCCATTTGTCCACCACAACCTCCTCCCTACATGTACTTTGTCACTCTTTATACTACGGCACCTGACTTCCTTAAGCCTTTTTGGGAGAACGATTTCTGACAGAGTGCATGGAGGGTACAGACCATCAAATCCAAAGGTCGCTTGTATAGGGCTTGTACATCGTGACGTCACAGCGCAATGACCACCTTCAAAAAATCCCATGATGCATACTGACGTACAAGCTCTATAGGTTTTAGTCACAGTTACCGTAACCTTAAGAAGGGCAAAGAAAAAATGTTGACTCCAAAACCTTGGTATGAATTGGAAGACACCTTGAAAAGGAACAAACAGGATGGATAACTCTCATTTTGGGGATAGCTAGGAGTGCAATAGAGCGTAACAGTGACCGCCCCTTTTTAACAGCTCCGGTGCCGGAAGTAAATTTCCCATGCATTTATCTCGTCCACTTTTCGTATAATCCTTATAAAAAGAGTATTAAGCCTTTAACCAAGCCGATCGTTCGTTATGGTAGTCGTGACCATATTATGTTTGATTCGGGCATAAAAAGAATTTGGAAAACGGAAGAAAAGCCAAAGGTACTTTATTTTGTTGACCGAGTGAGGAACTACTCATCCCGAATCAAACATAATATGGTCACGACTACCACAACGAACGATCGGCTTGGTTCAAGTCTTAATACTCTTTTTATAAGGATTATACGAAAAGTGGACGAGATAAATGCATGGGAAATTTACTTCCGGCACCGGAGCTGTTAAAAAGGGGCGGTCACTGTTACGCTCTATAGGTGCAGAATGGAAAGAAAAACATTTAAAAAATAACTTCACAAAAATAATAACATCCAAAGCTACAGAAAACCGACTCAGGAAACCTGATATCAGCATATTATTAATAATATGCTCAGTTTATTATCATAATCATCATTATGTCATCATTGTCGTCATTATTATGATGGCTAGTATTGTTACTATTTACTATGTCGTTAATATTATCATCATTAGCATGTTGGATATTATAATTCTTGTCATTATCATTAACTCTTAAAGGTAGAAAATATATCATCAGCACCATCGTCATTAATAATCCTCATGGCTGTGTGTGAGCAGGAGAGTGTGGGCCAGCAGCTGTTCTTCCTGGTGAACGCCCTGACGCAGCAGACCGCCAAAGGACCTGTGGACTCTGTCACAGGAAAGGCCCTCTACACCCTCAGCGAGGTCTGGCTGCTGTGGCAAGCTCAGGACTTCACTCCTGTCGTAAGTACGCACACATGCACTTGCCAAACTTCATTCTTCTCAATTAGCATAATTAACATCATTATTATTAATAATACTACTACTACTACTACTACTACTACTACTACTACTAATAATAATAATGGATTGAATTTACATAGCGCATTGCTTGAACCCAACACGCTGGAAAAAGCAAATGGTAAAAGCAACACGAAAACAAATCATGAAATGACCACAGGTCCTCCTAGGCCCAGATTTGCAGCCGGCGCTACATCAGTAACACATGAGGTATTATTGCATGCGGTGTTATTACAGAAGCTGCAGGTGATGTTTGCGGTGGGCAGCGACGGGGAGTTTAGCGAGCCCCTGGAGGTGGCGGCCCTCAGCTGCGACACGGTGGACCAGGTCAAAGACAAGATCCTGGCTGTCTTCAGGGCCAAGTTCGGCTTTGCCTACAACATACCGCTGCGGGACATCCGCCTGGGTGGGTCACGACGGTAGCGCAGAGGGACGGGTTAGATGACTTGTTTGAGTTGTAGTTTTGTCGTTAGGGGGTGTTGTTGTTTTGTAATTTGCTTAGAATGTCACTAAGGCTTGTTTTACGTCTACTAAAAATGAATTAAAATAGTTTATTCTTGATTCTGATTGGCTGGAGGGTGTAGGTTAAAAAGTGTTAATGTACACCTAGGAAAGACGTTGACGCTATGAAGACGCTATGGCCACGTTGCTTGGCAACACCTGCATACGGGAGATATTAAATAGTCCGCTCGACTTGTAAAAAATAAAAAATCCCTCACGATTTTAACTCTAAAACACATTAAAGTATTATTAATTGATCAAATATTTCTTTATTTCGTAAGTGACCATGGTATAAGCGGGACAATGCCCTTCGAGGTGTCCATTAACAGAAATGAATGGACTTCGCGGAAGCAACCGGTTCACGCCGCCGCGTTGTCCATTAATTTCTGTTAATGGACACCTCGAAGGGCATAACCCTTACATATACAGAATGGTATTTTAAGTTCACAGTGAACCTCTGTCAATCAGACGAGGAGTGCCTGTGGTTAAAACTGCTGCTCTTGTCAACTTTAGCCAACTTGTGTTTGTTAGTTTTTTTTTGCTTCATTCAGCTTAAAATGCACCTTAGGCAGTTTGATCACAAGACAAAGTCAAAGTCTGCCTGTCTGTGTGCGTTATGTCTACCAGAGCTGGAGAAAGGCAAGGGCGTATTTGTGGCATTAGAGGAAGTGGACCAAAGCTCTGAAGTCATAGGGGAAGTCACCATGCTGAACACACTCAAGCATTATCAGGTGAGACGTGAGATAAGCCAAACAGGAACACACGTTTCCGAATCATCTAGCAGCAGTATTCTCCAGTCAGTAAAGAAGCAAATAAATGTGTATGCAAATCAGTTAACCGTACAGATTTGCATCTCATTGTCAATCCTGAGCAACACAGAAGATATCTGAACGCCTGCTAAAAACATCCCTGAAACGGTGTCACAACAATAGAGCATTCAAACTGAAACACTAAAATGTACTATAATAAACTATAGTGATATTGCTAGGTGATGAGTTATATATTACTTGTATTTCTAACCCACATTTTTGAATTGCAAGTAAAATCTGTACAAACAGAAATGAGAGCAGTGTCAAAAACGCATAATAAGTGTATTTTTTACTAAATAAAGGCCCTTAAGGCCTTTAGAGAGTGTGTGTCTATTGTGTGTGTGTCTCAAGGCTGACACACACACACAATATAACACAATATAACATAATGTAACATAATGTAACGCAAGGTAACATGTCATGTAGCATATTATAATATAGCATAATGTAATCGAATATAACGTAATGTAACATAATCTAATGTCATGTAACGTAATGCAATGTAACATGTCATGTAATGTCAAATAATCTAACAATGTAATCAAATATAACGTAATGTAACATAATGTAATGTTATATATCGTAATGTAACAGTGTAATCTAAACATAACCTAATATTTTGTAATGTAACATCATGTAATGTAACAGAATGTAATGTAACATAATGTAATGTAACATAATCTAATGTAATGTGATGTAATAATCTAAACAGAAGCTAATATTTTGTAATGTAATGTAATGTAACATAATGTAATGTATGTAATGTAATACATCTAATACAGCATCATCTAATGTAATGTAATGTGTCTGCAGGTCCCTGATGAAGCCGTGGTGAAGGTGCTCTCCACCAGGTGCCATCCTTCGTTGGCCTCCCAGACCAGTCTGAAGGGTGAGCAGGACCATCCGGTGTGTGTGTGTGTGTACATGTTTGTGTGTCTTTTCTTAAGACACACAAACACAAAACAAACCTATCCTCTGTCTGACCGTACTTCTGTTCCGTTTCCCCAGATGATAAGGATTTCTCCGTGAAGTACTTTCATTTGGTAAGCAACAGACTACTGTCTGTCCAGATACACTCCTCCGTCAGCATGTATGTGAAGATCCACAAAGGTCCACCTCGCTGCTCAGAGACCTGTACATGCCCCACTTCCCTGTCTATATGGACTGCCCTGTCTGGGAAGGCCCTAAAAACACATTCTCTTCTTTTCACTGCAGATCGATCCTGATGTTTGCGAGGACCAGACCAAGAAGCCGGAAAGGAAGTTTAAACTGAAGGAAGTGCATCTGACCAAGCTGCTCTCCACCAAGGCAATCCAACGACTCAACATTTCACCATGTTATAGTGCATTCAAGACAAGCTACTCCTGAAAATACATTTTACTTGGAATGTTAGGGACATCGGTTTCATTTATTATCGTTACATAATGTATACATTTCAAATTAATTTAACACTGACACTCTTACCATCTTTTTTATTAACGTTATTAACAGATCTTAGTTTATTTTCTTAAGTTCTCTCATTCTCTCCCCCGCCTGGTTAAAGCTATAGTGCGGGACTTTTACATAAAAATGAACGTCCGGTACATTAAAGCCCTTGCTAAGCGAGTTCACACAATGCTGATTAAGCCTTTCACCACCATATAAACCTCTCTCGTATTTCACAGTGTACAGAGCTTTTAAATCTGGTGTCTGTGGAGACTTCCCCTTCGCTGGCCGGTTAGCCCTCCGCTAACTTTAACATTTGGACTTTCCAAATGTTATCGGACCGAATGGATCCAATTCAGATGGTGAAACGAGGGGGCTGTGTGACGATCAAAAAAATGTATCGACCGTTTTACAGCAACAGTAGCGATGGAGTAGGCCACGGTGGAGCCTATAAGACGGGAGCATGTGTCAACAGCGTTTTGGTAGTTACTCTCACGTCCCATCCGATTGGCTTCTGATAGCATACACCCACGATGAATACGTGCCATCCAAACTATTTATTGCATTGATTTCAGTGTGGACTTTCTAAATGAGTCATGGAGAGTTGAGTTGGTGGAACAACAGTTGGCCTCCCTCCCTCCCCCCCCTCCCCCCCCACAGGTTGCTATCCACTCCTACGTGGTGGACCTCTTCCGGGGGATCTGGGGCGTGGCTTCCGGCAGAGCGCCCCCGGCCATCAAACACTTCTTCGACTTCCTGGACGCCCAGGCCGCCAGCATGAAGATCACCGACCCAGATGTCTTGCACATCTGGAAGACCAACAGGTGCGTGCCTCTTCATTGTGTCACCGGCAGGGGGTGCGTTCCAAAACGTTTCCCATATGTCCTCTGTCCTATTCCTCACTCACTGTAGGGCTTGTACATCAGAATGCATCATGGGTGCTTTTGTTGGCGATAATCCGCCATGTTGAGAGGACTCAAGAAAGTTGGAGTACTGTGAAATCCTATCTCAACGTAAATATACTGTAGTGTGGCAGTTTCAAACACAGCAATGTCTCCCCAACGACAAATCATTTCACAATTAATTACTACGACCAAAAAAACAATTAACAACCTATATAACAACCTATATATATAATTAATAACCTAATAACTAACATTCCTATGCTTCCAAAATTGAGGCAATGTGATGTGACGTTGTGATGTACTCCCGAGGAGATGAGCAGCAGAAGTGATGTCGCCTGTTGATGATCTGGGCCAATTATGTGCTTTACGGCCGCATGTCTAATGACGTAGTCGGAAAATATCCAAAGCACTTCCTGTGTAGGATACACTGACGTATCCTCGGTTCGAAGGTGCTTCGGCGACCGCTGTAGGCTGCTTCTCTAGCTTGAAATTCAGCCTAGAAGAGCCTTTATTTTTGTTATGCCGCTTGACCGCGTAGAGACGACCTTTTCACTGCTTCATGTCTGCCTCATGACCCCCAGTCTGCCCCTGCGATTCTGGGTGAACATCCTGAAGAATCCCCAGTTTGTGTTCGACATGGAGAAGACACCCCACCTGGACAACTGTCTGAATGTCATAGCCCAGGCATTCATGGACTCCTTCTCCCTCTCTGACACCAAGCTGGACAAGGTGACACCACTTACACAGACCAACAATAACGTCATGTGACAACTTATATTTATTTTATTAGAGAATATATCTAAACCGTTTAGATAGGTAAATACTAAAATGTCGTTAACATTTTTATTTTGATGTGAATCTAATGTTTCAGCATTCGCCAACCAATAAGCTCCTGTACGCCAAAGACATCCCTCAGTTCAAACAGGAAGTAAAAGCATACTACAAATGCATCCGGGACCAGCCTCCCATCTCCACCTCAGATTTCAAGGACTTCCTGCTAGAGGAGTCAAAGGTGGCAATCTTTTTTTTACAGCCTTTTTGATAAACGACAATTTTCAGTTAAGATGTAATACATGTACAAACAATGTACCCGGAGGTTAGTGTTTGTTTTGAATTACAGAAACATGAGAACGAATTCAACGAAGCTGCCGCTCTTCGAGAGCTCTACAAGTTTATTCATCAATATTTCACAGCGGTAAGACCGTTTCTTTCAACCTCAAATTGTGGCCCAGATTTATGCGAAGCCACGTGCCAGACTGCAAGTAAAGACTTGCAGTCCGGAAGTGGCAACATCCTGTTCATGTCTTGCGGGTTTCCTTTTTGTCACGTTTCCATGGTTTTTTTTATCTAAATGTGTCAACCTTCTTCTCCACAGATCGAGCAGAAGTTGGAGCACAACAGTGCCCCCGCTGGGCTTAAAGAGCAACTGCAGCATGTCAAGAGCCTGTTCGATGGACTGAAGACCTGCTCCTGGGAGTGATCACCCATATTCCAAAGTAACTTTATTTATTAGAAACCACAACCTTTATGCAATGGTTGAACTCTCACAAATGGGACCACAGCATTAGTTTTTACACTCTCCTCTTGTAGACCAAGTTCACATTTCAGGTGTACAAGGATTTTTTTCTTTTTCTGCTAATATCTGACCCAGTGACAATTTATACTAACATATGGCACATATTGTGAAAGGGCATGTAATAGTTGCTTTATTTTTTTACATGTGTATATGTGTTGTAATGATAATATGATGAACATAGGATAATGTTATGTAATTGTTTTACATGACTTGGTTGCATGACAATAGAAAACTGACTCCACCTGATCGTAGCATGGCTCTCTGTTAGAGGACTAGCAGCTATAGCGTCTTCGCCATTGAAAAGAGACCATCCATCCATCCTGTGACCTTGATGCATTGGAATAGATGCAACATGTGTTTCGAATACTTAATCACTCGCTGGTTCCAAGTTCTTTTTTAGTTTAGTTTTTTATTAGTGGTGAATCAGATGTAGGGGCTCAAATATATTGTGCATCATTGAGCTCATCAGGATTATTCAACTATGTACCCCCGGAAAGATCTGAGCACCACCTGCCAACCACGTGTTATTAGTATTACTGTGAAAAGTAAGGTTTTTGGGCAATATATGTAGCAGAGCCAGCCTTGTGATGAATCATTTGACTGTGCACCGTTTTAAAGTCAAGGCGTATTCATATAAAACAGGTGCGTGGGTAGGAACAAGCCAACAAATGTACATTTATTGCAGTTTTCATGATAAACACATTTTTCAAGATAATTTCCTACGTATGTACTTTGACATGTGAAATATGTGTTTGTTAGCGGTATGATTGTTGTAGTTGGTTGTAGTTTGTGGAAGCCGTTCAACTTGCTGTGCAATTCAACTCCAGACAATCATTTCTAATTCATGCAGGTTGTTTCATTGAAACTTTTTATGACGTGCCTACTGCTGACAGTACGACCATAAGAGATTAGATCTGTAAAAAAGTGTGTTGGATATTAAGCAATGCAGTCTGCAATTGGAGTATGAACTATAAACCCACCATAGCAACCGATGCATTGTTATCTGTTTAGGAACATGTCAAACTACTAATGCAAAATAATAACTTCTTTCAACATACCACAAGCCCATTTCCTCATTTTAGTGGTGTAGATCAGCCACCAAGCTACAACAAACAACCGTGCAAAAAGAGTTGAGTATAAAGACGGTGTGCGACACACAGTATAGTATAGTTGTGTCCTGGGCTCTGAGTCCCTGTAAACATCTTACACCTTTTATTAATGCAACAATAGCACCTGAGTTTGTGTGTGTCTGTGGTTCACCATCATCAGAGATTAATAATGGGAGATGTTACCCAGCATCACAATATATACATTAATCATTATCTCTGTTTGGATGTATAATCTTTTTTTTCTTTTACAGTAACACTTGATCTCATTGATTCAATTGAACCAGAATAATCCATTAATAATGTGTTGCTGTTACTGGATGTCTCTGTATATATGGTGGTCACACGGTTAGGAGACTGTGGGTGTTTGGAGGTCAGGGTTGAGGGTTCCAGATGTCATAGGGGAATTGGTCAGGGGGTTCAGCGCTAAGCGTTGAGGAGGTCGCGGGTCAAAGGGGGGGTCCAGAGGTCAGGACTGACCGGAGATGTTCCCCAGCTCCTCCATCTGGTGCTGCTGGGTGCTCTGCAGCTCCTCCAGTCGCCGGTGGAGTAGGGACACCTCCCGCTGCTGCTGCTCCTCCTGGGGGAGACGACATCAACATGTCTAACCATTAGATACTGGGAGTGGCCAGGTGTTTTAAGTCATTCTGACAGGACTCAAACGGGAGCCCTCATATCTAGGGTTCCACTGCCCCCTGCTGGATGAATAGTTTTATGCAAGCAGTCGAGATGGCACGGCGATTTTAAAACGCACACAAAAAAAATAACCCACAGCTTAACATTCTGCCTTTTTGGACTGTACTGCAAATCTTTTGGTCGGCGCGTTACGTCACGGGGCGCCAGGGTCAAAGTTAAAATAATTTCAACTTCAAATTGAGTCCACTCCACGGCAACATGACCCCTCCCCTCCTGGAAATTGCCGCGCCGCTTTCCCCGCAGGAAAACAATGGAGTGTCTTAACGTGTCTCAAATGAACGCAAATTTACGCAACCACATTGAACTGAAATTGAAATGGAGATCTTCAGGTCAACATTGAGCAATGTTCATTTGGTGCTGCTTATGAAACACAAATTTGTACACCGGTGTAGTGTGACAACAAAAAGATTTGAGTTGAGAAATGTAGGTACCATGATGTGGGACGAGGGCCCTCCGTGCCCCGAGTGTTGGGGGTAGAGCGAGGAGGGAAGGAAGGCGGGGCCTGTGCCGGTCGGAGGCTGGTGGCCCAATAGGAGATGGCGGAACTCGCTGTGCCGTCGTTGGAGCTCCTTGAGCCGTCTGTTGAGATTGGCCTGTTCCTCGGTGTGGGAGGGACGCCTGGGGAGGGAGAGGCTTGCACTTACTGCTACTAGAAACATTCACTTGCCCCGCTCTTCAAGTGGCTTGTAGAGCATATTCTAGTTTCTTCTATGTGTTCTGGAGTCTAGGCTGGTATGAGCCTAGACTCTAGACGTGTGTCCTAGATCCTAGGGTCTCACTTCTTAGCGGCGCTGCTCTCCAGTTCCAGCTCCGCTACCTTGGCCTCCAACAGCTGGATCTTATCATGTAGCCTCTTCTCCTTGTTCTCCGTCTGCGTTTTCCTCTGGACGGGCACAAGAGGATCACCAATCAGACACAGACACACCCTGAATGAGTTGATGAATGCAGAACATCGTTGGTCTCTTTAGGCGCGTTTCCACCGCAGGAACTTTCCCAAGGGACTAGGTCCCTGTGTAGGGACCAGGGTCCGAGGACATTATTTTACCCCCCAAAAAGTCCCTGCTCAGGTGTTGTACTTGAACATACTTACTGAACGTACTGAACATTTCTGACAGACCAACAGGCTGAAGGAACCATTCGGTTCCTTGAAAAGTAGTTCCTGGGACTAAAGGTTCCCTTGAACTCGGCTTTAAACACAGCGTGTGCAGAGTACCTTCTTCTGGGCGGTGGCGGCGCGGTGCAGCCGGTCCTTGGCCTGGCTGTACTTGTGCTGCAGCTGGTCGTGGTGCTCCTGCAGCGCCTGCTTCTCCTCCAGCCACTGGACCTGCCGCTGCTCCAGGAGCCTGGAGGAACGACCACAACGGCTTAGAAAGGGCTGTGGCTGCATTACTTGGGACAATACTTCAACTTTGGATAGGCATTCATGTCTTGAAATTGTATATGAAAGAGCAGCGAAAAAATGTGGGCAATAATTATACTTACAACCAATGAAATACCAAAGAAAAGTGGGGTTCTAGTCCTAGTGCTCATAAGTGTACCATTACTATAGCTATACTATAGCAACATCAGTGGGGTTTTTTGCGACTTTGTTAGTCAAATTATTTATATTTTAAATATGTTAGTCATATTTTTTCAAATCATAATCTGGTAGCATTCCGTCTTCGCCACTTTTTACAAACCAAAGCTCATCATAGATTTGAATATATCGCTTGAACAGTACCTCTGACAGACTACAAAGTTTCCCTTTTTTAGCCTCTGTTTCCAGTGTGTCACCCGCAATGTATTCTATTGCACAGGCAGTGTTTGCAACTGCCTGTTGCAATATGTGAGTTGATTACACTGCAACACCCACTATTAAGAAAAAAAGAAAATTAGGACACACACACGCACGCACACACACACCGTTCTGCGTCGTGCTGGCTCCTCTCAGCCTGGGAGCGGGCGGTCCTCAGCTCCTCTCGGAGGAGGTCCTGGGTGTCTTTGAGCCGCTGGTTGGAGACCCGCAGCTCCCCCTCAGCGTGGGTCAGGGTCCCCAGCTGCACGCTCAGCTGCTGGTTCTGCTGTTGGGGATGATGAAGAGGAGAGAGGTTCAATACAATCATAGAGTAGGGTGCAACAATTAGTCGATTCATTGGTTCGTCGATCAACAGGAAATTAATCGAAATCACATTTTTATTATCGATCAATGCAGCCCTAATGTAAACAAATAAATCATCATGGAAAGTTTAACATGAAGACATTAGCCGTTAATTAGCATGAAACACATTAGCCCCGCTAATGCTAATGTACTATATGCTAAATATACAACATATCTAGGATATTCTAGTGCAGGGCAGTAAAACTAAACCCTAAAACCTAACCTCAACCATAAACCAAAACAAATGTAACGGATTGACTAACCGATTCATCATGAAAACTCAATAATGGAGGTCTTTACCTGCTTCAGGTCATCCAGCTCTGCCTTCCTCCTCTCCAGCTCTTCCAGGTTGGTGGTCTGCTGGTTCAGTCTGGTCCTGAGGACACAGCAATAAGCTCACAATCAATCTACTGACCTACATGGAAGTGTCATTATTGCGAGACAAACTAATTAATCTTGAATCACCCTGTCAGGGTTTATTTTGCAATAATGACAAACGCTGTACATTATCCCGCTGATTACACGGCTGCTTACTAAAGTAGTCAATAATTTCACACAAAATCTAACAGAAAAATTATTTAGATTTAATTTAAAATGATTTTAGTGCTTCCGTGACAAGACCTGAGGTTGTGTAGCTCCTTGCGAGCCGACTCCTCCCCCAGCTGGGCGCCACGGAGACGCTCCTCCCACTCCTCTCTGTGGGCGTGGCCAGCTGTGTCCTGTAGCGCCCTCTTCTGCTCCAGCTCTGCCATGCGGTTCTCCAGCTCCAACCTCACAGGAAAAAAACAAACCACATCTTGCTGTGCCATGCTGCAGATGGATTAAAAACAGTGTTGTACATATATACATATATATATATACACACATACATATATACATATATATATCGAAAGAAAGAGAACAGCCAATTAATCGTTTGGCTTTCATTGGATAGTTTCTATGGAATGATAACCCATAGAATATGAATGGCTACTGTAGTGTGTGTATGATGGCACACATAGTGTGAGTTAAGACGCTGGGCCATTGTCCTACTTTTCCTCATGCAAGATGGCCGTCTTGTGGAGCTCCTCCTCGCGGGCGGCCTGCACCCGCCGGACCATCTCTCTCTCTTTCTCCACCAGCACCTCCTTCTGTCTCTCCACGCTGGCCAGCAGCACCTCCACGTCTGTCTGCAGGGCTAGAGAGAGCGAGAGACAAAGCGAGAGAGAAAGCGAGATTGTTGAACACTACACACACACACACACACAAGTATCTTTGTATCACTATTTTCAATTAGGATCCAACAGTTTCATTTGTTTAGGCAAAGTATAGTAATAATATATGTCAACTTTAGACTATTTTTTGGTGCTTTCGTCTCACTTAATGGTGCGTTATTGCACTATGCATATCTGCGCACCTTGCATCATGCTGTTGGTGACTGTCTTGTTTCATGTATGCACCTCCACCTAAACTCCTGTATGTCTTCTCATATGGGCAATACAAGATTTGATTCAGATTTTCCCACAAGCCCAGACAATGTTCCTTCATAATTTATTAATTTAAAAAAAAGGCTTTTACCCAAAGCAACTTACAGTGGATCTTTTTACACGTCCTTAAGCAGGTAGGGGTTAGGAACCTTGCCCAAGGGTGCCTACCAACTGATAGGCTTCGGACATTGGGGTTCAAACCCAGAACCATTCCACGCTAGTCAGTCAAACACCCTAACCACTAGATTACCCTGTTATTTACTGTGTATGTGTGTGTTATGGCCTAGTAGGCCAGAACAATTAATCAAAATATTATGGAAATCGCAATATGGCAATTTTTTGATAAAGGGTAAAATGTTGAAACATTTAAATTTATAACACTGTAGTACTGTAGAGATGTGTATAATATGTGTATATATGTATATTCAGTGTATATGTGTGTTTGTTTTTGTGTGTGTGTGTGTGTGCGTGTGCGCGTGCGCACAAGTGCGGTTGCCTACCATCAATTTGGCCTTGCAGGGTGTCCCTCTCCCTTTCCACCTCCCCCTTGGTGCGGGCGCACTCCAGCCGGACGTTGGCCAGATCCAGCTTATGGGAGTGCTTCATGCTCTCCATCTGGGGAACCGGGCGGAGAGCATGAATTTTTGGCAATTTTGTTCTATATAACAGAGGTTGATCAGTAGTACTTGTGACATGCGTCGAGGCACCACCACCAATGAGTGGCAGTATACTGTCCCATGAGAATGAATACATAGTTTGGCCTCTTGTGTCAGACGCTGCACTTGATTTTTTTAATGGTTAGAGCTGAATGGCTTCAGAATTCACAACGTAAACACCGGATGAATCATAGCCTGCCTATTAGCTGAGGAGTCTCTCAGAGGTCAACAGTGAAAGGTGAGTGTACCTGGCAGGTGAAGCTGTTGACCTCTCTCTCTGCCTTGTGCAGTCGTCCCGTCAGCTGGGCGTTCTGCTCGTGGGCCAGCCGCATCTCGCTCTCCACACGCTCCAGCTGCAGCCGCACCGATTGACGCTCCGCCTGCAATTACAACCACCACCAATCAGAATGAGGTGGCACGTCAACAACCAATAACCAACCAACCATAGTCAACCAACAATCACATTCACCATAGCACTCATCCAGCATTCATAATCAGCCAATCAGTCGCCTTCCTCAGCCAACAGCCAATCATAATTAATTCATCAACCCATCAATTACCGCATTGACCAGAATATAAGATGACCCTGATTGTAAGAGCCCCCCCCCTCATTTTTGGAAGAAGACCAAATCTAGTTTTTATGAAGAAAATAATTTTATTTGAAAATAATGATAAGAACACATTTAATAAATGTGTTTTTATTTTCAATATCTTTGAAAATATCTTTTAGATGATATTATCTTTTAGATGATATTAAAAACAATTAATTGTAATCGCATTTGTAAATGAACGATTATGGTTTTTAAACACCATAAACATTAAAATAAACTTATCTATCGGTATTTCTAACACCAATTGGGCTATCCATCTCATAGAGAAAAAATACAATACGGTAATAAATGAGTCAATAAATCAACAATCACTACCAGTCGCGAAGCCAATCATAGCCAGTCAACAACCAATCAGATCCGGTCTGGTCTTACCTCCAGGGACTTGATGGCAGCCTGGGACTCGGCCAGCTGCCTCACCTGGATACGCTGCACGTTCTCGGCCTGCTGGCCCGAGTCGTCCCTCTGGGCGCGGAGCTCCGCCACCTCCGCCTTCAGGCTCTTGAGGCGCAGGTGGAGCTGGGCCTTCTCCCGGAGAAGGGCCTCCACACGCCGGCCGTCCTGGCTGGGGTCCAAGCCCCGGTATTGGGCCACCAGGTCCTCCTTCTCCCGCTCCAGACGGGAGAGCTGACCACAAACACAAAGAACGTTCTTTATGATTAGTCTAACACACATGTATGTTTGTGTGTGTGCGTGCGTGCATGTAGAGCGAGAGCGCGCAAGCGAGAGACAAATTGTGTAAAATTCCCTATAATTATATCAAATATTGGTTTTCAATATCAATCGACCACTCCCACACACACAGACCTCGGCCTCAAAGCGCAGGTTCCTCTCCTCCAGCATGCGAGCGCTCTCCTGGTGCTGGTGGTCAGACTGGGACTTGAGGATGGTGTAATCGTACCTCAGTTTGTTGTACTCTGACCTGTACCTCTCCGCCTCCTGTTACACAAACACCACCCGTCTAATCATTAGTTAGAATAATTGAAATTCTTTTTTTTTTAAGAAACTGGTATTTTAAGTTCATGTATTTTGTGTTGTTTCTGTTGTGATTTTGTAAAGCATGTGTATCCCCTCGGTAACTGTTGCTTTAATTTTTGTAGCTGTATATAATGGGGATATTTACACACACACACACACACACACACACACACACACACACACACTAGTGGTGGAGGGTACAGGCAGACAACGGTACACAGATAGCCAGTCAAGACAGACGGACAGGCACAGAAAGACAGTGATGTAGTAAAGCAGTGAGTGAGTGAGTGAGCAGTCTAGCAGCAGAGTGCTGACCTCCTCCAGCTTGTTGAAGCGCTCTCTGACAGGAACCTCCATTTCCTGCTGGAGCTGAGCCCTCAGCAGGTCCAGCCTCTGGGGAGTCATCACCTAGGCAACACACACAATCAAAACACACACACACGCACGCATAATCAGTATACACACACACACACACACACTTTAATCAATGTTTTCATTTTTTCCATGCTGTTCAAATGCTGTTGTAAATGTTAATAATTGGTATTTTAAAATGGCAAAAACATGTTGTGATATAGTAGCATAAGAAATGTTTTCCTAAATGCTACAGAAATGCTATTTTCTTATAAGGGCTGTGTTGTGATAAGTAACGTTCATTGTTCTGCTGAAGGGGAGTGTGTGTGGCTTCAGAGTGTAATGACAGCTGTGCCTCTTCACTGTCATCAGAGATTGTGCTAATCTTAGTGCTGTGTTGACAGTTTTAGTGATTTCAAAATTAAATTAGCCAATCTGAATTAGATATTCATCAGGAATCTCTGCCCAGCAACTCAAATCGTGCATTGGGTCAATAGTTTGTGATACAAACGGTAGAGCAGAGCAGCAGAACAACACTACGGTAAACACCCACCCACAGATGACTTTGAGAAATAGACCCCCCCCCCAAATTATTTCTCATCGGATCCGCACAAATCACGTTGGTGACCTACTTTGGATTAAAAATGGCAAATTTCTAGCCACATCCAGGGTGGTGGAGGTGGCGGCGGAGGTTATTACCTGTAGCCTGCTCTCCTCCAGCTCCCGGGTCTTGTCCAGCAGCTCCCCCCTCAGCTCAGCCAGCAGCAGCTGCAGCTTCTCTTGCTGGGCCCGCCGGTCGCCCAGCATCTGCTTCACCTCGCCTTGGGCCCGCGACAGCTCATCCTGAAGCCTGGAGGACGAACACACACACACACACACACACACACACACAAAATCAGTTTATGATTCAATTCAGACAACGTGTAGCCTATGAAACAAACAACAATGTGCAAAAAAACAACAATAAAAAAAAAAAAGACTATAAAAGGTGCATCCAGTCAAGACTCAACAATGTAACTCTGCATTGATTCCCAGGTGTAGGATACGATGTTTAGCCTCAATAAAACCCAATATTAATTCATTCTATGACGAATATTTTCTCAGATAATTTCCATACGATTGACATATCAGACATTGGACAAGCAATGCATAATACCTTTGTTAGATGACTCTTATTGTGAAAGAAATGCATAATACCTTTGTTAGATGACTCTTATTGTGAAAGAAATGCATAATGCCTGTGTTAGATGACTCTTATTGTGAAAGAAATGCATAATACCTGTGTTAGATGACTCTTATTGTGAAAGAAATGCATAATGCCTGTGTTAGATGACTCTTATTGTGAAAGAAATGCATAATACCTGTGTTAGATGACTCTTATTGTGAAAGAAATGCATAATACCTTCGTTAGAGGGCTCTCATTGCGAGACCGTACCTGGTGTGTTCGGCTTTCAGCGTCTGGTAGTTGGTCTTGTGGTTCTCGCACCTCATCCTCTCGTCGATCAGCATCTTCTGCAGCTCCATCTCGGACCCCCCCGGCCCGGAGGAAGCACCCAGGGCGGGGGGCTTCCCGGGGCCCACCTCCAGGCCGGGGAAGCGGGGGGCGGACTGGCCGAGGAGGACGGAGGCGTTCATCTCATCCCTACCACATGAAATGTGAAAACGTGACGATAAGCATCCGGAAACAATAAAGCCTTTTATCAAACATGGACACGACAAAACCTGGACTGAAGTCGACGACCCACCAAGACGTAGAGCTAGGGGAGAGAAGGGAACTGCGGACAATGAGATGTCAACCAGATCTGTGTTTTGTGGCCGTTGCCATGGCGGCTTGGGTCGAGTCCCCACAAATTACAACCGCTTAACGTAAGGAGAAAAAAAAGCTCAAGTGATTAGTCAGCTGCACCCACAGGCTGCCTCTGTTGTGGATACGCGGTCTGGAGGGGGGGGGGGGGGGGGGTTGATGATGATGATGATGGATGGTGGTGATGATGATGATGATGATGGTAGTGATGATGGCAACCAAAAGGCGAAGAGCCCTTCACGTCGAGCATGGAGATAAAGTGCATGTAATCAGAGGGGATGGACACCATCATCAGCATCATCATCATCTCAGCAGACCCCTCCGTTTCTTTACCAGGCGACATCATCATCAACAACAACAACAACAACAACACAAACAACAACAACCACCAGCGGTCATAAGCCATACGTGTCTTTCCCAGAAGACAGTGAAGGCACAGTAGGACCTTCACTGTCTTCTGCCTTGCGTTTGTTTCGGTGTGTGAAGGCTATGAGCGACATGCTCCTCCATGTTTTGGTTTTTTAAAAGTGGCGCTCCTACGGCGGCTAACCGGTGAGCTCAATATGCTAACGCCAACTCGCTAAACAAAAAGAAACCGTAACGGTTCATGTGCAAACATCTCCCCAACACACCTCGTTTGAACGGAGAATGGCGGATATCCACTTTGGCGTCGCAAACGAAACGGTTTTGTAACGTTTTTGTGTCTCAACTTACTGCGGAGCGCAGCCTCTTCCTCGGTCTGGGGTTGTAGTCCGTGGCGACCTAATCCAACTACAAAAACCAACTGCATGACGGGAAATCCCAAGTCCTCAGCGGTGTGGCACAGCCCGTGGTGCGCAGAGACGTGGGTTCGATTCCCGGACTGTGAAGTAGTAGGGATTTGAAGCAAAACCTTTTTTGGGGGGAGGTTTTTTGTGGAAACATCATGTGTAGTTGTTGAAATGTGAATGCAAAAATGCAAAAAGCGACATGTTGGATTGGTATGAGAGCACGGGCGGTTCTAGGATCAGACCTTTGGGGGGGCTCAGGGCGGTTCTAGGATCAGACCTTTGGGGGGCTCAGGGCGGTTCTAGGATCAGACCTTTTGGGGGCTCAGGGCGGTTCTAGGATCAGACCTTTGGGGGGGCTCAGGGCGGTTCTAGGATCAGACCTTTGGGGGGCTCAGGGCGGTTCTAGGATCAGACCTTTTGGGGGCTCAGGGCGGTTCTAGGATCAGACCTTTGGGGGGGCTCAGGGGCGGTTCTAGGATTAGACCTTTGGGGGGGCTCAGGGGCGGTTCTAGGATCAGACCTTTGGGGGGCTCAGGGCGGTTCTAGGATCAGACCTTTGGGGGGGCTCAGGGCGGTTCTAGGATCAGACCTTTGGGGGGCTCAGGGCGGTTCTAGGATCAGACCTTTGGGGGGGCTCAGGGCGGTTCTAGGATCAGACCTTTGGGGGGCTCAGGGCGGTTCTAGGATCAGACCTTTGGGGGGGCTCAGGGGCGGTTCTAGGATCAGACCTTTGGGGGGCTCAGGGCGGTTCTAGGATCAGACCTTTGGGGCTCAGAGGGGCTGTGAGGGAAAGAGAAATCACGGATGTGAGAGAATCATGCTGCAACAGGCCCAAGTAGGCCAATTAGGCCTACTTCTACTTCTGTATTAATTAGGACATATCTCGGTTCTATTTGGAGGACAAAAATAATATTGGTATCGTTGGAAAGGTAAAAATGTCCTCTTCGTTTGGGGGGCTGAGATTGAATTTGGGGAGGCTGAAGCCCCCCCAAAAACGGCCTAAAACTGCCACTGGCCGGGACAACGAGATATAAGAAGAGGGCTCTTGGGGACGCCAGTGATTATTTCTACATCACCTGAATTGTAATGTCTACAAGTGTGACCTTGTGGCGCAGGGGACAGAATTGCATGTGATCTGCACCGGAGACCCGGGTTCAAGTCCCAGTGAGGGAATGTGCTGTGGTGTCATTTTATTTCTACATGAATTGTAATGTCAAATACAAGTGCGACTTCCTAGTACAGCACAGTGAGCGTCCAGGTGGTGCAAAGCAGAGCGCTGCAGGTTATCAGATCTGTAGACCAGGGTTCGAGACCTGGCAAGGGATGTCTATGTTTCCTCTTGTGTATTGTGATGTCAAAGACAATCTGTTATTTCTAAGTCATGTGAATTGTAAGGTCAAGTATAACTTCCGACCATGTCTTAACAGGCGTCTTGGTGGTGCAGCGGGAAGGCTGTTGGTGAACACTCTGTAGACTCAGGTTCGAGTCCACGCTCACACGGCCGCCATGAACGAGTTACCCCCAAAAAGGGGGGGGGGGGAACCTTCCCCATATATACAACATGCATATGAAAAGGGCTTGGGTACTTCCTTCTTGGTGGCCATACTTGCAGGGACTCAAACCTGAGTCTACAGAGTTCACCAACACCAAGAAGCTGGCTAAGATTTGGTTGGAAATTATACTTGACTTACACATTTCAAATAACTTCACAGTGACTTTTCATGGAAATCACCAACAGCCCTTACTGCTGCACCACCGAGAAGCTGGCTAAAATCAGATTGGAAATTGCACAACTGCAAATTGTTACAACCAAAGCTGTCTTGAAAACTTTTTGTGTGCGGTTGGACATGAAAGTGTCTTTAATTAAGTAGTTAATGAATGACACACACAAGTTTGACAGCAGAGACTGGGGGGGAGGGGTGTTGCACATTAAAGACACACCAGGGGCGGTTCTAGGATCAGACCTTTGGGGGGGCTCAGGGCGGTTCTAGGATCAGACCTTTGGGGGGGCTCAGGGCGGTTCTAGGATCAGACCTTTGGGGGGCTCAGGGCGGTTCTAGGATCAGACCTTTGGGGGCTCAGAGGGGCTGTGAGGGAAAGAGAAATCACGGATGTGAGAGAATCATGCTGCAACAGGCCCAAGTAGGCCAATTAGGCCTACTTCTACTTCTGTATTAATTAGGACATATCTCGGGTTCTATTTGGACTACAAAAATAATATTGGTATCGTTGGAAAGGTAAAAATGTCCCCTTCGTTTGGGGGGCTGAGATTGAATTTGGGGAGGCTGAAGCCACACCAAAAACGGCCTAAACCCGCCACTGTATGAGAGGCACATTGTGTATTTATGTGACCGTCCTCTCAATTAGCGTCCATGTTGAATGTAGGCTACAACTCATTTATTAAGCTGCACAACTAATAAATGCTACCTGAAATATATTTAAATGAAATTAAATAAAAACCCTACATCATTGTAATGTTATGCTTTTGTGTGTACATGCACTTAATACAATTCTTAATACGAGCATGGATTTAATAAAATCCATGCTCGTATTAAGAATTGTATTAAGATTCAATCTGGTAAGATGAAGAAAGCAATAGTACATTTGAATTCCATTAATATAAGCAGGTGACCATGGGAAAGAGAACAGTCATTTCAGTGGATGAACAATGTATTTGTGGAAAAATATGGTGTATGTTTCCCTCATGTGTCATAGAAATGCAATGACATCTTTTGACAAGCAGCTGTCAAAACAAAACAGCAAAAAACACACCATATATTTATTTGTTTTTGTTTATTTTGTTACTCTGTATGATCTGCATATATCAACAATGTAACAATTAGGATCTCTGTTTAAAAACACAAACATTACAAGGATGAGGTTTAACATGTTAAACGTCAGTTACACACAGAGAACATCAGAAATTTGGCTTCATTTGGCAGCATTGTTTTGGGATACAATGTCAAAAATAAAGGTACTTGATGGATGGAGGCAGCGTTACAGTCATGATTCACACTCACAGCATACTCTACCCACTTCTGCACAGGAAAGAAATCTCTCCCAATGATCGCAGAACACAACATCTCAGAGTCGACACTAAATATATAATATATAAGACTAGGTCTATTCAATCAAACCATGCATTTTCAGTTGATCATTTTCTTTTTTTCCAGCGGTCCTCAATAGGTCAAAAGCAGAGATGCTGGTTTGATTATGAGAAAAAACATTATGGGGGCAACTGATGCACTTGAATGAGTTGAGCTACTTTTTTAAAATGGTGGTCAACCAGACTGCATCTGATTAACCTAATATTATAAAAAAATATATATGTGTATTTTTTTTGTCTAGGACTAGAAAGTTGTAGGGATAAAGGCTGGGCGACTTAAATCTACACAGTACAATGATGGCAGCTTACAGAGGATAAACAACAACAAACATTTCACAATTTGCAAAAAGTGGATTTAAAAAACAAAACAATAATACAGTCTAAAACATTTGTCCTTGATTCTTTTCCAAATGCACTAAAGCCATTCACTCACTCACAGACATACTCATGCCACTTATTTCGTTGATATGCAGGAAAAGTTGTGAAAATGAATTTTAAAAAAAAGTGGACATATGGTAAGAAGAAACAGGCCACACAAAGGTAGAGAACACAATTTCACATTTCCTTTGCTGATGACAAAGCAAGTGAAAATATCGCACAAATCAAACTAGCATTAGTTTAACCGACAAGAGGTACCTAAACATTGAAATCTCTGTGACGGACACTTGATGATGAAGTTCCCTTCATTATGCAGTGTTGTACAAAACCGTTGTATTTTATACCCAAGATAAACTATGGCTTTAGCCCTGGTAGAGCAGCTAGGTCCAGTTAACTTAGCTGAGGAACATGCTAGTTCCAGTTAGCTTAGCCAAGGAACATGCTAGGTTCTGTTAGCTTAAGGAACATGCCAGGTCCCGTTAGCCTAGCCGAGGAACACACTATGTCCCGTTAGCCTAGCCAAGGAACACGCTATGTCCCGTTAGCCTAGCCAAGGAACATGCTATGTCCCGTTAGCCTAGCTGAGGAACATGCCATGTCCCGTTAGCCTAGCTGAGGAACACGCTATGTCCCGTTAGCCTAGCTGAAGAACACGCTAGGTTCCGTTAGCTTAGCTAAGGAACATGCTAGGTCCCGTTAGCCTAGCTGGGGAAAAACGCTATGTCCTGTTAGCCTGGCGGAGGAACATGCTATGCCACGTTAGCCTAGCTGAGGAACACGTTATGTCTTGTTAGCCTAGCAGAGGAACATGCTATGCCCTGTTAGCCTAGCTAAGGAACATGCTAGGTCCCGTCAGCTTAACCGAGAAACGCGCTACGTCCCGTTAGGTCATTAGGTCACATGTTTTCTTCAAGGAGAGGGCGTCACAACCCTCCACACAAGCTCATAGACGGGTTAAGTTCTTGTTCCTGCTGAGCTCATGTATCATTTTTAGAAAAATATACATCAGGAGAACATTGTTACAAAAATAAACAGTAACCGAGTAAAGCTATCTGAAATCTACATTTTCCACAGGACTTCACACGGACATATTGACTGATATTGCACAAGGATGTCTCTCTGATAGAAAGCAACGCACTAACACAAGTTGAAGAATCACAGAAGTACAAAGTAAAAATTGCATGTCCTTTTTGTATATATTTTATATATATTTATTTCTCTCTTTGAAGAGAGAACGAGAGAGCGACTTGTTCGATGGTCCCCAAAGCATCAGGCAGATGTCCTTGATTGGAAAGGAAGAATAAAGTGTGTGTGTGTGTGTGTGTGTGTGTTTGTTTGTGTGTATTTTTTTGTGTGCGTAATACAGAGAGTGGCCAATGATGTGCCCTCCCTCCTCTATAATAAACAAAAAATAAAAATAATTAAAAAATAAATAAACAAATAAACAAAGCGTCGAATATCAACGAGTGGTCGAAAGGCACAGGTTTCTGAAGTGGGTTGCAGTTATTGTGGGCGGTCGAGTACCGGGATCCAGTGGGCTGACCTCTCTCTCTCTCTGTCTGTCTCTCTGGCTGTCCTAGGAGCTTCTCTTGGTGGTCCAGGGGGGATGTGTTGATGGGGGTGGGGGGGCACTGGGTCAAATCTGTCACAAAAAAAGGATGGTGTACAAGAGGAAGAGGAGGAGAAGAGAATTGGAGGAAGAGAGGAGAAGGAGCAGGGAGAGAGAGGGGTGTAGAAGGTCAGATGGGGCAGGTACCCTGAATAAGGTGCAATCATCATGAACACAGAAAGTGATGCATGCACGCTGGTCACATGACCCGTGTATTTAGGTTAAAAAACAACAACAACAACAACAACATATTTCTTCATGCAGAATTAATTCAAACGTTTCCTGAACTCCAGATTTGATGGAACTGAGGAAACACAACCACCCACAACAACACAACCCGAGACTCGCATGACTTGCATGACTCCTTCCGTCTGTCTGACTGAAAGAATCGACTCGCCTGGAGCGTGCAAAGCTGCCGTCTGCATGTCTCCCAAAGCCCCTGTCCGTATCAACAGGACCCTCCCTCCTAACCGACCCACCTCCCCCCACCCTCCCCTCTCTCTCTATCCCTGCCGCCAGCCAAGCTACTACCACCACCACCACCACCACCACCCCACCTTTCCCCATCTTCCTCGAAGTTAATCCCCCCCCCCCCCCCCCCCAGAACAGGGTGACAGATGGCGTCCGGGGAGGGGCCCGCGGCGGAGGCCTCGGCGGCTCCTGTAGTTATGAATGATTGCACGGTCTTAGGCATTAAGTTGGATCAGTGTAATCCAGTGGCAGCATATGCAGCTGCCTGCAGGGGCCAAATCCAACAACATAGGAGCACTCCCAGGAGCACAGGGAGTTTCTCCTCTCCCCCCCCCCCCCCCCCCCCAACCATCGAACCGTCTCAGTACCCACTCCCCTCACCACCCTCACTGCTTTATGTTCCCCTTTCTCTCTCCACGGGGGGGGGGGGGGGGGGGCTACTAGGAGCGGTGGGATGAGAAGATATCGATATTGTAGCCTATTCATCATTTCGTCTGCAGTTTTATCCGTTTGATTTCGCCTTGAAGACGTACAATGTTTTTTCCGGAACTCCCTAAACTAATACCGCTAGTTGGTAAAGTGATGTATGTGATAGTGTGATAGTCACGGTCTAGTTATATAGTATCCGCAATAGAGAGCATCATGTATTTATTTGCACGGCATTTAGCCTGTGACTTTCTCATCATCGCGCCACGGTTTCCAATTTCGACCTCTAACCCCGTCGTCGCCGCAACCGCCTGCATCCGCGTGACGAGGAAGGCAAAGCAACAGCAGGGACATTTCCCCCCCCCCCCATCGATCGGGCAACAAACCACCACCACAACAAACCACCCTGCTGCCCCAGCGGCTTGCCCTTTTTTCCTTTTAGCCACGCGACCTCCTATTTGAGGCACCAAGAAGCCATTACCGAGAGAGAGAGAGAGAGAGAGAGAGAGAGAGAGAGAGAGAGAGAGAGAGAGAGAGAGAGAGAGAGAGCAAGACAAAGACATTGGATGGTTGTGCCCTGTGGCCCCTGTGTGGGGTTGTTGTGCCGTGTTTCTCTTCTCCTCTCTTTTATTGCCTCACATAAAGAGCCGGAGCGCGGACCGGTCGGCCGTGCTGACATGATGGTACGCAGCGAAGCTCTGCCCTGAAGCAAAGAGACGGCATCTCTCGTCTACTGAAGCTGCTGCTTGCACTTTGTGTGTCTTTTCTCTCCTGTGATGTCCAAGCCACTGATGATGTCATTTTTGTGTACAAAAGTACCGACCAATCTTTGCATGTTCACAATACATGTTTTGTGTGTGTATATACAGTATATATACGTATAGACAACTACAGTAGTGCAGTGAACTTAAAAATACAGATGTGTCCAAACAAAAATCTGCCGATACCATCAATATTATAATTCATTGCATTTATATAGCGCTTTACAAGATACTCAAAGCGCTGACATAGTGTGTGTGTGTGTGTGTGTGTGTGTGTGTGTGTGTGTGGGGGGGGGGGGGTATGGCACCTCATCCCCTACCAGTGTGCAGCACCCACTTGGGTGAAGCACGGCAGCCAGTATGCGCCAGAACGCTCACCACACACTGGCTCAGTGGAGAGATGAGGAAATATTGCTAATATGAATAAATATTGATATGAATAAATATTGATAATATGTCCATATTTTCTGTTTCTCTGAAGACCTATGTCCTTCAACTGTGTCTTTGTGTGTGTTTTCCGCCGCACATCGCCGTTTGATACGAGGTCCAACACCTGTTTGTAGTCCCGCGGTCTAAGTTTACGCTCCAATTGTCAAAAAGACGAGCTCTCTCGCCGACATGCTCTCGGCACGTCGGCTCGGGGGGGGGGCGGCGGGGAGGGGGTCGGGGGGGAATCCCCGCCGCCATCTGGGCGGCTGTTCCCATTCACACGAGGGTCAACGCCGCATCATCTGGAATCTTAAATTCGAGGATTGGTGTCATGGTGTTATCTCACACAACTTTGTGCACGCAACGCATTTTTTCGCCGTTGTATTTGTTTTTTTTGTATTGACGTCACCGTTTTTTCATCCACTGTTCGACGTTATTGCCATAACAACGACGCATTGAAATTGTTTTGCCCGACAAACGTATGATCTAGTTGTTGTTGTTGTTGTTGGTGTGCGCAGATGTATACACTTTTAGCGCAGAGGTCAGCAGAACCTTGCCCAGCTGTGATCTGTAGCGGAGGACATCAAACAATTAAGTTGTCACCGGGGGCAACGAAGGGACATGGTAACTGTCAGACAGTTAGGCCGGCTGCTGAGCTCGCATATTTATGACCATTTTAAAAATAGGTTTAGCATGTATACAAAGTAAACGCTACCTCTGCCACGTTACGGTATGTTTAGCTCATTCTCATTGTGTCGGACGTTAGGACGTCTTCTCTTGGGGATGATGTCATACTGTATTCACCAAACACATGCTTCGCTTCACATCACATAGATATATATATACACACATAAACAAAGAGAAAAACAAACATGCATGTGGATCCATACACACACAACCAAGAAACCAATAAACACACATCCACTCTTAAGTGAAACACAAATGTTGGAGCATTGAAGCTGCGCTTGTATCATCCGCTGGTCTCTTTTATCCGGTTACCGTGAGTGGCCCTGTGTTTACGTTTCTATTTGTGACGTGCATGGGATAGAAATCCTCCGTTCCCCTGACCTTCTGTGTGTCTACCACCACCACCACCACCACCACCACCACCATCATCATCATCTTGTCTGGTGTGTTTTTTTTCTCCTTTTCTGAATGGCTTAATAATTGATTATCCTCAGATCACCCCCCCCCCCCCCTCCCCCCTCCCGGTAATCACCGCCATGTCTTCCATCAGTTAGCGGCCTGGCGGTGCGATCGGCTAATGGTGAGAGCCATCATCCCTCCATGATCACATTCATTTGTCCAACTGTCTCAAAACTCAAGACTTGCGTTGACAGACGCATTTTTTAATTATTTTATTATTTTATTTGTTTTCTCCATGATTACGATGTGCTGCATGAAATGTAAATCATAAGATGCATTTAGGGTATTTGTTTGTCCATGCTTAAATCCCTTCTCTCTCCCTCGCTCTCAGTCAATCTCTCGCACTTTCTCTCTTACTGTCTCTCAAGCTCTCTCTCTCTCTCTCTCTCGCTCTCTCTCAATCTCTTTCTCTCTTACTGTCTGCTCTGTTAAAACGAAGGATTTAAAATCTGTTTATAGATTAAGTATTCCAATATGGATTTCAGTGGACTGCTTAATTTTTAGCTACCAGTTCTTTACGACAAGGACGGCCCTTTGGAAAATCCCCGCTGAACTCACAACCAATCCTACAACATGTTATTAGAATCTGTTGGGTAAAATTATACGCTGCAATAACCTCTGCTGTTATTTATCTGAGGTATATGGGGATGATCTCTATCTCTTTCCACCACTAGAGGTCACTAAAGCTTTTCCCACCGACATGTTCCACTTCTGTTGTGTGGGAGTGTTTTTTTCCCTTCTTTTTTTGTATCTCAGCTGACTAAGGCTTTGTTTACCTCTGTTGATGTGCCTCTCTGGCAGTTACAACGCAGTTCAAATGGTGGTTTCGCACAATAAAGCCTGAAACACTAAAACCCACTATAACAGGATTGGCTTGTCTGTGATTTATTTTTATTTTTTAGAAAGCAATAAATGAAGGTAATACCCCTTATGGTGTCTGGCAGATGTGGGCAGGCGGGTGGATGGAGGGGGATCAGAATTTAGTTATATTTGGGGTTTTTTTCTTTTAGGAAAAACAAGAACGCAGTCTGTTACTGATACTGGCAGACATCGCCTGTCTCCTTCTCTTTGTAATCTAAGTGGTGACATTCACATTCATGCACCTAACCCAAGCAAGCTGTCTCCTCCCTACACTATTTTAAGCATGAACATGTCCATTTAATGACGCAAAGCAGATTATAAAAAAAGCCACAGCTTTATGGTATAGATCCCACGCATGTCGGAGTCAAGATGTTTGAATGAGTCTTGTCTGTATTGCTTACAAGATAGACTTAAATATATGTGCAAGTTAAAATAAAGGCATCTGCCCAAGATATCATTTTAAGTATAATGAGAAATGAGAAAATGGTAACATTTGATTAATTTGGTATGGTAGCTAAACCTGCTGGGATTTTAGTACAAGATTTTATCGATTCCAAAAACATTATGTTGTATTTCCTCGTAGATAAATCAATATGGCATTATTAAAAAACATGTTTATGTGGTCAGGTGTTCGCTCATTTTGATGTCTTTGTCTTTTAAAGCAGAGATTTTTCGATAAGCTCTCTGACATTTCCCCCCCGAGTTACATAAAAATGTGCGCCCTGTAATAAAGTGTGACCCTTTGTAATGAGACTCTTAACACCAGAATCTACTACACAGTAACTCAACCACACCGGTTTTGTGAACAAAAGTAGTGTAGTTATAGCCTAAATATAGAAAATCATTACGTAAATGAGGCCATGGCTAGGCCTACAAATGTTAAAAATATACTAGTTATGATAGCCTAATTAAATCTCATGACCTAATTAAGATGTATTTGTCATTTATTGTACATGAATATACATTAATATGTACTGATACACAATTGTGTATTTTAGAAAACCACGGAAGCTAAGCTAGCACACATACAGTAATTTGTATTTCCAAAAGCGTCCCAATAAGTTATTATCAATATATTGTCAATGCATGTTTTTTTGCTCAATGAAAATGTAAATGTAGGAGGCCTACTTCGTTTAAGGCACACCATTCATAACGGCTGTAACAGCTTCAATCAACACAGATGTGAATTTAGATAGTGGAACCGATTTTTCCACCCTAATATATTTCTGGTGATAACCAAACTTCTTCTTCTTCTATCTTTGTGGTCTGGTTTCTCATCTCGCTGACAGGGGAAGTAGGTCTGCTGTGGAGGGAGCACTCTGAAAAGACAAATCACGAAAACAGTCTCTAGTGGCACTTTCACACAGCACTGAGGCGCTACAAAGGAAAGGTGCTGCCCACTTAATGTGCCTGATGCAGCTGACACACAAAACATAACGATTGGCTGAACTTAACATTTAACGTAGCTAGTGAGAGTGCATTGTACAATGTCAGATGTTTTCCAGGCTAACCACTATAGTCTCAGTCAGAGGAGCTATAACGTTTGGTTGAACACAACTCCTAATGAAGCTAGCTCACGCAGCATGAGCAAATTTCAAAATGTGCTTTTTCCAGGATAACCGCTAGCCTCAGTCAGAGCTATAACGATTGGTTGAACACGACTCTGAATGTAGCTAGCTCACATAGCAAGCGCAAATGCCTAAATTTGCTTTTTCCAGGCTAACCGCTAGTCTGGGTCTTGGCATACACCTGGTGCGGGGAATCACGGGAACCTGAGTTTTTCATAATGGATGGATGAATAGCATTGCGCTAGGGTTCATTTGATCGTGACGCTACGATAGAGCCTCCTCCATAGCAAATATAGCTGCCAGGCTGTGCCAGGGATGTTGCTACCCCCCCCCCCCCCCCCCCACCGCTTTAGACTGAGAGAGTGTGGGCAGAGCCACATGTCTTTTCAGCCTAGGCCCTAATCCCCTCCCTGTTAATGTCTCAATAAGACTGTGGTAGCTTCCAGGGGTTTTAGCCACGGGCCGCTAATGCAGGGACAGCCCCCTTTCCCACCTTCTCTCTGCAACAACCAAATTATGTCTGGCGTTTTTTCTTTTCCCTGTGGGACGGACAGTTCGTTGGACAGTTCAACATGTTACCATGTTGTCGCTGTTATCCAAAGCAACGTACAGCGATGTGTTTCCTATTTAAGATACGGGTAGGGGTCAGGCCATTGGGGTTCGAACCCAGAACCTTTTGGCTCGGAGTCAAACATCCAAACCTAGATGATCCTGCCCCAGTTCACAAAACATTTTTTTACATGCTGCATTAAATCATTAGTAGAGCATGGCATTATGTCTGACATAAAAACCGCCACTCCCTGTTGATGTTGTGGTTATTATTTATCTATAACCATAATCTATAGGAATACACTGCAGGCTACGATCATCGTTAGTCAATTACAGCCGCTGTTAGATTGCAGATTTGACCCCACAGCTTTGATTTTCTATGTCTCTCTCTCTCTCTCTCTCTCTTTCACATCCACCAAAATATGTCAAAATATATTTTAGTATTTTGACATTTAAATATTTAAATACACATGAAGTACATCTCATCTGGTGTCTACTCCTCCTATTGCTGCTCACAACACAAGCATGAGCCTTCACCCATGCACACACACATTGTGTCTATTTATATCTTGGTTACACACACACACACACACACACACACACACACACACACACACACACACACACACACAAAAACACACAAAAACACAAAAACACACACACACACAGCGAATATTATAAGTGAGTAATTAAATAAGTGTTGTCATGCGTGTCTGATGTGACACATGGAATCGAACGTGCGAGCCTGACATGGTTTCAGCCGCGAGGGTAACGTGACGCAGTTGCGCCCCTTTGTCTGTGCATAATGACATACAGTGAACAGCAAATTCATTTTTCCTGCTCTTGCTTCACTCTACAACCACAGGTGTTAAATCCGAGCTACAATTACGTGGCTCTCTATATTTACTATGTACCAGTACAAAAGATTTTGTGGGGGAAGAAATGAATATGAAGAAATGAAAATGAATATAAATGATGAAATGATGTGTTATTTGGTGAACATTAAATGGGTGGTACAAATGCAGTTTAGTGAGGAGTTTATGAAGGTGATATTCAGATTCAAGAACATTTGAATGAAAAAAAAATATTATTTTAATATTCAGTTCAAATCTTTGCAAAATGTTCCTAGTACCCCCTGCAATCCTTCAAAGTACCCCGAGGGGTACGCATACCTATTTGAGAAACCCTGCACAAGTGGAGCAGGGCTAGCCTAGCCGCTAAGTTGTATACAAACAGTGGGTAAGTCGCCATGGCTTTAGTGTGTCTTTCAATACCACAGTCCCTTATATGCTATTGTTTATTCTTTTAATGAAAGAAATGTGAGATTACATTGCAATATTATGTCATGTCAATACCAAGACTGACAGTGGGGGAAAAATACTATTTAAAAAGAAAAGAAAACCACATTGTGTTAGGGTCTAGTCCTATTGGTGAGTTCACAATGGAAATACCATAGAAACACAATGGAAACACTGCAGTTACTGCAATACTATACCTTCATGCCATTATTTGTTTATGGTGTAGCACTGTATTCAAAACATGGACAATATATTTTATATTAATTCTCTAATTACCTCTTATTTTGAATTGTCCCACTATATATAATCTTGTATGGAGGTCAGACACAAGATCAGGTACAGAAATGACCCTGACACTCTGAGGGAAACACTATTAATGTCAGCCTGATAAAATAGGCCAAGTATCCAACGTTACCATGGTAACAAAGTAATGATGCACAGTGTTTAAGACAGAGAGGCAGGCAGACAGACAGACAGACAGACAGACAGATACATAGACAGACATACAAACAGATAGATAGATAAACAGACGCTATGCTAATACTATGAAAGGGAACACAGGCTATCAATTAATTTGATCAATGTAAGATGGAACAGGACCATATTGAACGCTTGAATGTATAAATATGATTACCACATGTTGTTGATCAAGCGTCCCTAAGTGCAAGTAAGCGACGGTTAGCTGACTCATCACCCACAAGACAGGACATAACGCCAATATGGTCAAAATGTACTAGACTAGATAGGCATGTGCACACACAATCCGATCAGAAACACCTTCTTGAGAGGATTTAGCAGAACAGAAAGCATGCACAGACAACTAGTGCACAGGAAACGAGCTTGCACATAGGGCAAGTGGAACAGAACTAACGCTGTGAAACTGTTTGACAGTGGCTTCATGAACCAACAATCGGTTGATTGTTGAGTGTCGAATGCACGACAAGACAGGCAGGCAGACAAGCAGACAGACAGACAGGCACACAGACACAAATAGATAGACACACATATAGATAGATAGACAGGCAGGCAGGCAGGCAGGCAGACAGACAGATAGACAGACAGACAGATAGACAGACAGATAGACAGACAGACAGACAGACAGATAGATAGATAGATAGATAGATAGATAGATAGATAGATAGATAGATAGATAGATAGATAGATAGATAGATAGATAGATAGATAGATAGATAGATAGATAGATAGATAGACAGACAGGCAGGCAGACAGACAGAAAGACAGATCAACATATAGATGTTAGGCAATATGTTTGACACCGTACTACGTAGCAGAACGACATGCATTCTCTGTTGAACCTTACAATGCATTAACTACTCAGTAGCACTGTGCCGCCTGGCATGCACCCCCCACTAGCCGCAGGGTCGGCTTAGTCTATCTGTCATCTCTCCAGATCAGTGTGCAAACCCCCCCCACGGAGGGGCATAGGGGGGGGCCCTATGCCCCTCCGTGCCTCAATGTTCATGGGACTGTTCAAAATTGTGCTGTGAAAAAAACCCAAAACTGTATTGCAATGTTGAATTAGCTTAACCATGCATTAGCTATCAATGAATAATCAATTAAAGGCAGCGAGCAATCCCAATCATTTTGGGAGAAGACACAGTGAGGTCATGCACAATAAATGACATTTAAAAGCACACCGTGTTTACAAGCACCCCCACCCCCCCCCGAGTTAAGCAAACTAACAGGCCCACAGGTCAATTATGTAACAAATAATATTCTTGACTCATGTTTTTTTTTGCTGCATGACTCATTTGACTGTTTTGACTGTTTTGATTCATTAGATCCAGGAACGAATGGGCTCTTTCATTATGAGATTGTAGTATTTTAGTATATCTATGGCCTCGCGAGACCCTCCAAATATTCACGTTTGCGTTTTGCAATGAATATTGATTTCCAAAATATGGCCGCAGCCTTACGTTGTTCAGAAAACCAATCAGAGAAACGCTCTTACTCTCTTTGCTCTTGCCGAATCCGGTTGGAAGTAAAGCAAAAACATATTCTCAAAAGAAAAGCCTTCTGTGCAGATTTATGTTAATCCTTCAACATCGTTATTCAGTCTATTTCAGATAAAAACTGTTTTGATTTGCTCCGATTGCTACACTTTCCTCGGGCGCCGCCGTTATTTTTTTAACTCGGCAGACTGTGCTGCTCCTTGTTTGTCATGAACTGAGACTCCCTCCCCCAAGCGCTGATTGGTCATATAGTTTTTCGATTATTTCCTCACGAGGCTTCATGGTGAGATTCCTGTCTAGTACATTTTGTATGCCTTGCTCATTGGCTCTGCGGCTCTGAGACGTGACAACAGGTAACCCTCAAAGGGAAAGCCATGAACATCCATAAATACCAAAAGAGAAATGCTTTTCAATTACGTCATTTAACGACCCCCCACTTCCCCCCACGTTCCTCAAACCCTCCAATAAGGAGGTAGGAGGAGGGCCTAAGTGGAATCTAATTATCTTATAAGTGTCACACTTGAGGAGAGTCAAGGAGCCTGTGTAGTGGGGTCTCAAAGTGGTGGCAGGAGACCCACACAGGACTCTGGCTCTGGTCCGTCGGGTCCTCAGGCGGAAGTTATCAAAGTGGCAGGATGCTCATGCATCGTGTCTGCTTAGATAACAGCCAATGAGAGCGTTAGCTTGTCTCATCGGTCATTGTTCCGTACAGGGGACCTTTATAAGTTCATAGATATGACAACAGCCAATGAGAGGCATTGTGCTCCTCTGTCATTTCTACTGAGGACCTTTATAAGGAACGGTTCATAAATAAGACAACAGCCAATGAGAGGCCTCGTCTCATCTGTCATTGTCCTGTACAAGGACTGGTTCATATGGTTAGGGTTGGGGTTAGGGTGAATGCTCATGAATACTCTTTGGTGAGACATCAGCTATAGCGACACCGATGTCTCGAGATATTGTGTTTTTATTGGTATATGTGTTTATGAAGCGCTTTGAGTCATCTGATCTGATCTGTCCGCTGGTCATTGTGTGCAACAAAATCAGGTGCGTGTGTGGAGCAATATGATGTAGGCTACCAAATCAAATGTTCAAGGGGGGAAATCCCGAGAGTCGGGCAGCAGGAGATGAATGCAGATTGAATGAATAACATTACATTCTGTATCTGCACATCATAAGCTGCAGAGGTTGTTATGCCAGGAAAACTGGCATCCAATATTGGACCTGGATTGACAGTGTCAATCCAGGTCCAGTTAAAAGCCAATGGAAATTATTACAATAATATATCAATAACAGTCGTCAATAATGTAGCCTATATCTTTCCCAGGATAGTCTCGTGGGAGCATGAATGATTAGTGTGTCTGACTCCCAGCTGAAAGCTTCTGGGTTCGAATCCCAATTCCTATCTGACATCCTTGAGCAAGAGACCTTCCCCTAACCTATTAATGACCTGCAGGCCTATCTTAACAAAATTCACCATTAGTTGCTTTGGATAAAAGGGACTAAAATAAAATAGTGAATAGCAAACAGGAAAGACTGTCCTTCAAAACCTTGCATGTCCACTCCATAGCTCGTGTTACAGACTCCATATGATAAACACTGCGGTGGCGTCTCTCGTCTGCCGGTTGAAAGTGTCGTACCGTACGTGTGTTGTGGGGAAACACTGCGGTTAAACATCGAAGTGCTCTGTCAGCACATGTACTCACACACCGATCGTTCATTTTCAGTGCATTCTGTGAGGAGACTTTTTTTTCGAAACAGCAAGCGATGGAGTTCACCAGCAGAACAGAAGGAAGAGGGAAAGTGAAAGTGAATTAATTTGCGAGGCGGATTCATTAAACCGCACCATATATATATATATCGTGCTCGCACTTATTCCTTTCGTCTCTTCTTCTGCTCCCGCTGCTGTTGTGCTCCGCGGCGAAACAATTAAGTTACGTAAGCTTATTACGAGCGTTTTACGGTTCCACGCCACACACACCTCCAGCCATGGCAGCAGCTTAAAAATAAACTAATTATCTGATCCACCAATGAGCCGGGTCACTCGCACACTCGGTGCCGCGCGCATGGCTGGAGCCGTGTAACACCCTGGCTCGTATATCCTGGTTTCTACATCGGTTGTTGTCAATACGTCAGACAGGCAGTATTTAACCAGGCAATATTCAAATAATCCCATTTAGTTTTGTCCATCATGTAGTCGGTACACTTCGGTAATCGCAAAAAGTTGCTGAAAGGTTGTCAGTAGCTAATGTTTCCCAACATATGTGCCAGGATTAATATAGCTATCTGTGAATAGTAGACATGGCGTGTGAGTATTGTTTCATGAATGATTATGATTCTCAAAGTCGGATTATTTTGAAGGTGAAGAGATTTTCATGAATACTAAACTGTTAACATGTTTTTTAATGTCATGTAGTACTTGTACTACGCGTACTGTGCGCCCAGTACAAGCGTATTATACTGGGATGGTACAAACCTAATGGGAATCGTGATGCTAAAGGGGTTAGCACAACACAGGGCTCCACATAAAGACCGCTAGCCAGCAGCTAACACAAAGCTTCTTCATAACTCACTGATTTACGAAACATTACTTGCGGTTTAACAGCAAAAAAAAAGAGAACGAGAAAAGAAATAGAAAGGCATTTGTTGTTTTAACAGAAGCTACATTCAGATAATCTGTGTTTTTACATACGTTCCTTCCTATTTCTTTACGACCGAGTAGCTCCATCTCACCTTATTAGTAGCGACTGATTGGGATTCGCCAGCCTCTAACCCATGAGGTACGCAGTGATCCACAATGCTGGAGCCAGAAGATCACATTAATGGTTTGTATAAGATAAAGAAATACACTGTGTATTAAATAGGACGTTCAAAAACCAGAGGCGGCCTTCCCAGGAGATAGAGGTTCAAACCACAGAATGTAGGAAATTTGATTGTAACTATGGACTACAATAAAGATACTGTAAAGCCAGAAGACAGACACAGACACAGACACACACACACACACACACACACACACACACACACACACACACACACACACACACACACACACACACACACACACACACACACACGAGGAGAAGGTCGAGGATGAGATTAAATTGGCCTACTATGCTTTGAAGATATGGCGATTCATCTCGATAAACATCTTTCACAGACTGTTTCCACCCCATGCCCTGAGGTGTGCATTCATGTCCCCATTGGCATCGCGATGGGAAGAAAAAGCAAAGAGTGTAATTTACAGACGTATCGATTCTCAAATTAGCAATGTCCATTTAATGAATGCAGAGGACATAAATGCAGTGTAACGTTTTCAGTTATGGTATGGGAGTACAATAGACTGCCCACTTGGTTGTGTTCAAGTGTTGTGATACTGGTTACGTAACACAATGATATTGTATTATTGTATGGGAGTATTGTATGTGTGTTTTATGAATTCCTCACGAAATATCACCATGACCCCGGTATTGTTTGTTTGTTTGTTTTTTACAACACAAAGCGCTAACTAGCTCACAGCAACTGTTGCTTGGGGGCACAGCTGTTCCCCTTAGCTACATGCTAAGCCCCCTTCCTTCTTCAGCAGACAAAACCTACTGCTGTCAACCACAAGGAGGGAAACGTTCTCCCCTGATATGACAAATGTCCTCTATGGGACACCGTCCAGCCACAGGGCTTTTTGGAGGGCTTTGGCCAAATACCACATCAGAGCAGATCGGGAACATCCCTCTATAAACTGATCCGATATGGCAACCAAAACACATTTGATTCATTATGATGACCCATGGTCTTGTCATACAGTAATATGATAACTAAGCTTCTCATGTCAGCTGTTGAAAAGATAAATAATAATCATCATAATAAAAAAATAATAAAGGGAATAAATAATAGCCTAATATATCAATACTAATTCGTAAATCACAATAATTCACATGCTTCATGGCCTGCTCTCTGTTAGACCTGGAGCTAAATAATTTCAATAAGATACCAACACTACTACCACACTTATCTTAAAAAGAATATGGGATGTTTTGCCAACAGAAATGTTCCTGGGAAGCCAAACGACAAATGAATGGACGCTAAATGAAATGCTAAATAAACAATTCATAGATGACCTTAGAGCGTGATAAAAAGCCGATATAATTATAACAATGTCATGTCCCATGTTGACAGGCAGAATGAGGTCGCAGCTTTTCTCTCTCTCTCTCGGCAGCTTTAACCTTTCCTTTTTCCACGATGCAAAAGTGGCGGTCGCAGCTGTAGAGCCGCCACTGTGTGTGTCAGGAGGCTTATGTAATCTCCTCCTCAATTCTTTTCATATCGCTCCCATTTTCTAGCACATTCTCTCCTTCCCTTCCCCGTGCAGGGAGGAGTGGGGTGGGCTTAGGCTCGGCGTTAGGAGGGGGGGGACATGGGTCACACTGTGAGACTTATTCATAATCAGAAATCTTCTGTTGACATTTCTTTAAAACACAGACTGTGGACTATGGACCTGCTTGATTTCAACCGCTGTATGCTTTCTTTTTTTTTTTTAAGTGCCCTCAGTTTTTTATTAAAGGTGCTCGAAATTGTTGTCATTATTATTATTATTATTATTATTATTATTATTATTATTATTATTCCAGTACTAGTTTTTATCATCAATAAATAAAAATTATATATATATATATATAGCCTTTAAAAGCTATACAAATAAACTGGAGTTGACAAATGCTAACACATTTGTCGATTAAGTTGGAATGCATATATGAGAACGTATGCCTTAAAGTACACTATGAATGGGTAGTGTATGTTTGTCTAATGGGTTCTTCTTTAAAGAGCAACACTGCATTCGCACACAAGACTACACACAATGCATCAACAACAGAATGAGTTATTTTTGTATTTTAACCTCCGTTTTCATACAAGTCCCTCCCCTCAATATGATTGGCTTCTCACGCTGCCAGTTAGGACAGTCAATATTATATGTAGGCTGTGATACAAAGTTAACTAAAAGGATTAGCATGACAATAGCAGTAATGACATTTAGCTTCAGGGCTGACACGCACAGACACACACACACACACACACAGACACACGCACACACACAAACCAACTCAGATACACACTCAGTAACACACACACACACACACACAGACACACACGCACGCACACACACACAAACAAACTCAGATACACACTCACATGCACACACACACACACACACACACTGTCACACACACTCATGCACACACACACACAAATGTCATGAATGTGTGAACAATGTGTTTGTTAGTCTCTCTGATGATTTTAATCAAGATTCAGGCAGAATTACACATTTCTTTGTAGTTTCCAACAACAAAGAGGCGATAAGCAACAAAGATGTTGCCAAACCAAAACGGTTCCCTTTGTAATACTTCAGTATGAATATGATTCTGTGTTACAACAAAGGATGGGAACAGCAAATCCATCTTTGCCAAAAACATTATTAATTCACACTCCTCCATATTCCCACAACTACATTTTAATTGTCATACCGATTTGAATCACCATGACTGCAGAACAACCAAATAATAATAACACCAATACAGAGCCAAAGACGGATTTACTGTTACTCAACAGAGAAGTAGAGGTTACAACCTCTGTATCTTAAAGAGTACCACCTGCCCTCTCCAAAGTCTTCTTCTATCAATAAAGAATGTGAAACAAAATGTGTATAATTTCTCTATCGTCATGTGTAGTAGATGTGCGTCCGGTCTATCAATGAGCAAAATATCGCAAGCCAAACGAAAACTAATAGATTTGCTTCCTTTGACTAAGGCTCGGAAAAACTGTGTCGAAAAAGCATTCACCATTCATTGTAGAGCGTTCCAAGGTTAAAGTGTTGCACGGCTTTCGTGTTCACTGTACTGGGAAGCTGTGAAGCAAGGACACTTTTCCTTTATAGACTGTGAAGAAAGAAAAAAAACCCCACACTGATATAACATGATGCTATCTGCTAGCGTGAGCTCCTAACACTAAGAGGATTCTGTGCACGCGTAAATTGAGGTCTGACACTATAAAGAGATCCACAACATGAGTGAAAAGAAAACCCATGAGGTTTGACCTAAAGCGCATCCCATTCAAAATGATACCTTTGAAACATTATTGCCCTGACCTTCAGCTGTGGGTGGTGCTACCATTAGTTTGAAAAACCACAGCGCTAGAATACAGGATGCTCACATACAAAACAAGATACTGACAGGATTCAGGACTCTTATTGTGATAAGAAGGCATTCAAATATCTTATCTATATCAAACAAATGTAGATAAGCAACAGCCAATGTCTAACTATTACGGAGGCTCTTGAAACCATCTACATTAATGAATACAGAGCTAATATTCACTCAAACGCAGTCTGATGTATGATGAGCAGATACCTTACTTTCATCTAATATGGCTGGGCAAACGTTTCACAAGTTTGTGAAACAACAGTAGGACTACTACCACTTCTGGACTGGTAATGTAGATTTGTTTTTGTCATACTTATGACAAAATTCTGGGAGTATCTCAACAGGAATTTCCATTTCCTGCTAAATAAAAATATAATGTAACAAACAAATGAAGATAGCAACAGTATATCCATAAAATGCAGAAACACATTTAGATCAGATGAACAACCAATACAGTGTAGCATGGTTGACATATTCTGTCCTCTAGATGGCAGCAAACTCACCAAATTGTCCAGTTTGTAGTTTGCCTTTAAAGGGACACTGTGTAATTTTTCCCCCCATCTAGTGGTCAAGTTGTATTTTGCATTCAAACGAATTTATGCTCTCTAGCGCCTCACGTTTTCAAATGTTCGTTGCAACCTGTTGGAACTACGGCAAGCGGTATTAGTCAAGATTCAAGAAGCTATGACAACATGATAACATGTCTTCAAACACCACTTCATCAAGTTTTGTTTCGGATGATGAGGTACGTTCAACCCACCCCGGACCTACAACCGACGGGGGGGGGGGGGGATGTGCGCGATCGTAACCCACCGCGGACCAACGACCGCAGCCTGTGACAAGTGCCGGTATGCAAGAAAAAGTGCCGGTACGCTAAAGGGTAATATGTAGAAGTGCCGGTACTACCGGTGCGTACCGGCCCACTTCGAGCACTGAATCATTAGTGTGAGCATGTATGAGTAATTACTCCTCGAGCAAGATAGTGAATTATGTTCTCATGTTTATATCGTTTTTTTAAGTGACAAGCGCGTCTCGCTAAGCTCCTTCTCTGTTCCACAGTCACGCTGGCTCTGAGTGAAAACACGTTTAGCCTTACCTGTACCACGGAGTGCTTTTTGTCCCTCTCGGGAGTCCATAGACCGGAAGGACATGGAAGCCTCCATAGAGCTTGCCCTTCCTAATGTAAATTCAGATAAGTGATTCTTCGCTCAGGAGGATAAGTGAGATTGTTGACAGAGATAATTGTACACCAATGGGGACTTATTTATGAATGAAGACGTTGATTTGAGGTAATAAATTACTACAAAAACTACACAGTGTCCCTTTAAGTGAAATATGCTCTGTGGCTTTTAAAGCAGCTGGGATGTTTTCTGATGACTCTACCCAGGTTTCATTTGTCAAAGTCGTAAACAACAATACCGGGCTGGGTGATTAAATCGTAACTCTCCTGGGTTCACTAAAACCTCCGTTACCAATATAATTTGTCAAAATGACTTTGTGATGCCGATTCTGTTGAAGAGCGTGTAGCGTGAGCGCAACCTCCCCACGAATTCAAACAAAGGCAGTGGTACTTTCGTCTTCTGGAAGTAATGCGCCGAAGAGCTACTGCTATTGTTTACGTTTGTGACGAGGCGCCCTCTTGCTAAATGCTCTTCGGCAGAATCGGCACAAGAAAATTATATTGATAACAGGTAATGCCTCAGATTTATCCACACACGCACACACACACACCATGTCCTCCATGCAAGAACATCAGCAACTGCCTGGAGACGTCTAGAAACTGCCAAACCAAGCAGTTAGAAGATGTTTTACCTCCTCCTGACCCCCACTGACCCCAGGCTGCAGCTCCATTGTCTTAAAAATAACTGACAACAAGCAAACATGCCGGCTGTTTGACATTCAAATTCAGAGACTTTGTTTGTCATTATCCATATGTAGCTGTGAACTGCTGGTGTGGCAGACTCCATGGACTACGCTAACAGCACGTATTGTAAAAGCTAAAGAGTATAAATATTTGTAGGGGAAAATACAGCGTATACATTAGGTCGAAGATATTTCGGCAAAGAAAGTTATTATATATATATATATATATATATATATATATATATATATATATATATATATATATATATATATATAATAAAGTATATTATATAGCCACTTGACTTACTATATGAAGTATGGACAATGAGATCTGATGACGCAAATTCCAACCAATCAACCACCAGCAATCGCCAATGTTCCTGAGGTATAATTTTGGGGTTGGGTTACTTGAGGAACAATATACTGAGAACTGAGAATAACTGCTCATTTACAGTGAGCACAGCCTGAGACGCGGTGGAGCTATAATTACCAGGTAAAGTATAAGAAAGTAACTAAAATAGGTATGTTAATTGGTTGATGGAAGACTGGGTCCAGATGTTGCACTGCCAGTGATTATTCAGGAGCGTAGATGAATGCCCAGGTGGAGGAACAGAAGGAACACTTCCCCCAGCTCTCTCTCTCCCTCTCTCCCTCCCTCTCCCTCTCTCCCTCCCTCTCCCTCTCCCTCTCTCTCTCTCTGATACCAATGTGAACACTGGGATGCTTAATTACTCATATTTGTATCCAGGTGAACACATCTGTTGTCACGCTTGAGAAGTAAACATATAAGAACAGCTTTATTTGTTTGGACAATTTCACCGGATCCGAGATGGAAATTTGAATCCGCAGCCACTTCAGGATACGGCGGGTGTGTGGTTCTGTGTTTCTCATGTTCTCATGTGCATCTCACGTTATCCCCTATGAAACAACCAACAGACACAATGCTGTGTATGTCGTGAAGACAAACCAGTTCATCTCCAGTGGACTTTTGTTTGTATTGTTTATTGTTTTGTTTGTATTCTAAGAAAAAGGTCCAAGGAGTTCATGTTGCTTCGGTCCGGCCGCAGACACAATCTGCCAAGGAGTAGGACCAATAGACTAAACACTAATTGGTCCCTGCTGCCATTGGCTTTTTAAATAACTCAATGTGATTTTTATATTATTGTTTATTGTTTGTCTGATGGTTATGTGGTTACTGCTGGCTAGGGCAATATATCGATATTATATCAATATTATGGTCTTGGATTTCGGATATCGTAATATCGTGATATGGCAAAAGTCTTTTCAAAAGTCTTTTCCTGGTTTTAAAAGCTGCATTACAGTAAAGTGATTAAAAAAGTGCGAAAATACTCTTAGTATTTTTCATTTGTCAAGTATTTAAATGACACAGGAGTATACAAAATAGGCTTTACCATGTGGTTATTTTAAATAGACTGTTTATTAATTGACATACTAGAAAACATGATATATTGTGATATACTGTATATTGTTATGGAGATATCTAATGACCTATATCGGGATAGAAGTTTTGCCAATATTGCCAATATGTGCCGCTGGCTGTACAACAAATTAGCAAATAGACAAATCCCCTTGGGGATAATAAATATATCCTTGATTGAGGAACATAAAGACTCCTGCATGCTTTGTCTTTTTAAGCTATAAGCGAGAGAGCGCCGGATTTGTCTTTTTTAAAATGTTTTATATTAAGATGAATCGTAAGGCTTTTAATTTGTAAACAGCACAGCATCACAGAAGGTTGTTTTTTTGCTACACGCAAATCATCTAAATCCAGTTTGTTTGAGGAGGCCAGTGGAATCATTTGCATAATGCCTAGCAAGCTGTGAAATAGATATTCAGCTGCTTAATGGCCACATTATGCACAGAGAAACCAAACACTTCAACTCAAACCACAGGGACAGCCGCCACTAGCCGTTCAAATAATTGCCCGGTCCCTTGGCACTACAGCTTATGTGTGCTAAGTGACAGCCTGGCGCTCAGATGAGCCGATCACAATCAACGGTAGTCGTGGATTCACCAGAAGGGTTGCTGAAAGTTTGGTTTCTTGACTAAAGGATAACATCTGGATAAACACTGAAATGAAATGAAAAATCAAAGGGCGGTTCGTTACATATTTACACATTCAGTCACTTAGCAGCTGCACATATTTATCTCCTCTTGCCATGCAACGGTGACCTTTTCCTCCCCCTCTTAGTCAAATACATTCATACGTGACTGCCACTAAGTGCCTGCAAATTTCCAATTCTGCCGGGGAGAGAGACGAGATCTCATTTCAACCGATACCATCTCTTGCTATTCTCGTCCCTTTATCTCACGCTTGTTTTCCTGTCATTTCAGGCTTCCTGTATACCGGCTCACACGCTGTCTCACGAAAGGCACGAGATTGGTTATGGGAACCGCTGTCACACACCTCGGAGCAGAGGGAGCCATCATCATAGAGATGTGGCATCCAGTGGCGTCATGCGGACGACGGGACCGGATGACACGTTTAACGTCTAGCGAGGCAGGCAGGCTATTAACCTGGTTTCAGAAATCACAAAATGTACAACGAAGATTGGTTTCTTGGGAATGGGGACAGGAAGGAGGAGAGGAAGAGGAAGAGGAAGAGCAAGAAGAAGAAGAAGGAAAATGGACACTTTGATAGGTCTCATCAAAATGAGCTTAGCTTTTGTCCTGGAAGTTTGATTTGAAAACTAATCCAGGAGTGCAGGAATGTAGGTCATGGTGGCTTCAGTGTAGGCAGTTCTGAAATGGACAACTTTTCAGCCTTGTTGTACAAAAGGTTTTGTTATTTTCGCATGATCCCTTGTCTGTGTGCTGCCTGCTATTGGAGTACACAGAGCCTGTTTTAGACCTGTTTCTGGGTGGGGGGGGGTTACATTTTGGAGTTTGATTATTTTGTTTTTAGCTGAACCTTCATCATGCATAACCATTTCATCATGCTACATTTGCATAATTGTACTTACTGTGCACGACTTTTCCAAGATGTCATCTTTGTTGGTTGGTCTCCTAGTCCCATTTTCTTTTTATTCCAGTGGTACGTCCACAGTGTGTCCATTTTCTTTTCTTTTCTCTCTTACCAGACGGTCTCCTCTTTTCAAAGGATCAGAAACGATTGTCAGTGTTTAACAAAATCCTCCATGAGTCCACGTCAGGTTTATGTTGAGTTTGGGGATGGCTAAATCAACTTCCATAAAAAATAAAAACAAATTCAAAATAAAAACTCACTCACTTCTTCATTACCTGAGTGAATTAAAGAGGGCAGCAAGAGTAGCATTACCTTTTTGTAGTTTTAGTTTTTTTCCCACGATCTTCAACCACAGTCACAACACACAGCAGGCAGGGAGGATGTAGGTCCTACATATTTGCGCATTGTGTTTTCAATTTCAGTAAACATACGACTAAAAACACGTAAAATACAAAATAAATAAGCCGTTAGGGCTGATGGTTGTTTCTGCTTTCTCTCGGTCAGTATTAGACAGATGCAGTCCCACAGAGCAGACCGGGGACTGGGGGGTCCATGTTGGTTCAGGCCCTCGCCATTAATCCGCTCCGTCCCGTCAGGACCGCATGAAGTCCTGACCCTGCCCAGACTGGACCAGTAGGACCATCTCACACACCATAGATGCCACTCACTTCACGAATAACTTTTTGTTTTCTTTTATGAGCAATATAATAATAATAATAATATATAATAACGATAATAAAATTAAAAAAATAGGTAGGTATGTGGATTTTTCGGTTAAAGGGGGTTTGTCGACTATTGCGATGCGTGCATGCTGTTATTCATCTTATAATATAGGCCCTAAGGATATTTCTTAATTTTAGAAACGTAGAAATAGAAACGTGTGTGTGTGTGTGTGTGTGTGTGTGGGGGGGGGGGTCTAGTAGGTGCATGTGCTCACCGGAGGACGGGGCTTGCGATGTACTTTTCTTTCTTTCTTTCTGTTCATTCTTTCTTTCTTTCTTCTTTCTTTTTTGGACCAACAAATAAACGTTGTGTTTTCAACTTTCTTAGAAATTGCAACGTGTTTGATCCTTCACTTGTGCAAAAAACCCCAACAACAACCAGTAACCCCCCCCCCCCCAAACATGGCACCACCCTGCACCACATGAGGCCTTTTTTTTAAGATATAAGAGCAGTCTAAAATAAAATAAAATAAAAAATAAAAAATAACTACGCATAGGTTTCGTCACCACCGCTACAGGTCCATCTCCCTCGTGTCCAAGCAGAACGCGTAAAGCGACCTCTTGATGTCCACGCCGCCGCCGCGCGCCTTGGCATCCGCCGCCGCGGACTTCCCCGCCGCTCCGGACGCGCTCCCGTCGCGGGTCTCCGCGGAGCACCCCTCCTCGGACTTGGCGGACGAGGGGGACCGGCTCCCCCTGCGCTTGGGCTCCGGGCTGGCGCGTCCGCTGTGGGGCTCGTCCTTCAGGGACGACTGGTCCTGGTCCGTCTCCCGGTGGTAGAAGTAGTTGAAGTTGGACACGATGACGGGCACGGGCAGCGCGATGGTCAGCACGCCGGCGATGGCGCACAGCGACCCCACGATCTTCCCCCCCACGGTCACGGGTCTCATGTCCCCGTAGCCCACCGTGGTCATGGTCACCACGGCCCACCAGAAGGCGTCCGGGATGCTGGAGAAGTGGGACTCGGGCTCGTCCGCCTCGGCGAAGTACACGGCGCTGGAGAACAGGATGACCCCGATGAAGAGGAAGAAGATGAGCAGGCCCAGCTCCCGCATGCTGGCCTTCAGCGTCTGCCCCAGGATCTGGAGACCCTTGGAGTGGCGGGACAGCTTGAAGATCCTGAAGACCCTCACCAGGCGGATGACCCTGAGGATGGCCAGGGACATGGCCTGCTGGCCGTTCTGGTGCTCCTGGCCCTGCTGCTCGGCCAGCTCCGTGCCCACCGTGATGAAGTAAGGCATGATGGACATGATGTCGATGATGTTCATCACGGTCTTGGAGAACTCCGACTTGCTGGGGCACGCGAAGAAGCGCACGATCAGCTCGAAGGTGAACCAGATCACGCAGGTGGTCTCCACGATGAAGAAGGGGTCCGTGAAGGTGAGCGAGGGCCGCGGCGCGGTGCCGTTGTGGTGGTTGTCCGCGGCGGCGGCGGCGGCCGCGCGGCGCGTCGCCGGCAGCTCCCGCTCGTCCCGGAACTCCGGCAGGGTCTCCAGGCAGAAGGTGATGATGGAGATGGTGATGACCAGCACCGAGACGATGGCGATGCCCCGCGCGGGACTCGAGCTCTCCGGGTACTCGAAGATGAGCCAGACCTGCTTCTGGAACTCGTTCTGGGGGAGAGGTTTCTCCTCCTCCTTGATGAAGCCCTCATCCTCCCGGAACCTCTCCATGGCCTCCTCGCCCAGCTGGTAGAACCGGATCTCGTCCGCGAACACGTCGATGGACACGTTCACGGGTCTGCGGATCTTCCCCCCGGACTGGTAGAAGTAGAGGATGCCGTCGAAACTGGGCCGGTTGCGGTCGAAGAAGTACTCGTTGCGCAGCGGGTCGAAGTACTTGATGCGCTTGGCCGGGTCGCCCAGCAGGGTGTCGGGGAATTGGTTCAGGGTGCCCAGCTGGGTCTCGTAGCGCAGGCCCGAGATGTTGATGAGGACCCGCTCGCCGCTCTCCGCGTCCGCCGCGCGGTCCGCGTCCAGCGCGTCCTCGTCGTACAGATGCGGGCTGTGGTCCGCGCGTAAAAGCGCATCCACGGCGCCGTCGCCGCAGCCCAGTGTGTTGTTCATGTCGTTGATCCTCCACGGAGGAAGAGGACCACCAGGACCACGACCGCAGCTGGGGGTGTTCAGCTCTTTGCCGCCGTAGTCCTCGCCGAGTCCCGCCTGCACGAAAGGCGGCTGCGGGTGCGGGTCCAGCGCGTTGCGGCGGGCGTCGTCCGCATCGCCTCCAGCGGCGCTGCGCTTCGCGCCGCCGTTCTCGAAGCTCACCAAGGCTATCTCCATCGTCGCGCGGAAGCCATTAAAAATGCATTGAGGATGGGGGGGTGGGGGTGGGGGGTGGTGGGGGTGTAGGGGGGGTTAACCACTTGTTAAGTTTTTAAAAAAAAAAAGAAAAAAAAGAAAAGAGAAAAACAATCAGTATCCTCACGCGCGCGCCGCTTCAATTAAGAGGAGCAATTAAAGAAGAAGCGGTCCGAGTGGCGGGAGTAGAGGTCCGGGTTTCGACGACGCGCGGTTCCCCCATCACGACGCGGGACGTGATGATGTGTCCAACAACACGGCTGAGACGCGGGGAGAGAAGTCAATAATAATGTTACCGCAAGAGGCACGGGGACCCGGATGAGAAAGTAACCGTGATGACTGACGTCAACGTGCCGTACAGCCACAACCATCACCATCAGCAGCCTCTGAAATGGTCTCCGAACCGTCAAGCAAGCTGTCATCCTAGAGAGTTAGAGGGGGGGGGGGGAGAGAGAGAGAGAGAGAGAGAGAGAGAGAGAGAGAGAGAGAGAGAGAGAGAGAGAGAGAGAGTTGAAAAGCGGGCATAGGCCTACCGACATCATTATGACATTTTAAACCATATGATATTGTAGATTGGATAGAGGAAAGATGTAATGCATATCTTATTATAGCAACTGGAAAGGGTAATAATAACGATTGTTATTATTAGACACACGCACATGCACGCCCGCGCGCACACACACACACACACACACAGGGTCACAGGGTCAATTGATCTGCTCTTTACATGTCAAGTGACATCGCTGTTGTAGCTTGCTCATCTCCTTTTGGTCTTTATTATGTCATCTCAGGAATTTATGTATATATATATATATAATATTTATAATATATTGTGTGATGTTGGTGGGGGTGTATTTTATTGAGTTTATGGGGATTTTTATTGGGTTAGCCGTTTGGAAATACATATAATTTCCAGCATTTCCTCCACTCTAAACAGATTATTTTTGTTAATTGGTTGTTAATATTAATTAATATAAGCCACTCTCTGGCTATTGCTAGTCCATCCCAAATTGAACATAATTGGTTACTTTTATAATGACACAAAGGTGTTTTTTCCCACCAATTTAATTTTCCGCACTTTTCCTCCAATCAAAAACATTGAGATCATTTTGTTAACTTGGTGGTTAATATGAAAGAATGAGTGGCACTGGCTAGCGGATGGCAATGCTAGTCCAGCCCTCTTAATGTGTGGCTTCACTGTTTCCCACATGTTTGTTTTACTGGTGATTCTATTTCCTCAATAAAACCAAAGGATGGCCAATTGAAATCATATCCAAAATCCACATTTAACATCCCTTAAATCACATCCAAAATCCACATCAGAAACTAGGCCAAGCCTGTTTTTATAATGACCCCTCTTTAAGAGAAATGGGCAAACAGATTATAGAGATTACCGCCTCACATACGTTTCATTTTTTTAAATATATTGATTTTATATTTCACAGATGGTTATCGATAAAAAACAATGCAGCTCAATTTCTTCTGCATGTGATTGCTATTTCTTCATAAAATGTACAGTATTATGGGATGGTTAATCGCCTATTGGGGGTTTTCCCCAAAATGAAAGCCCCATTAAAACCACAGAGAGGGGAACTAATCCTGCTGTGAATTGTGGTCAGATTAAACCCATTCTGCCCACCATGGGACATGGTGTGCCATTCTAGACTACCAGTAACTCCACCACTGAAAAATCATCCTTTAAATCCAAATGGTATCACGAGTCATGAAATGAAATTGATTTTTGTTATTTGATGAATGACGTCATAGACTGTCTGTCAGACCGAGGCCCAATTGAACCAACCATCAACCAGAAAGATCATGCAAAATGATGCATTTAAAAATGTGTTTAAATGTATTCACCAAATCTGTAGCTTCATTGGAATGGAACCAAGACTTCAGTCCATTTTTGCTGGCACCAGACGTACCTGTTTATATAATGGTTCATGTTTTTTTTATACAAAAACATGTTTTCTATAATGCTTGCTTTTGGAGGGAACTGGATATGTGAAAGCTTTAAAGGGCAACATATTTTATCACAAAGAGTGAAAATCACGCTCGCAAAACAAAACCACCTTCAGTTGGTGAAGGTATTGTAGGCCTATATCTATTTCAGTATATTTGTAAGAAACACACTTTTAAATCACCACATATACACCATCAGCTGTGCTTCACATTTGCACACCGCAACCTTTTCACAACTTCCCAGAGTTTCACCAGGCAGTACGCTGCCGGTATGAGGTTGAATCACCCACTCCCGCCCCCTGTCACCCCCCACCCCACGGTGCCAAAGATAGGGGCCACTGTGTTCCCCTCAAGAAGTCTCTCTCTCTCTCTCTCTCTCTCTCTCCCTCTCTCTCTCTAAAGAATGGGCTAATCGTCGCGTGCAAATGGAGCAGAATAAGAGCAGGAAGACGGGTGTGTTCCTCCCATCTGTCCACGTTGTATTGTGTTAGCTCACGTTCCACAGAGTTCCCTCTTTTGTACCCCGTGAAACCCTGTTGTTACATAACCGCACAAACCGGACGTTTTTTGATGAAGTCACGTTATTTTGGGGGCGGGGGGGGCCATAGACAGGTGTGTTCGTCATGCTCTTTAACTGCATTACACCCCACCAAAATAAAAGCAGGCCCCCCCCAGCGCACCCTCTCCCAAGTAGGGTAAAATCACCCTCGACACGTCATTAAAACAAAAAAGAAAAAGCTAATGTGCGTGGCATCTGGCGCCCGAGGTGAGAGTGTAAATAGCTCGACCTTAGCAGGAGAAGAAGAAGACGAGAGGGACAAAGAGTGCGGGAGACACAGGGAAAGAAAGAGAGATGGTAAGAGATAAAGAGAGAGATATGTGTAGAAAAATAAAGAGAAATAGGGAGAGAGAAAGATATATATATATAGAAAAAAATAAAGTGAAAGAAGAGACCAGAGAGAGGGATAGGGAGAGGAAAAGAGAGATAGAGAGAGAGAGAGAGAGAGAGAGAGAGAGAGAGAGAGAGAGAGAGATAGAGAGAAGGAGAGACAGAGATAAAACTAAACTACCTGAACTAAAACCAAGTTCACCTCTTAAAACACGAGAGAATATCTCCAGGAGGGAAGATCCCGCCGTAACCCTAAAACAAGCAAATTCTATTCATGACTTCGGCAGCAGCAGCAGCAGCTGCAGTACTCGCACACGCGTGTCGAGCTGCACGCGCAACACACAGCGCTGGTAGCCGTATCCCCTTCCCAGCACAACACAACGCAACACAACACACAGCGTTATATAAACACCATCCCATAGCGGTTCCTTATGGAATGTGCACACGCTTTCCACATGAGAGGCTCCACACACAGCGCCACACTTTCTAAGGGTCCTTTTGTGTCCTTGTGTTGTCATGGTTGGTGTTGTTGTTGTTGTTGTTGTTGTTGTTGTTGTTGTGGTAGCCATCTGAACTACGTGACCCCTCGGTGTAAAGTGATGGAGCGTGGGATGAGGACCTGCTGGAGGCCACGGCGGTGCTTAGTGGCGCTTCGGATCCAGCGTTTTTTTTTTATTAAGAAGAGTGACTTTAGGTCGGGCGCTGAGAGAGATGTGCGAGACACACACACACACACACACACACACTATGTGTACATGTACGCACGTTGCGCAGCTGTGCATGCGCAAACACAAAGTTGTGCGATGAACACACAGGGCCACGCATGTAAGCCCATATACGCACATGCACAACACGCATGCATGCACACACGCACGCACACACACACACACACACACACACACACACACACACACACACACACACACACACACACACACACACACACACACACACACACACACACACACACACACACACACACACACACACACACACACATACACAGTCATACACATGCCAACACACAGGTATATGTACCCGACACACAAAACACACAAGTCACATATGTACGCCCCCAGACATGCACACAAAAACGTTTTACACAAAACGATACACACGCACAAACAAAACATGCTTGTAGGCACACACAAACACACACACATCTGTAGTGGACACTGGACATTGAGAAAGAAAGAGAGAGAGAGAGAGAGAGAGAGCCGGGGAGTGCAATCACAAAAGGAAAAGGTGACCTATTTAGAAAAAGGTTGCTTCCTTGGCCCCTCTGGGTGGATTAGCGAAACAAAGCGAGGCTCCTATATTTATCTCCTTCCTTATCCAATGGACCGGGGCCTTTCATCGCGATAAGGACCGTGTGCATCTCTCCGCCCCCTGGACTACAGCGCCGTCCTCACACTGGAGACATAAAATAACTCGGCGTAATTGACCGGAGGGGGATTTCTTTGTGATTTCACACACCAGGATGAGACCATTAGGGAATGTATCTTTTGGATCTTTACAATGATTTCCAGGTTTTTGTGGGGGGGGGTTTTGTACAGGATGTCTGAAATAGCTCCACGTGAAGTTATATAGCTGTAAGGGACTATGGGACTGATTTAACCCAAGTTTAACTTCAGTTAAACCCAAAATAAAGTCAACGTGTTTCACTTTCCTCCTTTAGTTTGGGCGGATGTATCCACATAATGGACTGAAAGCCATTTGACAACACTGTAATCACGTTTGTTATGCTTGATTCGATATATTGGGTGGACACTGTAGTGTAGTTTGAAGGTTAATAGCAGCAGGGCTCCAGGGAGGCCCAGCTATAACACTTGACTTTACTTGTACATTACTCTTGCACTTGCTAGGCGGACGGAGGTCCGGGTCAGCATTGTGTTCTGGGCAGGGCTGGCGACCGCGGCCTGTGAATGTGTGTAAGGGACTGTCTGGTGTTTGTGTGTGTGTTAGTGTGTGTGTTAGTAGGTATCTGCAGATAGACACAGTAGATATCAACAAGCAACACACATTCTAATGTGTCCAATATGTGATTAACATGCAGCCGAGGTTTGTCCCCTTTGTAACGTGTGTGTGTGTGTGTGTGTGTGTGTTTGTACACATAGATTTATAGATTTGTATTTGAGGTTGTTGCCCTGTAAATCTTGTTTTGTGTGTGTTTGTTTGTGCACGTAGGTGTGTGTGTGTGTGTGTGTGTGTGTGTGTGCAAGAGCATATGTGTGTGTGTGTGTGTGTGTGTGTGTGTGTGTGTGTGTGTGTGTGCAAGAGCATATGTGTGTGTGTGTGTGTGTGTGTGTGTGTGTGTGTGTGTGTGTGTGTGTGTGTGTGTGTGTGTGTGTGTGCAAGAGCATATCTGTGTGTATGCAAGAGCGCGCGTGTGTGTGTATGTTGTCTTACCGTTTTGGTGCTCCAGGTCCTTGTCGCCAGTTGCGGCGGGGAATTGGTAACCATGACAACAGGTAACCACTAACAACCAGCCCTCGTAACGACTGCAGCCCCGCAAAGTACCTCTCGTTAATTACGTCTTACGTCGGCGGCGGTGATCTCTCGCCTGGCGAAGCGCGTGTTTCTCACTGACGCGAGCCAAAAGAGAAACGACGGCGGTCGCCCTCACCCTGGCCTCCGCACCGCCGCTCGTGTCCACTGTGCGAGAGGAGCGGATCTGTGAAAGTACACGTGTTAGGTTGTCCATTCACACGTTCACATTATACATGACATCATGTCCATGGACGCAGAAAAAAAAAGAAAAAAAAGAACGTCATATAAATGATGAAAATATATATATTTGTATTTTATTGTATTATTCATTCACTCTTGTTGAATGCACGTTATTATTAATGCTATGCTTTGGCGTTGATAGTCATAGTCAGCAATGTGTGACGCTAACGTATAGCTTCTATTAGCCGCAGCAGGTGCTAAAAGAGCTAATGAGGAGTCCAGTTGGGAGAAGACGTTAGCCACCTGCCCACATTAGGTAACATGCTAACGCAGCACATGAGCGTTAGGTAACATGCTAACGCAGCACATGAGCGTTAGGTAACATGCTAACGCAGCACATGAGCGTTAGGTAACATGCTAACGCAGCACATGAGCGTTAGGTAACATGCTAACGCAGTGGGCGGGATGAGCGTTCGGTAACAAACATGCTAATGCGTCTCTCGCCACGAGCGCTAACAGACCTAGCTTAGCGTTAAGCAATCTGACAGGAGATATTAGCCCCGTGAACGTTTCATGCTTGTGGGAAATATGTTGCGTGGTGGCGGCGGCGGCGGCGGTGGAGGTGACTCCTCATTCGGCGCTGAGTCAGAGGCAACGGTTTTTAAGTGCGGCGCCTGCGCCTGTGTGCCGCGTGACACACTGTGAGATGAGGATGGTGCTCACTATGACTGAACAATAGAACACATTAGTACAAGCATTGAGCAGGCGGTAAAAGCATGGATCTATGTATAGGCCAGTCAGTTTAAAGTTTAACCCTCACGTACAAATGTGACTGAAAATCCTTTCACATACGAGAGGACTTTCAGTATGAGAGCATTTCACGTGTGTGTACATATTTCACATGAGAGGTAAAGTATGAAATACGGCCTCTCATATAGATCAGACCGAGTACAGTGTATTGAAATACGTGATGTTGAAAACAAATACTAATAAGTGTCCGGGGGGGGGGGGTGCATTTAAAATGCTAGCATTTTCAGGTATTTTTCCACAACCACTGCAACTCACATTTCTACTTCCCCTCAAAGTCACCACAAGGCAACCTTCACAGAAACACAGAGGAATTTAAAAGCAGAACAGTTGTCTTTCAAATGTCGTGAAAGCTGCGGTACAAAGGTACAAAAAAAATCCCAAAAATTCCCTGAGTCTAAACAATTGTCTGATCCTTGAAACCCGAGGCCTTGAGGGTGCATAACATTGGACTCTGCGTGTTTAGCGACCATCCACCTTGGCATGCAGGCGCTTCGGAGGGGGCATGCAGGCGCTTCGGAGGGGGGCATGCAGGGGGGTTCGGAGGGGGCATGCAGGGGGGTTCGGAGGGGGCATGCAGGGGGGTTCAGAGGGGGCATGCAGGGGGGTTCAGAGGGGGCATGCAGGGGGGTTTGGAGGGGGCATGCAGGCGCTTCGGAGGGGGCATGCAGGGGGGTTCAGAGGGGGCATGCAGGGGGGTTCGGAGGGGGCATGCAGGGGGGTTCGGAGGGGGCATGCAGGCGCTTCGGAGGGGGCATGCAGGCGCTTCGGAGGGGGCATGCAGGGGGGTTCAGAGGGGGCATGCAGGGGGGTTCGGAGGGGGCATGCAGGGGGGTTCGGAGGGGGCATGCAGGCGCTTCGGAGGGGGCATGCAGGCGCTTCGGAGGGGGCATGCAGGCGCTTCGGAGGGGGCACGTAGTTTAACATTAGCGTCTGGAGGCCTGAGTCACCGGAGAGCGAGCGGCAGCCGTGCGTAACGTACATACCTGAGGGTTACGGTGCTCACCTCGCACCATGTGGGTGTGGGTTTGTTTCGCGGGGGTTTTTCAACGCATGTGTGTGTGTGTGTGTGTGTGTGTGTGTGTGTGTACGTGCATTTCTGCATGGGCTGTCACGGCCATTAAAAAGGCCCCTGCTCGGAAACGGACGTGCTCGTGAAAATAAGTGCACGTGTGGGACTGTTGCCGTGTTCGTGTGTTCATGTGCGCTTTGCTAATGTCGTTTTTTTTCCCGGCCTTCTTTTAGTTTTTTTTTCATCTTTTCTCCCTCCATTTGCTCTTGAAATAGAGGGAGGCTCAAGGCAAGCACATGGTAAATGGCATGAAGAGAGAGAGAGAGAGAGAGAGAGAGAGAGGAGGAATGACGGGATGAGTTTAAGGCGTCTTGACAGCAGATGCATAATAACGTACAGCGAGGGCATGTGCAAGCAGCAAAAAAAAATAATAATCAAGGACACCACGTCATGCGTGCCAGTCATTTAAAGCAAACGGCCTCCTCCTCCTCTCTTTCGCCAGTTCCCTCCCTTTTTCTATCTCTGCGTGTCTCTCTCAGTGTAGCCATGCACACGGTGTAGTGGTGAAGGAGGATCTGGTGGAGAGGGAGATGCTGTATCGCCTTCATAACACATAACACACAAGCGCTGTGAAATAGGGCCCTCTATGGAGGAACCAGAGATATGAATCCAAACCAGAGATATGAATCCAAACCAGAGATATGAATCCAAACCGGAGATATGAATCTAAACCAGAGATATGAATCTAAACCAGAGATATGAATCTAAACCAGAGATATGAATCCAAACCAGAGATATGAATCCAAACCAGAGATATGAATCTAAACCAGAGATATGAATCCAAACCAGAGATATGAATCTAAACCAGAGATATGAATCTAAACCAGAGATATGAATCCAAACCAGAGATATGAATCTAAACCAGAGATCTTCATTTATCTAAACCGGAGATATGAATCCAAACCAGAGATATGAATCTAAACCAGAGATATGAATCTAAACCAGAGATCTTCATTCATCTAAACCAGGGATATGAATCTAAACCAGAGATATGAATCTAAAGCAGGGATGTGAATCTAAACCAGAGATATGAATCTAAAGCAGGGATGTGAATCTAAACCAGAGATATGAATCCAAACCAGAGATATGAATCCAAACCAGAGATCTTCATTCATCTAAAGCAGGGATATGAATCTAAACCAGAGATATGAATCTAAAGCAGGGATGTGAATCTAAACCAGAGATATGAATCTAAACCAGAGATATGAATCCAAACCAGAGATCTTCATTCATCTAAACCAGAGATATGAATCCAAACCAGAGATCTTCATTCATCTAAACCAGAGATATGAATCTAAACCAGCGATCTTCATTCATCTAAACCAGAGATATGAATCTAAACCAGAGATATGAATCTAAAGCAGGGATATGAATCTAAACCAGAGATATGAATCCAAACCAGAGATATGAATCTAAACCAGAGATATGAATCCAAACCAGAGATCTTCATTCATCTAAACCAGAGATATGAATCTAAACCAGAGATGGGGATGTATGTACACTAACTGTCCATATTTTAATTGTAGGTCTATGCTATGAGAAGACACAACTCACAACACCTCACCCTCCCTTCACGAGCACAATGCCGATATCAGTGTCATCATGAACATGGGATCGCTGTTGCGGTGTCTCATGTCATGTCACTTACTTTGTATTCAGCGTAGTTTCTATTCACTCTGCTAACCTCATCTAATCTATCTTGACGGCTGCTGATGAAAACACAGTGAGGGACTATAGGATTATGAAGCATAGGATGAGGGGACCACAGGCCTCAGTAGCAGCAAAGTATAGCACATTATAAAGACAATAGAATAACCTCATCACGCAAAATATAGAAAAAAATATATATATATAATTTTGAAGTATGATTGCCACAACAGTCATCCCGGCTTATGTGATCCTCCAGCATTAGGTGGTGAATTATAATTGTGGTATTATTGGGCGCTGCTCTGTTCCAGCCTACGCTATGATCATGATGTGGCCATCACTCTAAAGGCTGTGATGTACAGCTGAGCATTAGCCGTCACTGTCAAGATGACAGCTGTGTAAAATTAGCCTCAGTCGTCAGCCTCCTACACACGTGTGTCTGTGCATGTGCGATTGTATGTGCGTGTGTGTGTGCGTATGTGTGTGTGCGTATGTGTGATTGTGTGTGTTTATTGTGATTATATGTGTGTGTGTGTGTATGATTGTGCATCTGTGTGTTTGTGTGTGTGTGTGTGTGTGTGTGTGTGTGTGTGTGTGTGTGTGTGTGTGTGTGTGTGTGAGTGTGAGTGTGCGTGTGCGTGTGCATGTGTGTGTGTCAGAAGGTGCTAAGTGAACTGAACTGAGCTGGAAAGACAACAGCAAGCAGAGGGAAATGTGGACCAATCTGTGGCCTCCTTCTCCCCTTGGTCACTGAATCCAACGCTGAGGCCACACCCCCACATCATTACCCTCCCCCTCCTCACTCCCACCATTACACCAGCCCCCCCCCCCCCCCCCCCCAACACTCAGCCTTCACACTGGCACATACACACTCACACACACATGTAACCAAAGCACACAAATGCACACTCTACTCACATATATAAACACACACAATCTCACACATGCACACAGACAGGGCCTGTGTGTGTGTGTGTGTGTGTGCACGCGTGTGTGTGTGTGTGCGTGTACGCGCGCACGAGGAGAGAGGGTTGAGAGGGGATTAAATGCGGCCGGGACACAATAATAACAACGGCAGCCTCGCCGCCTTTCTCTCATGCACCCTAGCCTACATATAGGCCTGCATGTACGCATGGCACGCAACGCCAACGCAAAGCTAACTCAATGCTAATGCACTGCTAACGCAACGCTAACGTGATGCTAATGTGGCGTGGTGGCTAGGTGGAGGGGCTGGGGGGGGGGTGATGGTGGTGGTGGTGGTGGAGACGGGGGAAGGGGGATGAAAGTGGTGGTGGCGACTGCGGGATTGCGTCGAGGGATTCTAATTGACAGCTGTCTAAATCCCCCAGACAAATGCTGTCCTCTCGCTCTCTCGCTCTCTCTGTCTCTCGCTCTTTTCTCTCTAAACAACCCTTTTTTCTCTCCCCCCCCCCCTTTCTCTGTGACACACAGACGTTAAAAGACAAAAGGAAAAAGTGGAACAGTTGAGGAGCCACAGGGATTAAATGTGATGGTCACATCATGTAAGATAGATATAGATAGACACAAAGATGGATGGATGGATGGATGGATGGGTAGACAGACAGACAGACAGACAGACAGACAGACAGACAGACAGACAGACAGACAGACAGACAGACAGACAGACAGACAGACAGACAGACAGACAGACAGACAGACAGACAGACAGACAGACAGACAGACAGACAGACAGACAGACAGACAGACAGACAGACAGACAGATAGATAGATAGATAGATAGATAGATAGATAGATAGATAGATAGATAGATAGATAGATAGATAGATAGATAGATAGATAGATAGATAGATTCAGTACTTCTAGGACATGGACTACATTAGAGGTGAAAGAGCTAGAAAGTGGGAGTGCACTAAGCAGGATAATATGGGTTGAATAAGGGTCAAATGTACACAGTGACAAATTACCTTTAGAGTATTATCAGTGGTTTAGTCATGACACTATGCATGACCTGATCATCAACCATGACATACTATGGTATTGTGTACTCTTTTAAGGTGTCATTATTTTTATTTACCTGCCCAGGGACTACTGTTCAAATAAAAACATTCAAATTCAATTCAAATAATGACAAATAACTTTAGACGCTAAAAACTAAACATGTGACACGTTCCCATGGCGACCAAGTGCATCATTCAGAGGTTCTCACCTCAACCTTCATCCTACATCGGACCACGTTGGAGACCACGCGGTTGAAAACTGCTCGACGTTATTGACACAAACCACTCAATACAAACGAGACACTTCTCTCAACACAACTATGGACAAGGTGAGCTCATTTAGTAGGGACCACACATCACCGATGAGAGGATTAAAACAAATATGATTAGCGTGAAACCACCGCAAAGGAAACTTTAACGTCGTCGCAATCGTCTCCGCTGCTTCGGGTTCGGTGGGGATAAGTGCGTTCACGGCAGCGTTTCTTTTATTCACAATCGGACCATTTGCTAAAACCTGGTGCATTACATCTCTCCTCGTTATATATAAGGTTCATGCTCTGTGTACCCATGTCCCTGTTCAAATTAAACTAAATTAAAATGACAAAAAAAGCCAAACATTCCGAAAGGTCGCGTGGTGACGCAAAGTACGTCATTCCACCTATGACGTCACAGTAGCAGAGGTTCGCTGACGCCAACCTTCGTCATAAGTCTGATCGCACGTTGTTCACACCGGGACGGTTGAAAACTGCTCTCTGCTGATCGGTACGAACACGACTAAAAACACCTAAAAAAAAAAAAAGCAACACAACCATGGACCAGCTGAGCTCAGTAGGGACCACACACCGCAAGATGAGACGATACCAACACAACAAATGGTGGCTGGCACATTTCTACACCATCAACAACGAGTGGACGACAGTGTCTGAAGATGCAGAGCAATGTCTCTGAGTAAATGTGTGAAGCGGGTACGAGGTTATACACTAGTTCACATTTACTGTGTGTGTGTGTGTGTGTGTGTGTGTGTGGGGGGGGGGGGGGGTAACTGGAGGGCAACAGGGAAGGTGGAGTCTCACCATGAAGAGTGGGTGGCGCACAGTGAGGTGGGCGGTTACCAACGCACATATATAATAAATATAATAAAACATAATCACAAGTTTATAGCCATCATCTCTGCTACTTCGGGTTGTGTGTGTGTGTGGGGGGGGGGGATAAGCGAGACGTATTAACGTGTTTCTTTTATTCGCAATCGGGCCGTCACTCTGCCGCACACAACCAATCATCCAATAATAATAATAATAATAATACACCATAATACCATACAATACTACAGCAGTCCATCAGTCGTTACTGTAACCCAAGCCACGCCCCCCCTCCTCCAACAAACGTCAATCAAAATATCTTCTTAGGCATCGGACCAGGAGGGCACCCGGGCGTGCAGGCCGCTGCGTGAGCCTCGCCCCCCGGCCGCCATCGGTTTGTCCGACGTCTGCGAGGACCCAAGGGTGAACTACACCTGGGTCCCTGTGCGGGTGGAGGACCCCCAGAACCCCGCTTCACTCAGGACCATAATGACCAGGGTCACGGTCCCGGAGCGCCCGCCGCCGGCCAGGGAGGCCGTCCTCATCCCGGGCCCCGCGGCGTCCGGCCCTGCGTCCAAGTCGCAGCAGAGGGTCCAGGCTGTCCTCAGCAAGGGGAAGCAGCAGGAGGTCAAGCTGCCCTTTGAGGCCACAGGCAGGACCCCTGCTAACCAGGTGACGAGTTATTTCTCAGCTCGCCGTTGTAGTGAAGGTGTTGTATTTTGATGAAGGTAGGACTCGGAGAATGAATAAAGTATAATAGTAAAACTATTTATTACAGAAAGCAATCATACATGCAATCTGGAGTAGGTTCATGAAGCCACTGACTCTTACGTTTTAACACAGCGAATATATACTTTTTAAAACATGTGAGCGACACCTCTTCCTGTCCCGGCAGATAGGCCCCTCTAGGAATATCTATATGTCGATACCCCTTGTGGTCCGGCCATAGGGCCAGAATGCTGTGCTTCCCATTGTCTCTACATTCAATCACTCTTGACCCTCTAAGTTGAGGGTCAAGGTGAGGATGAGGTGTCATATCCCCCCCCACACACACACACACTATGTCAAGCGCTTTGGGTATCTTGAAAAGCGCTATATAAATGCAATGAATTATATAAATGCAATGAATTATAAGTTAACACATGCAAAGAGTAGGTTCAATCATGGGGTACGTATAGGTGGATTGTTATTACGGAGGGGCTTTCTGAAGATTGTCATTACTACATCACAGGGCACCAAGCGACTGGCTGGGCCTACAGGCTGGACCCCTACTAGCCAGGGCACCAAGAGACTGGCTGGGCCTACAGGCTGGACCCCTACTAACCAGGGCACCAAGCGACTGGCTGGGCCCACAGACAGGACCCCTGATAACCAGGTGACGTGTTATTTCTCAGCTCACAGCTGTAGTGAAGGTGTTAGTGGCAGTTTACCACATGCCACCTTAGTGGCTTTTGCT
>JAOPHQ010006281.1:180000-220362 GCA_030340625.1 Merluccius polli | reverse complement strand
CTTGCAGCTATATTTTGTAATTATAATTATATAACATCCACAAGACACATATCACCCAATTTCCAATAAGTTTACAATGAAACCAGCTTGTCTAGCATTGATCTATTTATTTTGTGAATATTCATAGAAAAAAAAGTAAGTGATGTCCAATAAACACGAAGTGATTTTAATAATCAACTTTACATTCAATACAGCTAATCTCCACTTAGCCTCCTCTCCACTTGCCATCTGGACCGCAAAGCAGCCAGTGAGCCGGAGCCAGCAATCCTATTGGTGCATTACAGAACTTCATAAATCTATTTTCATTATTACAAATATATAAATGCTCTACACAGTGATGACAACAGTGATAATGTGTCAGATCTACTTCAGGTAATACTTCAACATCTTCAGAGACAGAGACAGAAAGACACGCACACATTCTCGCCTTTCCACAGGACAAACCGACAACTTGCACACGTCACGCACACAAACTCCCAAAATATAATAATGATCAAACAACTAAAAACTACTACTTCCCACCCAGGCTAAACTTACATGTTTAGCAGAGAGGTGTGGGGGCATGATATGAATGAAGGCAATTAAGAGGAATATTTTAAAATAAGACAAATCACTGCTCAGGTCAAGCAGACAGTCTGCTAGAGGCAGAAACAGAAGACCAATTCGCTAGGTCATTCGGTTATTATAGATGCCAAGTGCTGTATCCTGTGTTCTGGACTGAGTTGTGTGTGGACAAAAGTGTTTCAGTCAGTCCAGTCAAGATGGCCGTGTGGCCAGAGAAAGACTTTGTGGTGTAGAGAATATCAGGCACTGATGTGTTCAGGCTTTATGTGAGGAACATATGTTCTGTGGAGCAACAAATACCTGGTCTTGAAGTCTGCCAAGCACACTTCACTGTGATGTTGCCATCATCTTTGTACGTTTTAAAGGTGTGTGTGTGTGTGTGTGTGTGTGTGTGTGTGTGTGTGTGTGTGTGTGTGTGTGTGTGTGTGTGTGTGTGTGTGTGTGTGTGGGGGGGGGGGGGGGGTTTAGGAGCATTCCAGCAGCCTGTCAGCCACTACTTTCGTATTCACAGATTTAGCAGCATCTGCTTGCATGCCACAAAACACAAACAATCAGACAAAAACAAAAATGTACTGTGACCCAATGGTTAGCTAAGATTTTCACATTTCCTGCACACTATACTCATACATACTCTTTATGAACTAAACAACTTCGAATAAATCCAGGTTGCAGTTGTAATCACTAAAAAAATAAAAAGCAATTGGACTTTTACAGATTTGTTTCTGACTTACTAAGATGTCTATAAATGTAAAATAGAAAGGTGAAGTGAATTAACACTAAAGGCATTTTTATCAAATCAATATTTGTGTGATTATGTGAAAACAGTTATGTCAGACACACAGTTTGAAAACGTTGTCCTAGTATGTCCCAGATCCAGGGTGAATTCCAGAATGTGGTCCAGTACAGGTATAAACATTACCATTCAGCCTCAAAAACATAGTTTGACGTAACGCTGCATCAAATCTTATTTCTTTCATCGGTCACAATTAGAAACACTTTTCCATTCTCAAGGGGGCTGTGTCAAAAGATAATGAATGGGGAGCCGACACGCTTGGCTATTTCCTAACATAAGAGTCAGGGTTGGTGTTCCGTAGCATCTCCATATAAAAACCACTAAAGGCAAGGAGGTGAGCATGGTTTGGTCTAATGATTTCAATGGAATTGTCTGTGTTGGTTGGGTAGAAATTAAGAGGAGGAGACCAGAATCAACGGAGCCAGGAGCAAGGGACCCACTGTGGCTCCGTCTCCAGCTTGGTAATGAGGCGCAGTAGCTCGCTGTAGGCCTTGTCTTGGTCCACGTTGACGATGACGGCATCAAATAGGTGACCGCAGCTCTGCTCCATCTCGCGCGCTTTCTCAATGACCATGCGCAGCTCCTCAGGCTGCACAACACACAACACAATGTGTTCAAATGGATGCATTACACTTTCATCATGATGAATAAACAAACTTCATTTCAATTGGTCAAACTTTGCTCTCCTGGTAAAGGACAGCACATTTCTACTTGGAGATGTAGGGGATAAAAATGACTCGGGCCACATGGACAGACTGCTACCTTGGGGTTCTTGTTTTCCTTGGCCAATAGGGCCCTAAGTCTCTCTTGTGATGGTGGGGCAATGAAGATGATGTAGGGCTTGAGGTCCGAACTCCTCAATATCTTCAGAGACTGAGAAGGTAAATGCAAAAAAAGTACAGTGAAGTCATAACCAGCTAATGATAGTGATTAGCTCACAGCCACAATACATGTTTAGCATATATACCAACCTGTGTATGCAGACAGAGAAGGCAGATCTTTCCAGTGTTGATGACTTGTCTCACAGAGTCCGAACTGGTCCCATACCAGTTCTTCTCAAACTCACCAGATTCAATCAGTTTACCTGGAAATCAGGAGGTAATTGCAATTAACATTGAAATGGTACCTTTCAGGATTTTAGAGGAGTTACTTCCAATAACTTCGGCCAAGCTGAGTAAATTCCATTAACATGTAAAATGCATATTGCTCTTACCGGCGGCTAATTCAGCTTCAAATGCCTGGCGAGACACAAAATGGTAGTCTCTTGCACTCAACTCTCCATCGCGACGACTCCTTGTAGTGTCTGGAACACACAGAACATGGCAATGTCTTAAACAACAATGACTACAGTCTTGAAAGTTAAAGCTTGTGAAGAATCTGGTTGTTTTTCTTACGTGGGACGGCCCCAGCGAAGCGCTCCAGTTGACTGTTGAGCAGTCTCTGCTTAAGCTCTGCTTGGCCACAGCTCGCCGGACCAATCAGTGCAATGGGCCGCTTTCTATTGGCCGGCTGATGGTACAAGGCCATTTCCTCATAGGTGAGAATTTCTTCATTATCATAATCTAAAGGTAAAAAGGTATATCTCCTTATTACAGACATAACCAACCAAGAAACAGAGAAAATATGGACATTTCTACAATAGCTTAATTAATATAATATTTATGCTGCTTTGGAAATTTATTTGAACAAGACATTTTTACGGCTGTCAATCGATTAAAATATTTAATCACCTGTTCAAAATGTACCGTAAAGGGCATTTTTCAAGTTTTTAATACTCTTATCAACGTGGGAGTGGACAAAATATGCTTGCTTTATACAAATGTATGTATATTTTTTATTGGAATCAATTAAAAACAAAAACACAATGTAGTGTGTCCAACCTTTTTTCCAGCATTAACACAAAACAACAGACTTAAACAATCCAGGGACCCACACAGGTCAAGCATTTACCAATATGCTCAAATCACAACTCATAGCAAACTCAAGGCCAAGAAACGATGCATCTCAAAAAACAGACAACAAAAATAGAAGTCTAACTGCAGTATCCAAGAGTCCTATTTCTGTAAATTTTCCTTTATAGACGGGTGTGTTGCGCGCCCACTAGACATTCATTTTCAATGCGAGATGAGTGGCGCAGACAAGCAGTACCTTGTTGATGGATTGTCAACAAGCTGCATGTTTATGTGATGTGAACTGGTTTTATTGGTTGCATCTGCGTCAGCTGCAAAGTTAAGAAATAATACATATTGAAATGAACTATAAATGCCTTCACAACAAACATACCTTCATTCTTGTGGGCATTGTACAGCATCTTCTTCCTCTTCCTCTTGTTCTTTTTTGCACACCACAGCTTTCCTATAGGACCCAAAAATTGATTACTTACTTACAATAATATGATTTATTTTTGTAAATTCTAACAGCCAATTAGAGGAATGGTTTGACATGGCATCCAAACTAACCAGACTTCTCTGGCTCTTTGTCTTCCTCAATCGTCTGCTTCATAGCCTCTCTCTGCTGCTGGAAACTTTTGCCTACAAAAAGCACAACCATATTCACATTGTTGTGTTGGTGAACGCAGATAACACAGCCAGAGACAAACGCTGCTTACAGAAACAGACACATATTTACTAAATACTCTGCCTGTTAATAAGCCCTCCAACTCTTGGAAAGACTCATGATTGTAGGGGTGTGGCCTGAACCCCCCCCTCGCTGTTTTGTGTAGTTCGTACTTTTTCAAAGTCCAAAAAGCTGTAGCGTTATTCAGCTGGACCGTCACCCTAATGTGAGTGTATGCTAATTGGTCACTGCCTTGGCGTAGCCAGGAGGGTAAATAGACTCCACTTCGGTGTGAAGGAATAGAAGCAAATCGATAGACTGAAATTATGTGAGATTGCAATGGATTTCATGGAACATCATTCATGATGCTTAATGCACACCTTGATAACATTTAATAAGATAGAATTAAATTACGGATTCATTTTTAAATTGATCTTCATCTTTAAATTAAATCACTCATAAACGCAAATCGACTATGAATACTTGACAAACATTAATAAATCATCATTCCGAGGCATGAAGCCCATCATCATTATGATCATCATCTCGGCCGTACCGGGTACCAGTCCAGCCAGGGGCTGGTTCTCCTCGTCTCCATCCCGGTAAGCCTGCCACCAGTTGGGGTCTGTCTGGCTGATGATGTGCAGGATGTCTCCCTTCTGGAAGGAAAGCCCCAGCTCTCTGCAGGGTACATAGGGATCATCTGAGGGGTCGTAGTCAAAATGGGCCTTCACATGAATCTGGGCAAAGGGAGAGCAGACGGATGGTTATAGATATGAAGCCACACATTGAATTCTGGACATTTCAGAGACGGTTCTCAACTCACCACCGTCTCCTTTATGGGCGGGGGCTTGCCTTCGGTGCTAGGAATCAGCACAAAGGTAAGGACGCCGTGCATGTCCGCCTGTGTGAGACACACACACAGTATAAATTAAATATAATATTGAAGAAGAAGAATTGATTGACATCTTAAAGATATTTTTGAATGCGTTGTTTTCAAAATGTCCCTGACAGAAACTACCTTTTAATGCAAATGAGACCATTGTCGAAGTGTGACTATGATTTAAAATGTTACAAAGGTTTGAACGTAGGTCAGATTCCCTGATAACAAACAGCCTCCCTCAAAACGTTCCTTTATATGACCGGACTCAACTAACATATGCAACAACCCAACTAACAAATGAAACCAAACTAACATGTGTAACAACCCAACTAACAAATGTAACCAAACTAACATGTGTAACACAACTACCATATATAACAACACAACATATGTAAACCAATTAACATATGTAACAACCCAACTAACATATGTAACAACCCAACTAATATAAGTAGCAACCCAACTAACATATAACAACCAACTAACATGTGACAACCCAACTTACCGATGTAACAACCCAACTTACCGATGTAACAACCCAACTAGAATATGTAACAATGCAACTAGAATATGTAACAACACAACTAACATATGTAACAACCCAACTAACATATGTAACAACCCAACTAACATTTGTAACCAAACTAAACACTTATTGCTTCTTCTCACCAGTATATCAAACACCTGGTTGACGTCTTTCCCCCGGATCTCCACACCGTTGATCTCCAGGATCTCGTCACCTACGGACAGCAGACCGCTGCGCTCGGCAGCACCCCCGCGCACCACACGGCTGATCACCACGCTGTCCATGTCGTTACGCACCGTGGCACCCTAGGAGACAACATACACAACGATTATTAAAACAGAGACAAGTAGTCAGATCTCAGTGTTACAGGCCACCTACTCTATCTTGGTTTATTTTTGTTATGTTAAAACAGTGCCAAGAGTTTCCTATAATATGCGTGTCATTTTTGCCAAATAAATGAATTTGTAGGAGCCACATTTAAGTTTATTTGAATTCTATTATTTACATTGTCTTTTGTGAGTGTGCACCCTCTACAGGTGGTGATGGTGCCACCCTTTAAGGCAGTGGCCCATTATGCAGCAGGGAGAAAGCAGACCAGCAAAACCGTCATTGACCGCAGGGCGTGAAGCTGCGTGGACACTACAATCAGTTTAGCTGTAGCCTGGTCCTGCCAGTTATAAAACATTTTAAGGCTTTTGCAAACAATGCATTTTGTTTTCTGTGTTTGTTTAAGTTACAATAAATTACCGGCATCATTCTTCAATCAACTCTCACTGGATTCATTTGATCACAACTGCGAGTCTGACACTGCACCGCTGCTTTCTCCATGTGGTAAAACAAAGGAAACTGGAAATAAGGGGTTAGAAGAAAAATCCAAACGAAGTTCTGCCACTACAATAGTCAATGACGAGCTGTGGATTCATTGGGAGGAAACTTTTCGTACGGTGGCCTTTGGAGACAATAGGAAATGTCGGCCTGAGGCGTGGACTTGAATAAAGGAAGCGAGGTATGTGCTTGAAATGCCGCTATCCTGAATGACTTTTTCGATTTGGAATAATATTGAAAGAATTTAGAAACAACTTCGGATGAAGATTTTTGAGTTTATGGACTGAGATCCGTATTTTTGGTGCAGAGGCAGGAGCCATAGAGGATCCCAGTTCCCCCATCTTAGCCGAGGCCACTTCGTCTGCTGCGCATGTAGAAGATCCTCTGCCTGATTCCGCTGATAACGCCGACCCGGACCTTGACTTGATTGATGCGCAATCAGGTACATCCAAAGGTTCAACTGAAACATCAACATCATTATGCATTAACGCTGAGGCCGAACGAGTGGCTTTATTGACCAAGGCGTCTAAATTACAGGAGAAACACGTGATTGAGGAACAGGAGGAAATGTTAAGGAAAAGGAGAGAAACACTGGAACTGAATGCTGAAATTGAAGCCACTAGTGCTAAAATCAACTACCTGAGAGAGGCTGAATTTAATTTGTATGGCTCTGATACAATTGATTTCTTGCCACTTCCAATGTCAGGACAGGGTGCAGAGGCAGCTGAAGCCACAGCTGATGCATCAGCTCTCACACATGCTCAACTGGATGAAAGGCTGGAGCCTTCGCTTCATCTTCAGGACAGGATTTCCCCTGGCCCTGTAGTCCGACCCAAGACTGGTGTTCATGTTCAGTTTCCCCTGTTTGACTCAGCTTCAGATAGACATCACACCAGGCCTATTCTCCATCCCAGGCATGCTAGTGATTAGGGATGGGAATCGATTAGATTTTTACGATTCCGATTCCATTTTCGATTCTGCTTAACGATTCGGTTCTTTATCGATTCTCTTATCGATTCTCATTTGGAAAAAAAGGACAACAAACAGGTCGATTAGCGTCATCTTTGTTTAGTTTAGTCATGACCTTACGAACCCAACAACAGTGAGGTCTTAACGTTAGTCCGGAGCGGATCGAAAACGCGACATTCAGAAATCGGTATCGCATGCTGTGTGCGCACATTTTTTTGCATGTTGGAAGTATTTCCTCCCTTTGAGGAAATATCCACGTTGCAAGTATTGCAAGTTGCCCTGTTGTCGTCTTTTCTTGTGAAGGGTAACCAAACTTTTGAGCGTTTGTACCGCTTGGGCGCCATGTTTACTGTTGACTGCTGGCTGCACTGGAGTCGCTACGCAACGTGCGTGGTGACGTCATTCGCGTCCACTGGAATCGATAAGGGAATCGTTTGCAAAATTGGCAAACGATTCCAAGGAATTGAAACACTGGGAACCGGTTCTCAACAAGAACCGGTTTTCGATTCCCATCCCTACTAGTGATGTGTCCCAACCCCAACACACATCATCCCATAGTTTTTCCTCTGTCCTTCCCCGGTCACAATCAAGTTCAGCTCAAGTCACTCAGTCCCCTGTGCCCACAGTGGCAAAATCCCCCTGTGCCCATGTCATCATCGCATGAAAGTCACATGGACACAATTCTAGAAAATCAAAGTGAATTAACCAGGATGCTGATGAAACAACAACTGTTGTCTACTTTACCCCAAGGTAATATTCCAATCTTTGATGGCCATGTTTTGGAGTACAAATCATTCATTCGCTCCTTTGAGAACATGATCGAATGTAAAACGGATAACAATAGAGACAGACTACAGTTTCTTATTCAGTAAACCAAAGGCCAGGCACAAAGGCTAGTCAAGAGCTGTGAGTACATGACACCAGATAGAGGATATGAGAAAGCAAAAGAGTTACTCAAGGAAAACTTTGGAAATGAATATAAAATCTCTTGTGCTTATCTAGAAAAAGCTCTATCTTGGCCACAAATGTGGCCAAGTCCTGCAGGATTATGCCATGTTTCTCAGGAGCTGTTGCAACGCCATGGAGGACCTGGAATACATGGAAGAGCTGAACACAGTAGCCAGCATGGCATTGCTCTCAAACTGCCGTACAAGCTCAGGGAGAAATGGTGCAACAAAGCATATGAGCTGCAAGAACAACACAACCGCAGGGTAAGAATATTGGATCTTGTCTCTTTTATTGAAAGGCAAGCTCGCATAGCAGCTGACCCAGTCTTTGGTTATCTTCAGGATCAGACAGCTGTTAGAGGAAAGACTAAGTCCCCTGTTAAGTCACAGGCCTTAAATTCATCTGGCAGCAGCTATGTCACAAATGTGGCTCTTCCCCCAAAAGAGACAAAGCCTGTGCGCTCTTGCCCCTTCTGTAGCTCGAACCACCCATTGCATTTGTGTGAAGAATTTGTGTAAAGAAAGAAAGCCCACAGAGACAAGCTCAGCTTTTTGAAAACAAAAGGCATTTGCTTTGGATGCCTTTCCATAGGCAGTCACATTAGTAAAGATTGCAAAAACCGCCTCACCTGCAACGTATGCAAGAAGGCTCATCCAAGCACCCTTCACATTGAACCCAAAGACAGTATAAATAAAGACAGCACAGTTAAAGAGCCACAAAAGCCCTCTGATGTTATAGGCAGTGCATCAGCAGAGTTATGTGGTCATATAGGGGCCGGAGACCGAAGAGAGTGTGCTTCCCATTGTTCCGGTCAGAGTTAAGGCAGCAAAGGGCAGCCATGTCCATCAAGTGTATGCTCTCTTGGATCCTGGGTCCTCAGAGGAGCTCATGTCACATCTCAACCTCAAAGGCAAAAGGACTCACATCCTGCTGGCTGCGAACCTTAAATCACGAAATGTCTGTCCCAGCTTATGTGGTGTCAGGACTCGAAGATTCAGCACTGGATAGCGACAACTTCCTCCCTCTTCCCAACACCTTCACTCAAAAGGAAATGCCAGTCACCGCAAGCAGCATCCCAGAGCAGACTGACTTGACGCATTGGGCGTATCTTAGTCAGGTTACAAGCAGGTCCCCACCATCACTTTTAAGGTGGAGCTTCTAATTGGCACAAATGCTCCAAACTTATTAGAGCCATGGGAGGTTATTAACAGTCGAAATGGGGGTCCCTATGCTGTTAGAACACTGTTGGGGTGGGTTGTAAATGGGCCACTGAGAAGTGCTGCTGACTGTGTAGACAGGGTGACTGTGAACAGGATTTCAGTGGTGAATCTGGAAAGGATGCTGATATCATAGTATAGCCAGGATTTCAATGAAGTTGCTTCGGAGGAAAAGACTGAAATGTCAATTGAGGACAAAAGATTTTTGAAAATGGCTAACGAAGCACTTTTGAAGGATGGACATTACAGTCTGAAACTGCCCTTTAGAAACTCTGATGTGCAATGCCAAACAATCTCCAAGTTGCAGAACAGTGGTTGCAGAGCCTGAAAAGGAAAATGAAAAGGGATGAGCAATTCAAACAGGACTACGTCGCATTTATCAGTGACATACTTAAGAACAACCATGCAGAGGAAGTTCCACAGGAGGAACTCACACAGCCACCAGGAAAGATATGATACTTGCCACACCACGGGGTGTACCACCCTAAAAAGAAAAAACTTAGAGTGGTGTTTGATTGTGCTGCCTCCTATCAAGGCGTATCCCTGAACACAGAACTGCTCCAGGGACCTGATCTGACAAATTATCTGATTGGAGTCATTCTGAGATTTCGTAAGTAGCCCATTGGAATCATGGCTGACATCCAATGTTCCATCAGGTTAGAGTGGCTGAGTCTGATGTGATCTATTTGAGGTTCCTGTGGTGGCCACAAGGTGACACCTGTAAGACAGCAAAGGAACACCGTATGCTGGTGCATATCTTTGGTGCTGTGTCCTCCCCAAGTGTTGCCAATTTTGCATTGCAAAAGACTGCTGCTGACAATGAAAACTGTTTTCCCCCTCAGGTGGCTGAGACCATCCGCCACAACCTTTGTGTGGATGATTGTGCCAAGTCGGTGGCCAGAGAATGCCATCCAGCTGATCAAAGATCTCACTGCATTGTGCAGTGAAGGATGGTTCCAGCGAACTCAGTGGGTCAGCAATAGCCAGGCTGTTTTAGCATCCATTCCAAAAGAACATAGAGCCAAAGAAATTAAGTCACTGGACCTTGACAAAGACAGTCTGCCTGTAGAAAGAGCACTGGGACTGCAGTGGTGCGTGGACTCTGACAATTTCCAGTTTAACATCAACCTGAGTCAAAAGCCACACACCCGCAGAGGCATGCTTTCTGTTGTCAGCTCCATCTTTGATCCTCTCGGTTTTCTTGCTCCTCTCATTCTTCCAGCCAAGCAGTTGCTACAGAGGCTCTGCCACAGGGGCTTTGGATGGGATGAAGCCTGTATCAGACCGGTGGGTGGAACGGACCAACAGTTTGAAAATGATTAAAAACTTGTCTGAAACCCCAGGACTACGGAGAGACAAAATGTGCCGAGCTGCATCACTTTGCTGACGCCAGTGAGAGTGGCTATGGCTCAGTCAGCTACATCAGGCAGGTGAACAAGCAAAAGGTGGTACATGTCACTTTTGTCTTAGGAAAGTCCAGAGTCCTCCCCCTAAAGATCATCACAGTGTCAAGGCTGGAGCTTGCTGCTGCTACGCTGCTGGTGAGGGTAGACAGAATGCTGAGGAGAGAATTGCACTTGGATTTGAAGCCCTCAGTTTTCTGGACTGATAGCCAAACAGTCTTGAAATATATTGCAAATGACCGTGCAAGATTTAAGACTTACGTCGCAAACAGGGTCTCGATGATTCGAGACAACACAGAGCTGTCGCAGTGGAGATGTGTTAGCAGCAAAGACAATGCTGCTGATGACGGCTCAAGAGGATTGAGTGCAAGAAAATTCATGGAGCAGAAAAGGTGGATTCATGCTCCTGAATTCCTGTGGAAGCCAAAAGAAAGTTGGCCAGTGGCAGGAGCATTAGGCCCAGTGTTTCAGGATGATCCAGAAGTCAGGAAAGGCGCTGCCATGTTTACAGCAGTGGTAAAAACTGAAACACCCACAGACCAGCTTATCTCATTCTTCTCAAACTGGATGAAATTACTCAAGGCAGTGGCATGGTACCTTAGACTAAAATGCATGTTGATGCTGAGCATGAAGATAAAAAGGGAAAAGCCACTCCCCTCACCTCAAATCATCACCCGCTCAAATAAGGAAAAGATGAAGATCAAGTCTATTGATTTCAGGGCCAACACCGGTGGACAGCTCCTCTCTGTGAAAGCTCTTACAGAGGCAGAAAGGTCAGTCATCTCCTATGTCCAGCAGCAGGCATTCCCTGCAGAAATGGCAACACTGGCATTGTCACCACCCAGAGTGCACAAGAGCAGCAGTCTCTGCCGGCTCGACCCCGTATTGGACAAGGGCATTCTAAGAGTGGGTGGCCGTCTGCATAAATCTGCATTGCCTGAAGAAACCAAACACCCCTGCATCTTGCCCAATGACTCACACATCTCAATCCTTCTCACCAGACATGTCCATGAGCGCAGTGGTCACAGTGGAAGAAACCACATGCTTTCAGAGCTCCGCAAAATATACTGGATTATAAAGGCAAACTCAGTAGCAAGAAAGGTGCTCTCTAGATGTGTCATGTGTCGGCGTGTGAGGGGCAAGGCAGGTGAACAAAAGATGGCGGACTTGCCGATGGAAAGAAGCCTGCCCGACCTCCCTCCCTTTACCAATGTTGGCTTGGTCTACTTTGGCCCAATTGAAGTGAAACAAGGAAAGGGCACTATCAAAAGGTATGGCATTCTTTTCACATGTATGTCCAGTAGAGCCATTCACTTAGAGGTTGCCTACACGTTGGACACTGACTCATGCATACACGCTTTGAGGAGATTTGTCTGCAGGAGGGGTCAAGTTAAGCACATCAGGTCTGACAACGGGACAAACCTGGTGGGCGCTCAGGCTGAGCTGAAGAAGGCTCTGATTTCACTGAACCAGAGGAAGATCCAGGATGCCCTGTTAACTGATGAAATAGAATGGAGCTTCAACCCACCAGCAGCATCACACCATGGCAGAGTCTGGGAAAGGCTCATACGCTCCGTCCGGCAAGTGCTGAACTCCACTCTCCATCAGCAGTCCATCGACGATGAAGGCCTTCAGACCCTGTTCTGTGAGGCAGAGGCAATCCTCAACAACCGTCCGCTCTCCACAGTGTCCTCAGATCCGCACGACCTGGAGCCACTGACCCCCAATCACATCCTCCTGCTCAAATCTATGCACACTCTGCCCCCTGGAACATTTGTGAGGTCCGATCTCTACGCCAGACGCCGCTGGAAACAGGTTCAGTACCTGGCTGACCTCTTCTGGAACAGATGGACTAAGGAGTATTTCCTTTTACAGCAAGAGAGGCAGAAGTGGACATCAATAAAAAAAAACCTGAACGTTGGAGACATTGTCCTGGTGGTTGACCCCACTGCTCCTCGAGGGTCCTGGCTATTGAGGAGAGTGCTGGAGGCCAAACCAGATATGAAAGGCCTGGTCCGCTCCGTAAAAGTCCAGACCAAGACGTCGGTCCTTGAGAGGCCCATCACTAAGCTGTGCCGAATCCTTGAGGCTGATGAGTGAACAGTGTTCCTGTCCATTATAAAGGAATGTAATGTATACTTATACTTATACTTTATCAAGAGCATTAGATGCTTACTTAATTTGAATTGCTCTTTTGGCTCCTTTTTGTAAATATTTCAGTAATTAATTCTATTAAGAACAATTAAGGGGCCGGGGTGTAGGAGCCACATTTAAGTTTATTTGAATTCTATTATTTACATTGTCTTTTATGAGTGTGCACCCTCTACAGGTGGTGATGGTGCCACCCTTTAAGGCAGTGGCCCATCATGCAGCAGGGAGAAAGCAAACCAGCAAAACCGTCATTGACCGCAGGGCGTGAAGCTGCGTGGACACTACAATCAGTTTAGCTGTAGCCTGGTCCTGCCAGTTATAAAATATTTTAAGGCTTTTGCAAACAATGCATTTTGTTTTCTGTGTTTGTTTAAGTTACAATAAATTACCGGCATCATTCTTCAATCAACTCTCACTGGATTCATTTGATCACAAACTGCGAGTCTGACACTGCACCGCTGCTTTCTCCATGTAGTAAAACAAAGGAAACTGGAAATAAGGGGTTAGAAGAAAAATCCAAACGAAATTCTGCCACTACAGAATTATTAACTCAATTTCAAATTCATAGAATTTTTCAGCCAGCCAAAGAGAGAGTGTGAGCAAGTCACCTACCAGCAACCTACTTAAAGTGACGTTCCACTGGCAAAGCTACGTTTATATTTACTCATAGTGTGATCATAGTGTCCCTAGCTGTCGAAATGTACCCACAAACCAAACAAAAATGCTCAGAATAAACTACAGATGCAAGTGATTGTCAATGTACTACAATATCCATGGTGCATTGCGCGGAGGTGAGAGGGCTTTCCAAAAGACAGATATAAGCTTGGCTATTTTTGTTTAGAGTTTCGTCTTTTATATTTCTCGACCTGTTGACTATGTGGATAACATCATGCCATCTCATTGTTCCGTGCTTGGTTGTTCAGGTTATCCAGTTACTAAAGCGGCTGCCATCACATTTCACATGTAACTATTGAGCGTTGTAAAACAGTAAGCTGTAATGGTGACCAACATATGACATAAAAGTATATGCATGTCCATATTTGCATTTCAATAATAATAATAAATGAATCATTCAAAAACTACAAGCTTTGTATCAATACCCAATTTTATTTGCCATAGTTAGTTGCCTGCCATATCACCGCCAGAAATCCTCCAGAGAAAATATTGTCCAACATGGCATTGAAACTCTTGTGCTTTAACATATTTGCTGACCTTCTTCAATCCTGTCCATGTTATTATAATATAGCCATGGTCTGTAACAGTTGATAATTGTGCCAGGTCCCGCTTCCACATCAGCTGATGGGTTTGTATCGTAACATGGACTGGTCTGTACCATCGCCTGTAGCTGCCACAGACATTGTAATCCATGTCTTCATGGTATAAATGCCAGACCGTAATCTTTGTGAGCCTGCTTTGGTTCGGTTTCGCTAATAGCGAAAATGGTAATTTAGTCAATACCGCATAAATAAACATCACAATAAACCTATTTGCTAACTTTCGTGCTGCATGTATACAAGCATTGCTACTTTATTCATTGAATGAGCTTTAAGGTCACTCACAATAATCTCTAAAAATAGTGGTTTAGTAATGGTAATATTGCATTTATAAATATAGCCGTAAAACTTTTTGTCCATGCAGCGATACTTTATTACTTGAATCTCTCATTCATCCTGCACGCTAAACGGCAGGACTCGGAATTGTAAGATTTCCTCTCCAGTGTATTCAGTGTTCACTCAGTAAGACTTGGCTGAAATTTGCCCTCATTTGATCTGTAGATTGGTATTAATTGCTAGCAGCCATTGTAAAATTTGTGTAGCTCTCCAGGGTAACAACAAGGCAACTGAATCTCACAGAGCCAAAGTCCAAGCTGATTGGCCAGGGTGATTTTGCTGGGAGGGCTCAGGACTCTGAGAAAGTGCTTTTATTTTTTTGAAAACCCCCAAGTCCCTGGACATTCCAGGAATGAGAAGAGCCGTAATTTGATCCACAGAACGCATTTATAAGCAGTTTTTTAATTTGTAGGCTTTTGTTAGGCAACTTGGAGACCATTAAAATGTCGAAAATCAGTGGAAGGTCCCTTTAACCCTTACCCATAGAAATGTGCTAATTGTCCTAATGCTTTGTGACGTTGCATGCCATTCATTCAATATTCATCCCTGCGCTTGGAGCTACTCTTCAAAGTGTGTTGAATGTTTAATAGCCATCCCTCACACTCCCACAGCACAGGAGCGCTGTCTTACCAGCGGTATGTCCCTGGCCTTCTCGATGCGCACTATCTTCACTGTCTCCCCGCCCCACTGGGTCAGCGTCTCCCCTGGAGGGGACACAGGCTCCAGCTGCATTTCCCTCTCTGCCACGCTGTCATGGGCCAGCAACAGAGCCTGCACATACAACCATACAATATGTATTTACATTGGATAGTAGAGTGGTCGAGTGCATGTGTCTAGTCGAGTGTGAGAGTGAGTGAGTGTGAGAGTGAGTGAGTGAGTATTTACCTGCACATGTGTGTCCGACAGTAGACTCTGGAGCTCTAAGCCATCTTTATTCTGACTGGACTGGACCAAACCCTCCACCTGTTACACATAGAAACAGACCATGGACATTGGACAATAATGTTACAGACTACACAGAAACAGTTACATTTAAGTTGGTGCCGTAATTCTGGGACTGAATTCTGATTCATCTTAAAGGGGCTATAGACGATATCCTGAACATTAATATAGCAGCAAACAACTATTGGCTATGTAGAGATATAGTGGAGTAATGGCGTCCTGACCAGAGAATGAAGGCACCCTCCCTGTGTGTGTGTTGTGTGTGTTGTAATCTGAGCTCCTATTTTCTTTGTTTTGGTGTCCGGTCCGGCCACGCGTTCATGATAACGCACGCGCCGTGCATGAGATGAGTTACGAAGGTAAAGAACACTCCCAATTGTTGTGGTTTGAGATGCTGGTGCTCTAGTGTGACATCTTGTGGCTAAATATATCGTCTAGAGCCCCTTTAAAGCTGTATTCAAACCAACTAAAAACTGGGTTGTAAAGTGTATTTAATTGTGTATGTATGTCTATAAATTATATAGTTATCATAATTAAATGAATGATCCCCTGTGGTTTTTCACATGTGAAGGAAGTAGGTCAAGGTCCTTTGACTATAACTATGTGGCAAGACATACACTTCACTGCTACAGTACATTTTATATGGATGGGTGGCAGGCAAGAGCAGCCATTCTTTTCAACTGTGTTATGAATAGCAAAACTTCAAGCTCCTTTAAAAGAATCTTTATACAGATTATGGGTGTGTTTTTATGGAGCCACATGAACTGTACTGTTGCTGTTGCTGTACTGTTGCTCTATTTCTATTCTATTGAGCAGCAATACATTGCCAAAAATTCCATTGGCAGCATTTCATATAGTGTATTGTACTAAAGAGCTCATCTATGTGCATGTGTGTGTGTGTGTGTGTGTGTGTGTGTGTGTGTGTGTGTGTGTGTGTGTGTGTGTGTGAGATGGGTCAGTGTATCTGAGCTGTGATTCATGTAGAACAGAGGTACACTGTCTTCAAACTCATTACTCAAAATATGCCCACTAACCTGGACTGACACTTGGTTGGGTGTGTGTGTGTGTGTGCATGTGTGCGTGCGCGTGTGCGTGTGTGTGCGCATGTTACCTCCATGGCCAGCTGCAGAGCTTGGTGTGTGTGTGGGTATGGTGGGGAGGGGCGGTGCATGCTGGTGGCCACAGCATTGTGGATCCTGAGTGCAGACTGGAAGTCAGCCTGGACATGGAGATGAGTGTCAATACATCACACTTCTAAAGTACAGTGAACATCACACAGTGGTAAACATCACATAGTGGTCAACATCACATAGTGGTAAACATCACATAGTGGTAAACATCACATAGTGGTAAACATCACGGTGCCTTGCTGACCGATGATATATTGAGAAACTAAAGACTCAAGAAGACAGAGGTCTTGGAGACTATCTGGGCAGTGGATCGTGAGGATGATGTCACCGTCTTGCCCTGGTCCAAATACGTAGGAGCAAGTCTCCCGAGCTAATCTTGAAAACAATGTGGTAATACACATACTGGCCCTCCTCCGCGCCTCCGCCTGTAAAATTCCTCTTGATATTACCTTGTGGAGCAGTGACAGCACCAAGTCCACGTCATTTTGACTCTGTGGGTCTGACAGGCAGCCCTGCACCTGCTTGAGAGACAGCAGCAGCTCCTCCAGCTCTGGCAAACAGATATACAAGAGAGATGAACACAGAGAGGGACAACAGTAGAGAAAGAGAGATATCCAACGATGGGAAGAAAAAGTAAAGTAAGACATAGGGGTGTAAATATTAACAAAGACCGATCGGAAAATCAATACAAGAGTCAGAGATACGGCTGAATGGATTCAAAACCATTGATCCCAACCAATTTCTGTGAGATTCATAAAAACAATCGATACAACTGCCAAAACCCAATACAGCCTACACAGTTTTGGAGCATTTTTCAAGTCGTCTAATAGTCTCTGTTTCTTTGCCTCTAGAGCGTGTTTGTGTGTGTGAGTGAAAGTGACCCACCCTTCTCTTGCGTCGTCCTATCACCTATCTACTCTGAGCCAGCCTCCTCCATCCACGCTTAGCCTTGTTCCCAGGTCAACACACGTAAACTAAATGTCGGACACAAGTTACAACGTGGCAGCCGCAAACTTGCCAGAAATTTGTATAAAACAAGAGCAGTATACAAAACTTGCAAAGCTACAAATGTAGATATACACACAGTGCTTAATTTGATTTGGGGGGTGGATCCGGTGGCTCATTACGGGGGTTAGAGGTAATGGAACAAAACAAAAGACACTGCCTACGTAGCTTCTTTGACTGAAAGAAACCTAAAGAACAATGTTTGTACATCAGCCAATGTTTATTTTAGTTTCAGAACGAGGTAACACTGCACTGCATGTGTGCGGAATGTAAAAAAATAAATAAATAAAAATACACTGCAATAAACAAGCAGCAATTATCTGACTGTCGGTTAAATTAACGAAAAAAAGAAACTTGCAAACAAACAGCAACATGCTTGTGTAAAGCAACCAGCGCAAGTGCATGTGTCACACCTCTCGTCCCCCCCTCTCCTCCAGGGGCGGAGCCAGGGGGGGGCCCGGGGGGGCATTGGCCCCCCCCTAAATCTCATTGGCCCCCCCAGGTGCCCCCCCTGTCGCGGCACCGCACTCTGACCGCACGCCCCCCCCCCCCCCCCCCCGTCAACAATCACGCAGCACCCCCCCCCCCCCCCCCCCCCCGACAACAATCGCGCAGCATTGAAAAGTCAGTGTTTTATACTGGCCCCCCTGAAATAGCTTTGTCCCCCGCCTGGCCCCCCCCCCCCCCCCCCCCCCCCAAGTAAAAAAGTCTAGCTCCGCCACTGCTCTCCCCCCTTTCTTACCCTGAAAATTGAAACAAATAGAAAAACACATCGAAAATGCAAACACAAGATTTTGGAGGAACTTAAATGGGTAATAAAGACTAACAAGACATAACAACATTGAACACTGCACAAACAGTCGTTTTTTTTGGCGATTTATTTTTCAGTGACACGGGAGGCGGATCAAAACAAAAAGGTTCCGGATCCAACGGCGGAGGTGCCGGAACATGTTCCGGCGTGTTCCGGCTCAAATTAAGCCCTGTATACACACATGTTAACAATATAAGCAGCCACTTCCAAAGTGTGCTCCAAATGCAGCCACCATCTTCGCTCAGAATCCTAACTGGGGGCCTCTCAGCCTCTCAGTTTCAAAATCAAAACCGTTGGATTTGTTCTGTTTGTGGGAACTATTGGAGAAAACCACCTAGCCGGGGCAGTTCATATGCACTTACTTGTGTTGGACAAAGCTACAGATACAGCTAGGGGAGCTGCTAAACTCTCGTTTAGAATAGAATGGTTGTCAATGGCTGCCAACTGCCCAATTTGGGAACAAAAACCATGACTGATTTACATCTCGACATAGACGATGTCAACAATTAAGTGTTTCAGTGACTTCAGCTGCTGTATGTAATTTAGGAAATTAATTAGGTCACATGGTTCCTCTGTCAGTAAGTAAGTGGTCAAGGCATGGAGAGTTTCTCTTTTCAATTCACCTGTTTAAATCAGCATCATCTGTTCACATCCAATGTCTTTGGTAGCATCGTCGGTACATACAATAATGTTTAATGATTATTAACAACTGCAGTACATTATTTTTATGAATATGTTTTTCTTTGTTAACTTCGATGCAATATGTCTACCGAACTCTTCTCAGCTAGTCTTAATTAAGTAAGCTTATTCATAGTCATTGTAACAAGAGTAAAATGAAAAGACATGGTAATTAATAATATGGTAACATAAGGTTATGGTCGCATTAATAAGTTAATAAATAGACGTAGGAGTTAAAAAAAGCAATTCAATTCATAATGTGACAGTATATTCAGCCTAGTTCGATTATGTTCTTTGTCCTTTTTCAGTTTGACCATTTATTAGTCAATAAAAAAACGGATAACTGTCTTCAGAGTCCTGATGAACAAAGGTGTTAAGCTGACAAGTTCAGCACACTATATTTACACAAACAATTGACTACTAAACGTAGTCCGAACACTGGCCGAGTGTTTTATGTAGGTCTACCTATTGTCACAATTCAAGCAATAAGCCATTTTATTTAAATTCAAATATATTCAATTAAATGTATCACATGGTATTGAATCTGAACTGAATGGAAATCGAATCTGAGCTTAATGGGATCATATGGAATGGGATTTGAACCACAGTGAATGGGATCATTACAGACATATCTGTATCGTTTTGTATCATTTCATAGACTATGTATTAGAGCCCGACCGATATGGGATTTTTAAGGCCGATACCGATACAAATATTTGATGATTTAAAAATCCAATATTCCGATATATCAGCCGATATATATATTTAAAAAAGAAATTCCAGAAACACGTAACAAAACATAAACAGATTTCCCTAACATTAGTTATATGTAGTTATTTATGAGTCCTCGCTAAAATAATAGGATAATGCAGTGAACACACTTCACTGATGGGTCACACCGCGAGTAACATGAGCAGCAGGGGGCGCTGTGGCCGCTGGCTGCCGTCTCCAGGGGGGCGGGGCTTCAAGCAGCACTGCAGACATCATGTTCGGTTGCGCCCATTTCAATATCAAGTTTGTAGTAGAGCTATTCGGCAGGCCGGCGTGACAAGCATGTTCAAATAACAATTTACACGTTTCCCCTGTTTATTATTTAGTAATCAAAATAACAGAAATGGAGATAAAGCATTATAAAGTGTAAAACACACTGCCGCCACGTCTATGACACAAGTGCCGCCCCTAGCACCCATAGGAATATAGTCGTCTCCGGAGCAGAAGGAAAACAAAAGAAAAGAAAAAAGTATGGCAAGCCGATTTGACATAAATTCGCTAGATTGGATATGTGTTGCAGATATCTGCAATTCAGTTTCGCCTAGTCAAAAAGAACATTTTGGATATCCGCAACTACATTCCTCCTATCCACAATTGTCATTTCAGATATCCACAAAGACACTCCTCCTAGGAGAAATTACGTCATTTTTGCCATTCATGTCTATGGGGTTTCTCATTACAGATATCTACAATTCAGTTGCGGATATCCACTATGTGAATTACGGATATCTGCAACTGAATTGTAGATATCTGTAATTCCAGTTTGAGATATCTACAATTTGATTCTGACTAGTCATAATTCCAGTTCAAGATATCTTTTAATTCACCTCAATTCAAGATATCTACATGTCCCTTTTCAGATATCTTAAATTAAGTTTTGACTAGGCGAAATGAAGTTGTACATATCTCTAACTGGAGTTAGGGATAGTCAAAATGAAGTTGTAGATATCTAAAACTGGAGTTAGGGATAGTCATAATTTAATTGTAGATATCTATTATCAAGTTATAGATATCTTGAAATGAATTTTGATTAGAGATATCTAAAATTGTAGATATCTGTAACTTTCATTCCGCCTAGTCAAAATGTAATTACAGATATCTTGAATTAGAGTTTTGAGTAGGCGAAATGACGTTTCAGATATCTGTAATGACAAATTATAGGACCGCCTCCCACTTTAGGCGGGAGAGGAGCAGGTCGTTGTCGTTCTAATCATCATTCACACACAATTCACCTGTGTTCACTGATTACATCGGTCCATGGATTAGCATATATTAGCACCATGTCAGAGCAGCCGGAGGTCGGGCTTTTTAACCGTCTTTCTAACGCTACAGCCCGTGCCAGGCAGGAGCTGGCGGCAAGGAGAAATTACGTATTTCTGGATATCTAAAACGTCATGCCCAATAATTCGCACTCAAATGACATTTGAGATATCTTTAACTTTCATTCTGCCTAGTCAAAACTGAATTACAGATATCTGCAATTGTCATTTAAGATGTGTGACGAGTTGAATGTCGGTTTCCGTGACGTCATTGCAGATATCTGTAATTCAGTTTCGCCTAGTCAAAACTGAATTACAGATATCTTTATCTGTCGTTTCGACTAGTCACAATTACATTACAGATATCTTGAATGAAAATTCCAACTATTCAAAATGTAATTACGACTAGTCAGAAAGAAGTTGTTGATATCTACAATGTAAATTCCGGATAGTCCAACTTAGTTGATAAATGACAATTCGGCTTGCCATAAAAAAGTGCCTTTTCGGCGGCACTTGATGCGCGGCGACGCTGTGAAATAGGACAGTGGCGTGAAGTGTAGCGGATTGCTGCTTCGCGCCGACGCCGCTCATTTGCATAAAGTTAAACTAATTTAAACTCCGCGTTGCTCTGGACGCTGGCGTCGCGCTGCTCGCTGCCGCCTCCTCGTCGCCAGCTCTCATTGAAAATTAAGGACTGCCGGTCGCTTTTGCTGCTTGTGTCGCTCGCGGCCGTGGATAACTCGTTCGCTCTGCCCGACTCTGGCTGGATCAGCTGGTTGTAGGGTTTGTGGCGTTATAACATGGTTGAAGGGTGTTTCGTCCGTTTTTTTAAATATTCATTTATCGGCCATTACAAATGCCGATACCGATAGTTTGGAAAATGCCTAATATCGGCCGATAATATCGGCCCGCCGATATATCGGTCGGGCTCTACTATGTATCTAGAGATGTATCAGATCACCTGAGAGGGAGAGATACACACCCCTATTAGCACAGGATTTTAAATGATTTGAAGTCAATCCTGCGCAGGTAAAAAAAAGTATCCTAAATGAAAATACATTTTACTACTCAAAATAAATAAGGGCAGTATTCTTCTGTAAACCTAACGGGTCACACTTCAAGAAAACTAATGTACAATCAGTTGAAATAACAAACAAAATCCAAAACAAATCCACATTATGGTTTCTGGTGGAGTTGTGATACTGTGTATGTACTGTACTATGTACTGTTTACAATCCTGTGTATTACTGAACACTGTACTTTGTTTTAATGGGGAAAAGGAGAATGGCCGCAGCAGGAGGAACAATGTGTTCTCTAGTGCATTAGACTACATCTCCTTGAGGCATCTATGTGTATTTGTTTCATGGGGCTCCCCAACAATTTTAATTAACTTGCCCTCAAGTGCCCTCCTCCTCCTCCCTGAGGAATTTGACTGCAGAAAGCCCTTTCCTGAATACTTTTTTCACTCTTGATCTCATTCTCATTTTACTTTCCTTCTCCATCCTTTGCCTCCATCTTTGCTTTCCCCTCGCTGTCCAATCACTGCCCCTACCATTTCCACTGTGTCTTCACCCCACCTTCCATGCAACCATGCCTGCAAAACTATTGAAGAGAACATGTGTATATTATGGACATGAGGGCTTGAATGTGCTAGCAGTCCTCAAGCAGATGTGTGTGGATTGTAACACACACATCCAAGTACCTACCAATAATGAAATGTACTATTTAGTCATTAAGCAGATGCTTTTATCCAAAGCAAACAAATGATTTAAGATACATGTCATTAATGAGCAGGTAGGGGTTAGGAATTTTGCTTGGGGGTGGCTAGAGGTAGACGAGGGCACCGAGGTTGGAACCCCGAACCTTTCAGCTGGGAGTCAAAAACTCTAACCACGAGGCCAGTGGTTTCCAACCAGTGTGCCGGGGCACACTGGCGTGCCTTGAGGCAAGTCTAGGTGTGTCGTGAAATTGTGTGGGATTTAATACATAATCCTGAAATAGGTTACTAATTAAATTGGTACTATTCATGATTTGCTTTATTATTGATTTCATTGTTCCACATCATAAGTTATTGCTCCATTTCAATAGATATTTCACAAATAATGCATGCCCTCCAACTTTAAGCAGGTGTCCTTTGAATTTCTGGTCGGGATCATGTATGTCAGGATCATGTCCCAAAAAGGTAAGGAATAGAACTACTGCACAAGATTATCCTGCTATCCATTTACATACTACATGTGCTACTTTTTGAAGCGGATCACGTTGTGTGAACACATGGGGAAAAGCATAAAACCCCAGTGTGAGCCTGGTCCTTACCCAACACTGTCTGTGTGTGCTGGCTTCCCAGCAGTGGTTGCTGGGGCGTGTGCGAGTCCTGTAGGAACGTTGGGTTGTCGATCCCTACGTGCGGGTTCTGAGACAGCTTCCGGAGCCTGAGGGATGTGTTCAGATCTAACTGCCGCCCCTCCTCCTCGCGACGCCGTCGGAGATCTTCCTAAAAACATGTGCATGTGCAAACATGCACGCATTATATGAGGGGCAATTGTTTGCTCATCCTACAGTAACGTTCTGTAAGCAGCCATGCAATACCTGAAGCAACATCATTTTTTTCATCTCGAGACAAAAGTCACAAAAAAGTTTGACTAAACAAGGCCGAGAAGTCAGGCCACATTTGTTGCTAGTCAATTGAATGTTAACCAAACTGCTGTTTACATACGTCCACTATGTGGAGTCAAGCATAAAAAGTTGATCCATTCACTCAACCCAAAATGATTTTAGTGTTCCTGTGTGCTCAAGAGTGTCGCTGTGGGTCTCAAAGCACAACCAGATTGTTTGCTTACGTTAGCTGAAAAGGTTTCCCCTCTCGCATGGAAGAAGTGAGCTCCAAGTCAACCCAAGGCTTTTTTAAAGAGCCAAAGAATCCAGACTATACCTGATGTTGCCTTATCCTTTCCAGCTGAGCGGATCGTCGTACTGGCAGGGTCCGGCTGCCTAGCTCCCCAGGACAATCCACTGCCATCTCTCTATGTTGAGACCCTCCCCTCATCTCATCCTCTCCCCCTCCTCCTCCGCCACCGCCGCCTTCCCCGTCGCCAACATGGCCGTTAAGGTGGGAGGTCGTCATCTCATGCATACACGCAAATCCACACGCTTGCTCACACACGCACACACCAGGAGCAGCAGAAGGGGAGTGCAGGTCTGACTCCGCTGGATGTGGTTTAGAGGGATGTGTGTGTGTGTGTGTGTGTGGGGGGGGGGGGGGGGGGGGGGGGGGGGGGAGGGTTTATTGGCTAATGTAACAGAAAGTGTCTAGGAGGGCAGCTCCTTAAACAGAGTGGCCATGGCACCATCAGCTGCACAACACCTGAGAACACATCAAGGATAGAATACATGAATCAGAATGCATTTATCAGCCTTGTACCATTCTGTAGCCACCAAAACCCAAGCAGACTAATTAATTTTACATGAATGCCTAAACAAAGCAACAACAGATAGTAGTAGTAGTAGTAGTAGTAGTAGTAGTAGTAGTAGTAGTAGTGTAGTAATAAAAGGAAGTAGAAAGTCAATGGGAAAACAACCAAAAATAAAAATAAATGTCAACCTTCGATCGGGGTCTCAACGGCTGTGCTTCTATGTATGCCATGTCATGTGAAATGTTAAATATTGCAACAATAAAATATTGTTGCACTTAAGTTATTATGTCTTCAAGAAATGCACAGTAAGAGGCTTATCCATCTTGATTAACAGGTTTCTTGAGTGCAACAAGGTTGAAACTAAAATTTTGGCTGACAACTGGCAAGTAGATGACAATTTTTACTAGACAAACAGATTTTTTACCAGACAAAAATAGGGGCGCTGCGCGATTGTTGACGGGGGGGGGGGGGGGGGGGGGGTTATTGCGATTGTTGCGATTGTTGACTGGGGGGCCGAGTCGCCTCCTCCCTCGTTCACAACATTCAAACGAATCACGAATGCAGTTAAGTTACCATTCAGAGATCAAGTTACAGTTCAACTCCGACAAACCAACTGGGGGAGGTGATGGTGTTAATAAATGTGTGAATAATAGCAAATACAACATTGTGTCTGTCTGGTTGAATATGTTAACATATGTATTTAATTTGAGTTCAACAGATTTATTTAATGTATGCATAATGACATGTCAGGATCAAAATGCCCCATTCCCCCAATTCAAGGTAAAGTTAGACAAACCAAACGCAGCGGGATGGGGGGGGGGGGGTAGTAGATTATTGGATGTTTAATATATCAGCAAGATAATAGACTTGATTTAGCAATGATGAGTTTTAAAGTTAATGATGTACAGTTGTGTTTATTCTGGGCATATTTTATTTACTATTGTGAAGATGGCCATTGGCCACCCCCACTCAAGACCAAGATCCACCAAGGTGGGGGTCCCGGCCGGGTCGCGTGCAGCATCCACTATACGCGAATTATCCGCGTGACATCTGTAATGTTTGTGGTGCACAATAATGAAGAGATGGTAGTTTTATATCAGAGCGTTTACTGTGTGTATTTCAAGATCGCATTACTCAATGCCACCCCAATACATTTCCCGTAACGTAGGCTCCTGCCTGTGACGTGATGACGTCACTGCGTAGTACAGTAGTTTGGATCACTACATTACTCCTTTTTTTTTTCTTTTTAAGAAGACAAACTGTCAAATAGTTGGTATCACAACTTAGTGTCAAACAAAACCCAGGAATAATGCTGCCTAATAAACATGTATACATAACATTATACATTATACATCTTTGCACTACAGAACGGGTGTACGTCAGTATTCAAACATAACATGCATAAACTACCCATGAAACATTTCTGAAGGATATTTGTGAGGTTGAACAGTCTCTTTAAAAATGACTCATTCACAGTCCTTCAGTCATAGTCAAGCAGGTAAGCTGGAGGCTGTCTGTGCTGCCTGACTGGATATCTGGGCGGCGGCAGTGCTGGTTCAGCATCTTCATTGTCGTCCAGATCAGGATCCATGTCAGGGTCTAGATGTGGCAACGGACGTCGTTTTGCCTCGGGATGGATCTTTTTGAAGAATGAACTGTTCCTCGTTATGGCATAGCCATGCCGTCCAGCAGTCACCATGGAGCCTTTCACGCTTGTGACTGGGAGTGGTTCTTTTCTGTAGGGTGGTGTGAGTTTGTTCTGCTTCGGCTGACGACAGAGCACAGTGTCACCTGGCACGATGTTGGATGGTGTAGCATGTCGTCGGTTGTCAGAACAAGCTTTCATTTTAGACTTCGCCTCAGTGTCTCTCTTGCGCACCTCGCTGTCAGTAGGGATGGTGATACGACAGGCGGATGGTATCTTGGTGTTCATTGGTCTCTGGAACATCAGTTCTGCTGGTGATCTTCCTGTCGTGCAGTGGGGTGTAGATCTGTGCTCACGGAGGAAGATGTTCAACTGCTGCTTCCATGGCAAACCTTGCATCGGGGCTATCCGGATGATCTTGCCAAGAGTACGCATAAATCTTTCGGCGGTGGCGTTAGCCTGCGGCCACAAAGGTGTTATTTTTCTGTGATGAAATCCCATGTAACTGGCAAACTGGGCAAACTGTGAGCCGTTAAACGGAGGTCCATTGTCTGTCCGGACGACTCGTGGTATCCCAAACATGGCGAAGACACTGTCCATGCTGGGTACCACCACATTAGCGGACGTAGAACGGATGGTGTTCACTACAGGGTAGCGTGTGTAGTCGTCTACGATCACCAGCAGGTATTCTCCGGACGGGAGGGGACCGTAGAAATCTGCACTCACAGAATGCCACGGCGCTTCTGGTAGCTCTGACATCTTGAGTGGTTCCGTTCTTGTGATTGGAGTGGTAGCCTGACACGCTAGGCAGTTTCGACTGAGGGCTTCAGCCTGTTGATCAATGTTGGGAAACCACACCTTCTCTCGGAGGAGGGCTTTGGTCTTTGCAATGCCTTGATGGCTTTCATGTGCAAGTTCCAGGACTCTCTGCTGTAGGGACAGGGGCATGACGATCCTGTTTCCCCGGAGTATAATGTCCTCGCTCGCTGAGAGTGTGAGGTCCGTGCTGACATGTCTGTACTGCCGTAGTGCATGAGCATTTGGCGTTTTATCTGTCACTCTGTGCCACGTGTCGTTCTTAATGTGGGCACTGACTTGTTGTAGCGTGTTGTCCTTTAATGTCTCTGTTTTTATTTCTTCCAGCGTCATCGCCTTGGGTGTGGCGAACAGAGATATGAAGTTGACATATTCCTCTGCAACTTTCGAGGCTCTTGTGTTCGTGGATGTTTGTATGGGGATCGGATGGCGTGACATGTAGTCCGCTGGATTGTCCGCTCCCTTTTTGTAGATGATTCGAAAGTCATAGGGCTGGAGCCTGAGTCCCCATCGCTCTATCCGGGCAGGTGGCTTGGACCTTGGGTTGTTCCAAATCATTTCTAGCGGCTTGTGATCAGTCACTAGGGTAAATGGATGTCCGTAGAGATATAGATGGAAATGCTCACAACTCCACACAATCGCTAGACCTTCTCGTTCTGTCTGGGAGTATCTCCTCTCAACGTCAGTGAGCGCACGGCTTGCATATGCTATGACGCGTTTCTCTCCCTCTTTTCCTTGAGAGAGAATGGCACCCAAGCCAAACGGGCTGGCGTCCACGACCAGTTCAGTGTCCTTTTTCGGGTCAAAGTATGACATGGTGGTGTTGCTTGTGAGACTCTCCTTGAGAGTTTGTAGTGCTTTTGACTGTTCTTCACCCCAGCGCCAGGGCACTTCTTTCTTCGTTAGCTCTCTGAGGGGTGCAGTGATGGTAGAGAAATCCTGTATAAATCTTGAACAGTAATTTGCCATTCCAAGGAGGCTCCTGATCTCCGCAGGGTCCTTGGGTTCAGCGGCCTGATGTATCGCTGTCACTTTCCGGGGGTCTGCTGAGATGCCGTCTGCGGAAAAAATAAAACCAAAAAACTCGAGGCGTTCTTTGTTGTACTCACACTTGTCACGGTTGAGTGTGAGACCACATTCCTTCAGTCTGGCGAACACTGCTGTCAGAGCGTCGTCATGGGCCTTCTGGGATGCACCATAGACTATGATGTCATCGCTGAGATTTTTGACACCAGGGATACCATGCAGGGATTGACATATAGCGTTTTGAAAAACCTCAGCAGCAGATGAGATACCAAAACTCAGTCTCTTGTATCTTCTCAGACCCAGGTGTGTGGTGAAGGTAGTGATATACCGACTGTCAGGATGTAGCTCTAGCTGGTGGTATCCTTTGTTGAGGTCCAGTTTTGAGAAGAACCTCGCACCGTTGAGCTCATGGATCACGTCGTCCATTGTAGGTGTGAGATGACGTTCTCGCTGCACGGCCACGTTTGCTTGCCGCATGTCAACACAAATCCTGACCTTATCAGGATCCTTAGGCTTCGGAGGGGTCACAATGGGCGACACCCAGGGCGTTGGTCCGGTCACCTGTTCGATGATGTCATCATCCTCCAGCCTTTTTAATTCTTCCTCAACCTTCTGGCGAACGTGAAAAGGCACTCTCCTGTGTGGTTGACACGTTGGCTGTATGTCAGGATTTATGTGTAACTTCACCTGAAAATCCTTTAGTTTTCCTATGCCGGTGAACAGCTCTGGGTAGCTGTCAATCAGTTCATCTGCCACGCTGCGGGTGGCGAGGTCGACACTGTTGATTATTTTAATAAGCCCAAGCTTACTAGCTGTGTCATAACTCAGGAGCGTATGTCCATTTCCTTTCAGCACGTAGAATGTTGCCTCCGTGTTTCTGTCCTTCGCCTGGACACTGCACTCGAAGACACCGGTGATGGGCAGAGCGTTGTCTGACCCATAAGAGAAGATCTTGATCCTTGCTGCTCTCATCGTTGGTTTTGGCTCGAGCGTGTTAAACACAGTTTCACTTATTATGTTAACCGAAGCTCCAGAGTCAATCAGTACTCCCACTTTAATGTCATTGAGCCTGACGTGCGTTTGAGGGTGCTTAGTGCAGGCTTCGCCATTCACAGCAAACACATATTGGTCGTCTTCACTGCTGGACGAATCTCTGTGTGCGCTGTGTGCACTGTGTGCGCAGCAAGATGTAGTGACTTGATTCACTTTTCTTGTGTGTTTCCATTTTCCATATGTGGTGTCTTTATCCTCACTTCGACCTGATTTCTTCTCTTGACTTTGTGCTGATTTATTTTTATTCATACGACATACCTTGGCATAGTGATTTAGTTTTCCACATATGTTGCACTCTTTTCCTTTGGCCGGGCAATCTCCATTGTGAGGATATCTTCCTCCACAATTCCTGCATTGTTTGCTGTTGTTTCTATTTCCCTTGTAATCAGTTGTCTGTTGCCTTTGCTTGTGTTCTAGCGCGTTGACAGCAGCGGTTGCTCCTTGCTCAATGCCCACAGCCTGCTGTTCTGATAACTCCAGTGTTCTCCCAAAGTTCAACAAAGCTTCTAATGTCATTTCGGGTTCTCTCAGCGCCCTCCGGCGGACCCTCGAGGAACTGCAGCTCTGAATGAGCTGTGCTTTGATCTCACTGTCTGTATCGGCAAATTCACAGTCTTTGGCGAGCATGCGGAGCTGAGTGTGGTAAGTATCCAGATTTTCACCAGCCTGCTGCATAGCTTTTCTGAACTTATAAACAAGGTACTGCGTGTTTTTCTTGGGGGAGAAATATCCATTTAGCTTCGTTTTTGTAGCATTATAATCATCATCAGTCTCGGCGAAAGTGTCATATATGTCGTGCACTCGTTCTCCAGCTAAATGCAAAAGTAAAGCCTTTTTCCTGCCATCATTCACAATGTTCATTGCTACTAGGAAATTGTCATATCTCTGAATCCACTTACTCCATCTCGTTCCCAACGAACTCGGGTCTGTCTCCGTGTCGAACGGCAGAATAGCTGCTTGGCTTCCCATGAGGATGGAGTTCATCTCTTCTTGCATCTAGCACCGCGTCAACGTTAGTTAGCTTTGTTTAGCTAAGCACTTAGCACGCACACCGGACCGGCAAACTTCGTGGTTTTTTTCTTCTTTCTTCCAGAAAGTTCGACAAGTCCTTCACATAGCGTATAGCCTATATAGCCAGTTATATCCTCGTCGCCACTGTAATGTTTGTGGTGCACAATAATGAAGAGATGGTAGTTTTATATCAGAGCGTTTACTGTGTGTATTTCAAGATCGCATTACTCAATGCCACCCCAATACATTTCCCGTAACGTAGGCTCCTGCCTGTGACGTGATGACGTCACTGCGTAGTACAGTAGTTTGGATCACTACAACATCGCGCCGCCGTGAAGACTCGGTCGCAGGGGGCGTGTTGACTAGTGGATCAACTAGCTCCCGCCCGCATTGTGGTAATGAATCAGAAGGGTCAACGTCACGGCCCGCGCCCACGTCCTGTTTGCTGAATGGTGACCGCGTGGATTCGCTGCGCGAATATTTGCATAAAGTTGAAATCTCCCAACTTTATGCAAATTCAGAAGCGGAGCCAGGCAGCGCCGCAGCCGGCTCCGCGCCGCAAACAATCCCAGCGTGCTTTGCGCAGCGAATTGCTCGCGTCCCATAGAAAGTGAATGGAGGCGGCACATCGCGCGCGATCATTCGCTTATAGTGGATATTCACGGTGAGCGATTGTTGACCGGGGGGGAGCTGCGCGATTGTAGACGGCGGTGGGTGCTGCGCGGTCGGGTCCGCGGCTAGCGGGTCCGTTGCTGGCGGGTCCGCGGCAATCGCGGCGAATTTTTAGATTACTCGCCAGAGTGGCGAGTGGTCTTCATAAATTACTCGACAAATACAAAAATTACTCGCATTTGGCGAGTAAAACAGCCTTATTTCAACCCCTGGCAACAAGCTAGCAGAGTTTTGAACTTGGCATGGTAGTGGTGTCAAGATCACCCTTTTTTTAATTAGAAGTTTTGTTTCATAAATATTAATTTCATTCATTTCGCTATTTTTAACGATTCAAGGAGCAGAATAGCTCTAGCCTGGCTCCGCCCACCTACGTACTTCCACTCAAATTTCATTTCACTTCATACTAAGGTCTGGCGATGCTACTGTTAGAACGATTTATTTTCCCCAAAATCTGCGGTCCAATCAGCGAACAGGAGGCGCGGCCTGAGAACAGTGACGTAGAGGTCGTGCGCGAATTTCAGTGATTGAGCTTAAGTACGGAGGCGGGCGGAGGCTAATGCTAATGCTCACTGCATCTGCCGTTTGTATACTGCGCGCAACGTGGTTTCTGGCGCATGAAATACGTCACGACCAAACGTTAGCGATTGGTTAAGGCAGATCCAGAGTGGCACTGGGCAGAGCCAATAGGTTTTAAACTTCAACAGCACCCGCCTTCAAGTGAGACATCGTTTGTCTCTACAGCATTGCTAGACCTTTAGTATGAATGAAATGAGTACCAAGGTCTAGTTAGGACTAGGCTAGAATAGCTCTGTCATAAACCATTCAATCATATCGTCCAGCCATTCAGATATTCGTTGGTCAGTGTTTATTTGATTTGTTTTATTCACCTGGCTGTATCCTGTACATCCATTGGCAGTATGCCTGTGCTAATCTTAGATCAAGATGTTCGACAATGCTATAGCTTAACTTCTGGGGGGAGACTGCACAGCACCTGGGCAGGAAACCAGAAAGTAAGAGGGGCAAAGTTACGCAGTGTTTCCTGTTTTGTTATAGAAATCGTCTGCTTTCAGCAGACAGATGTATTTATACAGTGGCCAGTCTACTAGACAGGTGATTTTAAACCTTTACAGATACTGTCTAAGGATGTTGGTGTCTGACAGGATGTTTTAGCTTGGTTTCCCACCGGCTGAGGGAAAAGTTTAGTTACCAATGCTGACTGAGATTGTGTTCGCTGTTGGCCAAGGAGGGATACCGACAATGGGAAGATGATTCCATCGTTTTAGTCATCAGTCCTCTTCTGGATCAGAGGTTAATGGTAACCCTAGATAACCTAAAGTCTGATTTGTGAGATTAGCCTAGTGGTAAACATTACTGGAATCAGGAATCAATGGATTAATTAAATGTAAGATGATGCAACTATATTAAGGGGACCATGCCGATCTACAGAACAAAGAAAATCAGCTTAGTCTACCATTTAGTGCTTTGTGCGTAAATTTGACACTTCCATGCCTTCTTAATTTACCATGGAACCAGGCCTTTGACTTCCTTTTAGATTATGTTTAGATGAAGATCATCGAACCAATCTTAAAGCAGTGATTCTTAAATAAAAATCAGTGAAAAATAAGAGAATTGGCTGGATATTAGCCTCCTAGCTTTCACAATTATAAGTCAGAAATATATGTTTAGCACATCTACACAGCAACGCAAGGTTGGTGTTTTGAGATTTATCCACTTTGGTAATTGCTTTTAAAAATCAGTTTTCTGTAATGGAGAACACCAGCGCAGTGTGGATACAAGGCTGAAGCCAAAAGCAGGCAAATGTCGCCTCATATGTAATGCAACACAAACTAATAACTATAACTAGAATCATATCATTTGAACAGAGAAAAGCACAATGGCAAATGTAGCATAGCTGAAAATGTTGCTCGCTTCAAATAGATATTATCTATTTGTCTATTTTGGATGTGAAAATTTAAAAACATTATTTTGCGTCTGTCCCAAAATGGCCTTGTGCTTTGGGATGCACTTTAGCAGATACCCTGTTTGTCAACAGCTGGCTGTCATGACACATCATCATGATCAATCATGTATCATCACACATTAGTATAGCCCTGTCAAAACCAGAACATCACCCACATCACTGACTATCCCACTTAAACTCCTGGCCTGCTGATAACCATGGAAACGGTTTTGTTAAAAGCCGGTATGTGTCGGGGGGGGGGGGGGGGGGGGGGGGGGGGCTCCTATCTTCCACACAGACATACTTAAGGGTGATGGGCATGTTAAATGATTGCTTTGGGGAAAGAGAGAGGCTATGTGAAATGTATTGTTAGATGTGTAGTTGTCTCTTGTCACATGCAGAGCAGCAACAACCAAAACAGCAGTGAGAGGATAGCATATCTCCCTCTCGGCAGCCCTGGGATGCCCTCCCTCTAGACACTCACACACAGAGTTAGAGCCATGATATATATCAGTGAGGACTGCCAGGCAGTCTGGGAACAGCATTCCATAGATGGGAAGGGATTGCATAAACAAGCCTTAAACCCTTTGAGCTCATTGGTCCTCAACTACCAATTACCAAAGACCTGTGAATTAAATAGGGATTTAACTTTTGCTTGAAGAAAAAGATATGTATCCACCCAAATGTAATTGATAAAATGTGCTTGTTTTCTGACAAGCAGCCAAAAAAAGCTATGATTAAAAAATCCAAATTTATTATTTTTCTGTAGATCAATTAATACATTTAAATTCAGCACTAAAAATATCATTCAAGATAAACTCACTGGGATTGTGGTGATGATTCTAGAAGTGTACCCAGTATCCCAGTGCAGGGATTAATAGGGTTATTCAACTGAAGTTAGTTGAGTTGAAGTAGTGACAGGTACAGCCAGTGTAGTAAGCAACAACTATCAGAGTATTTGCTGCGACGCACCCAGGACCCACATCATAGCCATTGTGACAACACACCTGTCATTATAAGCAGACATGTCACAATCACCAACTCCTGTCCAACCATCTATTCACCCCATATACATCTTTGAAACTGTTGATGGGGTGGGGATGAGCATTTCCAGTCCCTTTCATCCTCTTTTGAAGGCTCATCTTCAAAGTAGCAAGTATAGTATTAGTATTGGTGCTCCAAACTTCAATATGTAAGGAGCACCAACAATATATGTAGATGTTTTTTATTGATTGTTATAGCATGGACACTATTTATATTTGAATTCTAAAACAGTTGAATGCATAGACTAGAGCACATGTGTCAATAACAAGGCCCACGGGCCAAACATGGCCCGCGGGCCAAGCAATATTTAATCTGGCCCTCCTGTCAATCCTGGTCATCAATTTAATATGGCCCGCGAGTTTGTGTCTGTGACAATGCAATGCTGAAACACAAGAGGGCGCTGTCGTGCGAACTTACTCGGGCACTTACTCGTGCGAACAGATGTTCTCTATAATGAACCTGAATAAGACATCGTACAGATCCCGACTCACTGACCAGCATTTGGTCTCTGTATTGAAAGTGGCCACAGCAAAGGACATTAAGCCTAGAATAGATGAGATCATATCTAAGAAAAGGTGCAGAGTGTCTGGTAAGAGTTAAACTACAATGCATTTGAGATAGGCCTTGTTGCACTGAATATTTTGTTATCACAGAAAACATTTGTTGTGCTGAAAGACACAGTAGTAGGCCTAATGGTTTTGTTTCATTGTGAACTCTTTTGTTATACATTGAACCTATTGTAGGCTAGACTGCCAATGTAGTTTGTTTAATTGTGCACTTCTCTTCTTTAAAAACAGCAGTTTTTGCACTTGCCACTATTGACAGCACTTCCATCTTATTTTGCTGATATAAAGAATTACCCACAAACATGAAGGGGGAAGAAACTATTTTTATTTTATTCACCTGCTAACCTACTTCTAAACATAATTGTTATGTTCCTGTCATCCATGTGCCCTCTCCTGGCAGGTTCTCGCCAGTCATGTGTTTGGTTGGATTGTGAATAAATACGTCAATTTGGCTGCATTGACGTTACCTCTGAGTCATGTATATGGGTTGTCCATAACAAGAATCACTAATGAATGTCATGGCCCCTGATTTTATTCACAACCTTCAGAATGGCCCTCAGTAAGTTTGAATTTGACACCCCTGGACTAGAGTATTATAATATGTCTTTATTTCTTCTTATTGTTAACCTTTGACTCCCACCTCCCTGTGACATGATCACTGTGGCTGTAAACTAGGTTTTCCATGCGTCTGCTGCCCAAAGAGGCTGTGGTCGGTTGCTTGTATTCCTGTTTAATTGCCTTCTTACTGAAGTATGTTTGTGAAGCAAACAACACGTTTTGACAATGTATAATTATTGAAGTTACCACATAAAAAATGACAATAACGGTTTTCAACAGTACGGATGAACAGCTTGCGCTCCCACTGGATTGAAATCTGACGGCCCGGCCCCACCCGATCCGTGTCCTTGCGTGCGTTCACATTTCCCATTCACTTTGTATTGGATGGCGCAAAAAGGATTATGGGACAGCTCGGGTGTGTGCAGTGGGATGCGGCGCATTGAGGGGGTGGGGCAAAAGTAGAACTTCAGTTAACTTTATGCAAATGACCACGTAGTGCGGCTCACGTTTGGGCATGTGATTGGACAATCGACATTCAGTCAGTACTGGTGGACCAAAATGACCTTCCCTTCAAAACACACTAGGAAGAAATTAACTAATTCAGGCAGTGAGTTGAGGACAGGCACAACCAGTTATACCAGACTTACAGGAGTATTATAGTAAAGATAAAACTCTGCTGTCAACAGTTGCTGTCCTAGCAGTTTTTTGGAATGAAAAATGGGACCATGTTTTGGTAACGATTACAAAGCTAGGCCCTTAAGCAATGTATCAAGAAGTACACAATGCTATTGCTACAGTTATTTGTCTATTTTTTTAAATTATGTGGCTGAAAGCGAATTAATATTGCCTAGGATGGCGTGCCTGTCTAAGAGAGTTTACGGGAGTACGTAGAGTAGGAATGTCGAGAGGAGAGTAACTTTTAACTTTCAATAACCGTGATCATCGTCTGTTTAAAACCTACAAAATGAGTTGTTCTGCAGTAAACTTTACTAACCGACCTAAGGGATCGGAGGGATATTTGCAGTTTTTTCGGTAAGTTACATTTGTGTTTTGTAAGCTAATCAGTATGTAATGTTATTAGCTACAAGCAGACAACAGTTGTATTTACCTTATTTTAACAAGTTCAGTCGTACAACCATAGACTGTATATGCGTACAACCAGCGGCAAAGACTGTCGAGATTGGAGCAACAGTTCCAGGGGGTGTGCTCACGATTTAGGCGGGCGGGTGTATGGGGGGGATCTCGATACCCCGGCTCACTACCCCCCGATCACTACTGCACAGACACTGCAAATGACGTCACCAGTGCAAGATGGCAGCGCCCATATCCGGGATATTTTGGCTTCATTTTTGTACAGTGGGAGTAAGTGGAGAGGCGTCGTCCATCTTTAAATACAGTCTATGCTAGAGACCTACGTATCTGCCTGAATCTAACTATTTTAATTTGACACTGAAGCGTAGCCATGCCAACATACTGGTTTTGCCAGGGTTTTAAGAGTGAAGCGGAGCGAAGTATAAACAAACTACGATGTCGGGCAGTATTGAGAAGACATGCAAAGTAATTGGTACTTTTAATCCATTTAGAACTGCCTTGATAGCAGCGTCTATCTTGTCTTAAGTGGTCGCCATTGTTATAACTCCTCCTTGGTTCTGACACACAGCTTTACAACGTTTCCCACCCGTGGCGCTGATTGGCTAATTGTTAGTCCCCCATGGCGCTCATTGGACAATTGCTTTTTCAACCCAGAAACAGCTATTTCATATCATAATGCCAGACCAGAAGCAGTCAACTCGGTGGAGTGGGCAGATTCAAAGATCTGGACCCAGGCAAATAAAATAGTATTTTAACACAACTTCAACAAGAAATGCATAGATCAGCAGCATATAGCAAACTTACGTCACAGGAGTGCCTAAACAAAATAGGACCACGATTAGTCCATCAACATGAAACATCCCAAAGTGGGACTGGGCATTTTGTCTCACAGTCTGCCGTATCAAAATTAGCGGTAAGGTAGCTTTCTGTAGCTATAGACGTCCAACTTTCTGTAGTTAGACCAAGAAAATACTTTCTGACATGTCAATGTGTTCTTTTGTTTTGTTGTATAAGGCAGGTATAACTGTATGGGCAAAATGTGCCCGGGAAGTAATAGTGTATCGCAGGTCAAGCATTTCAAACATGTTGTTGAACCCCATATTCTCTACCACAGAGAAGGTCTTTTATCTGCTGCTATCGCTGCGGTGATCTCTTTGGATGGTTACCAGAATCAGCCACATATTGTTGCCTGAAGGCTGCGGGGAGAAGTTGTTGCTGTTTAGTAGCCAATTAATTTGTTCGCCTAGTCCCTAGAAGTCCCTAGAAATCCTAAATTAATTATAAATAAACATAAAAAGCTATTTGAACATATTTATATGATGCACTTTCAAAATAATTATAAAATCATTTGATTGTACTGTTACATTACTTTGTTGCGCTGTGTAGTCCACGTAATTATCATGCACATATAATGTATTATCATAGTACTACATTGTATGCCTATTTGGTTAGTACTCAAATTAACCGATAATTGGGCTGTTCTTTTTTTGGCTATGTTTTGCTACGATACATGATAAAGGTATAAAATGCAGAGGAGGGGAAAGGCAAAGGCAGACATTGCATTATGGTCCATTGTACTTTCTAACCACAGGGAATAATGCTTTGCTTACTACCCCTCCCATTATTACACTTGAATTATACTTGAATTCAGGAAGTGAATTGGCCCGAGTAAAAACAATACAACAAATATTGAAACGATATGCTGCATGGGCTTAAGTGAAAAAGGGAAAAAAGAAAAAACTCAAAAGTGCCACTTTAGGAACTACTAATGTAAACAAACTAGATCATGTGACACATTTAACACCAAGAGCAACAGCAGTGTGTGTGTGTGTGTGTGTGTGTGTGTGTGTGTGTGTGTGTGTGTGTGTGTGTGTGTGTGTGTGTGTGTGTGTGTGTGTGTGTGTGTGTGTGTGTGTGTGTGTGTGTGTGTGGCTAAGCCTACTCTTATCTACTCTACATTCCACACACAGTACCAGTCTGTATCATATCAAGGAAGAGAGGAAAATGTGAGATAGACAAGAAACTAAGAATAGAACCTAAATACTCTTAGGTTTCTTCCAAAGGAAAACTTTCTGTTTGGATCTGGAGGTTGATTAGCTGACGGCAAAACCCGATGCGAGATAAGACAATATTGAGTGTCGTAGAGAAGGAAATCATACGTTCTACAAATGCTGATAAAGAATACAATATGGAGGCTTAAAGGATAACTTTGTGATTTTTCAACCTGGACCCTATTTTCCCATCACGTTGGGGCTCAGTGACTAATGCGGACAACAATTTTTGCAATTGGTCAAGTATTGAGCGAGAGAGACGGGCAGCAATGTAAAACTAAAGGGGCAAGGCGCCCCGTCAATGTAGGTCTTCTGTTTTGCCACTGACAGGCTCAGATTGTTGTTATAATTGTCTGACAACATTATGGAAAGGATCCCTACAGAGAAATAAAACCTGTGTCTTTACCTTTCGCTTGATTCGGTCTGTTTGTTATTGTGTCTAACCATGTCTCGCTCATGGTGAAGTTTCGCTCTGAAATCTTGAGTCGTGAGAGTTGAGTTATTGCAGGAAGAGAAACGTGGAAACGTGAGAGAGTTGGAGAGAGGAGGCAAGAGTTTGTTGTGTTGGACTACAGAAAGTGTAGCTTAGAGATATCCAAAGGATTTTAAAAAAAACAAACAATGGTTTGTTTGCACTTTTTCACTGTTCTCTTCCTGCAACGAGTTCAGAGCGAGACTTGGTAAGATATAACAACCAGACCGGATCAAGTGAAAGGTAAAGACAAATGTTTTATTTCTCTATAGGGATCATTTCCATAATGTTGTCAGACACTTTTAATAACAATCTGAGCCTGTCAGTAGCAAAACAAGCACTTTGAGAGGACGTACATTGGGGCGCTATTGTCTTATAGTTTTACATTGCTGCCCATTTTGCGGCTGAAGCCCTCTTGCTCAATAATGGACCAATTGGAAAAACTGTTGTCCGCAATAGTCACTGAGACCCAAAACGATGGGATAATAGGGTCCAGGTTGTAAAATCCCAAAGTATCCTTTAACATAAGAAAAAACAGAGCTGAGGTTATTCAAGGGCAAAAAGAGTATAAGTAAGAGTATAAGTAGAGTAAGTTGTCCCTACTGCAAGCACAGCTACATTTCGAAGTTGAATTTATGTTACAGGTAGACTGTTAGATTGATATAGATGTAAAATTGATGTCATAATAATGTATTAACTTCAATTCAATACAGATCACTCTAGCTCAGGATTTGATTGGTTGTGCCAAATTGAAAACTGTAAAGGAAAGATCATGACATTTGGATGTTAAAACTAGTGTTGCACCGATACCGATACTAGTATCGGGAGGGGCCCCGATACCGCGCTAAAATGCTGGCATCGGTATCGGCGAGTACGAACAAATAATGCGCCGATGCCATTTACATAATATGAAACTTGGAACGCAGCGCTTTGCGTCTTTCTCTCCCTTCACTCACTGCTGCGTGTGATCACACGTGTTCAGTGCATGCCGTGCCAAGCAGCTATCCTATTGGCCCACTCCGGCCGCCCGGCCGCGCATGTTGACCGACCGACAAGCGACGACGACAAAGTACCAAAAAAAAGAAAGAAAAAAAAGCACCGGAGACGCGGAGGGCGCGCGGTTCAGCCGCGCGGCGCACAGAAAAGTTGCTCCGCCTGCGGACGCGCCGGTGCGGGGAAACTCAGTGAGCGGGTCCGCCTGCCGGTGCGACGCACCCGATCACCAACCATGCCCCCCCCCCCGCTCCCCGGGGTGCCATGCGGACACAAACAAGGAGAAGAGGGGGAAAAAGCAGGAGAGAGAGGGAGACGCGTCTTGCTCACAGGCGGGAGATCGCTCAAATGGACAGACAGTGACCGCATCACAGACGACGAGTTAAGCTGTAATCGGCTTCTCCCCGATCCCCCCCCCCCGCTAATTATCTCTAGTTATACTATATTATCTAATTATACTAGTAATTAAGCCATGATAGCAATGATTTTACATCCAAGTGAGTATGCAGTTCTTTAGTATTAGAAGAAAAAAAGCTTGTGTGTGTATGTATATATATATATATATATATATATATATATATATATATATATATATATATATATATATAAAACGGAACATATATATATATATATATATATATTTTTTTTTTTTTTTTTTTTTCCGGCGTGGTATCGGTATGGTATCGGTATCGGCCGATACTGCACAGCCGGGTATCGGTATCGGTATCGGGGGCCAAAAAATGGTATCGGTGCAACACTAGTTAAAACCAATTTTGTTGATATACATAGTTGACTTGGCGAATATATTGGAAAATTTGAAGTTAGCTAAAGAGGTGAAAGTCACTTTTCATTTCATTGTGAGCAATACAAATTTTTAGAAGTTCAGAAGCTTTGATCATTGTCATTTCCTGGTATGGGTGAACAGGCCCAATGTTGATGGAAGAGCTGT
>JAOPHQ010006281.1:0-172500 GCA_030340625.1 Merluccius polli | reverse complement strand
CTTACGCAGCAGTGTTGCACTTCTTTCTAAAAACGTGTTGAAACTCGCCATATGAGCGCATTAGTAGTAGGTATATTAAGTATTTCCAATCGAGGTTGGTGACTTCCCCGTTGCCATGGTGACTCGTCGAATCGGGGCTCCATTGATGCTGGCTTTTTATAGTTGTGGTGCACGCGCTCAACCCTAGGTGGAACTCCTCTGAGTTGATCAACTTAACTCAAAACCGGTGTTGTGGAACCGAAATCCCAGAGTTTTCTATCTCAGTGGAGATCAACTCAGCGTTTAGGATTAAACTCAGAGGTTGTTAAACCTGCTTTGTGAAACGGACCCCAGGTCTCTCTTGCAAATGCGGTGACTTACCTCAATGAGACTTCTTGAATAAATAAAAAGGTTAAATAAAAGTAATGACTTGTGGCTATAAGAATGTATACCTGGCTATAAGTGTGTTACCTGTGCTCTGTGCCCAGGGCAATGGTTCCTGGTGGTGCCAGGTGAGGATACAGCGATGGTACTCTGGTCTGGGATCTAGCTTTACATCACAAGACAACTAAAACACACAAACACACACACGCACACGCACACACACACGCACACACACACCCCTTAAGATTAGGCCAAATTAATAGTATGTTCAAGATACAACTGTGACTGGCATTTTAAGGATTCTGTCACACGATATCTTGTTTCAGGGATAGACATTTTCAATGTACCTATGGACGACCATAGCGGTGTTGGTTATGAAACCACTGTAACTATCTCCCCTGCATTCACTAAAACATCTGTCACCAATACCATTTGGCAAATATTCTTTGCACATATTCTGCCAAATAGCATTTAGCATGAGCGCGTTCTGGCCACAAAAGTAAACAATAGCAGCATAGCACAAATGTAAATAGTAGTAGTATAGCACAAATTTAAGCAATAGTAGTATGGCACAAATGCAAACAATGGTAGTATAGCACAAATGTCAACAATAGTAGTATAGCACAAATGTAAACAGGAGTATAGCACAAATGTAAACAATAGTAGTATAGCACTTTCTTCTTTTGGAATCAATGCCCATCGCATCAGTACTGAGTTTGTGAAGGTTTGTGGACAAAAGAAAAAAGTTAATCGCCAGCACTTTCCACAATGTTTTATCACAAAGACCAAAGTGCGACTGCTATGGTTTATGTTTGTGGCGAGGCACGCTCATGTTGTTTTGTGAAGTCAGGAGAGACAATGGTTTAATAACCCAGCCTTTAATAAATGTAATGGAACTTTGTTTAAGTCATGTCAAATAAGTAAATGTACTAATATGGAATTTAATTATTGAATTATTTACCAAATATATTCTCTTTTTTTTTGCAATGTGTATGTGAATACACCTACTTCTACATACAGTACATCTCTTACACTGGCTTACCCTGGCTTTAATTATAGTAGGCCTTGGGTCCAAAATACCCTGCATCTTCCGCAGTGCAGGAATCACAAACAGATTACAAGTCACCACTGCAGACACTGGGTTACCTAGGAAACAGCATATGACAACACTGGGTTCTGTATGGGGTGAATAGCAATGGGGGATGAATACCCAGAATGCCCAGGTATTCAACATGTAAATACCCAGAAGGTATTAAACATATGGCTCACACTCTACATTGCTCAAAAACTAGATTTTGACTCACAATAGGACAACCTGATCCTATACCAATCAAAATGAATTGAAATCTTTTAGACCTAGTAATCAACAATCATATTATAACTTTAGAGGACTATCATTTTACCACGTGAAAAAGGCTAAACATAAACAAGGCTAATCCCAGACAGTTTTGACAGATTATTATTCTCTACTTCTACAGACATGCTGTAATTCATTTTGATACATGGAAGAGAACAGGAACTCTGGCAACTCCTTAAATTGCAAAAACCACAACTACTTTGGACCCTTGAGTACCATCCACTACAAAAACAAAAAACATTAAAGTCTAAACAAACTACTAATCTAAACAAACTCAGAGGATAAGACCTGCGGTTCTATGTTTTCAAATGAGATATTTGAATGTGTTACAAAATATGTTTCCTATATGAATAAGCATTTTAGCATTGGTGAACTGCCCTACTCCCATCCCTCTACCTGTCCAACCAGAATTATATGCATTATATTGACTGCAATTAAATGACATGCGTCGAACATACAGGATCTGTTTGAAGTAAACTTCATGTTACTGTTCACAGGCCCTGTTCACACACCTGGCATTAAAACATGTCTAAGGGGTGACAAGATCACATCCAGACAGCTACAAATACAGGTGTGAAAAAAAATACAGGTGCACAATGACACATTTATCTTTGGTGGTCAGACAGTCATGGAAACCACGTTACTGCTGAACTAATTCAACAAGTGATACTATCCTCCTTTTTTAATAAAATTAATAAAAACTAATTTGAATGAATGTTCAACATTAGCATGTCAACGTCTTTTCACATGGAATATGAACACTATGGAAACCAATAGTGAAATGCTGGTCCAGTTTCCATGGCGAGCAGGAGCTAAATCTGATGAGACATCCTTCATGAAGAAGACATGTGTTAATGTCAGGCGTGTCTGGGACACAGAACAAGACCCCAGGACTAAGACTTTGAGTTGTGGACGACCGGTCATTGGACAATGGGTAATTATTGGAGGTGGGGCGTTGGGGAGAAATTAGGCTTCAGAACAACGTCTGTTAGTGGATCAAACCAAATGCGTTACATTCGGGGGGCAGCATTTTGCATGAGGTCAACATATTTCAGGAGGAGTGGGGAGGGCGAAGTATTAGTATTGATCTGGGCAAATAGCTTACAATTCTGCTGCCACACATACCAATCTTGCCCCAATTTGTGTTTGACAAAACCATACAACTTTCTCCCCATATCCATACAGAATGGTGGAAAAAATGGCAGGATTCATATTCATTTGTCTGTATGGATTTGTCAAGATTCCCAAGGACCTGGGACATATGGATTTAGCATGATTCCTATGCCATGGTCAGACAACTGAAGCACCCCTCTCTGTTGTTCAAGTAAACGTTTTTCCAAGGTCAGAGGTTGGGCAACAATTTAATTAATCAGGTATAGGCAGAGGGAGAAGAGATTTACAGATAGAGACAAGGGAGGACTAGGGACTAGGGAGAGATTAGGGACTAGGGAGAGATTAGGGACTAGGGAGTGACTAGGGACTAGGGAGTGACTAGGGATGAACTTAGGGACAAGGGAGGGACTAGCAAGGGACTAGGGACTAGGGTGGGCAGAGGAGGCATTTGGAGGCTAGTTAAACGTTCATGACCAATTGCAGCAGTGTACTCATGGTGAAAGATAACTTTTTTGTGTTAAGTTATTCTCTCTAGGATGAGTGAGAACGGAATTGAAGACTTTGGGGGGGGGGGGGGACATTTCAGGAGGTTCTTCCAGGGGTTGAAGGTTAAAACCTACTTCCTCTATGGGACAGTGGCTGCCTGGCCTCATTCTCGCTCACAGCTGCAGCCTCCTGTAGAGGGGGACCGGTGTCTCTGAAGCTGAAGTTTCCTTTAAGAACAACAACAACAGGGACACATGGACCACATACACAGCACCGACACCGCAGCGCACATCCACCGTGCACTGTTTTCACAGTCCCTGCCTCAGAGGCAAGGACAAATGAATGACAATCCATGGGCTGCGACTCTCTGGTCGTCCCAGTGGCCGAGTGAGTGTCTTATGTTTCCAGATGAGCCCCTTATGATTATTTTTTGTCTATTCAGTTCATCCATCAGAGGGAAGTCCACTTGGTCTACTTGACGTGATAGCGTTCAAGTGAACCGTGTCCTTTTATTCTTTGATACAAGTAAAGACTGAAACCTGCCTACTTTTACACAATAAGGGTTCCCATTCACAACCTCTGGGACATTACTGTTACATTGTCCACAACATTTGACAACTGAGATTCTACAAAAAGAAAAAGAAAAAAAAAAGCATTCTGCCAGCCAACAACAATCAACCAAGAGACAAGGAAGACAGAAAGGCCTAAGGGACAAGGGTAGAAAAATCTCTCTCTCACTCTGCTCTTTCTATTAAGATCACACAAAAACTGATTGGTCATTTGAATCCCTGAGCACCTCCCAGACATTCTGTGTGGTGTCAACACACATCTCTGCGCACCTAACAGAAAGCATTCGATACCATTCAACTGCAGTGTTTGTATGAGTTTTCTCCACCTACTCTAGTTTCCTTAGGCTGTCAAAGACATGTCAATGAGTGAGGGCGCTAAATTGTTCCCAAGATTGACCTTTTACCATCCCCCATGATGTCTACTGGTGTTATTCCCATAGTCAGCTGGTAAACTCTTCAGATCCCAACACCCCAGGGGGTCTTAGGGAAAACTTCAGATCCCACCACCCCAGGGGGTCTTAGGGAAAACTTCAGATCCCACCACCCCAGGGGGTCTTAGGGTAAACTTCAGATCCCACCACCCCAGGGGGTCTTAGGGTAAACGCTTCAGATCGCACCACCCCAGGGGGTCTTAGGGTAAACTTCAGATCCCACCACCCCAGGGGGTCTTAGGGTAAACGCTTCAGATCCCACAACCCCAGGGGGTCTTAGGGGTAAACGCTTCAGATCCCACCACAACAGGGGGTCTTAGGGTAAACGCTTCAGATCCCCCCACCCAAAGGGGTCTTAGGGTAAACGCTTCAGATCCCATCACCCCAAGGGGTCTTAGGGTAAACGCTTCAGAACCCCATTTTTTTGCCTTTTGTAATGGGACCAAAAGACCACAGGTGAAACATTAGATAGGCGCGCGCACGCACGCACGCACGCACGCACGCACGCACGCACGCACGCACGCACGCACGCACGCACGCACGCACGCACGCACGCACGCACGCACGCACGCACGCACGCACACACACACACACACACACACACACACACACACACACACACACACACACACACACACACACACACACACACACACACACACACACACACACACACACACTACCTGGCAGAGCAAAGATGAGTTTCCGTGCTCCATCAATGTCTACTGTGGCAAATGTGGTAGGAAGACTAAAAGAGAAAAACAAGAATACATTTTTTTAAATGTGTATTTTATATATAAGATTTTAACGAATTCAAGTTAGAGTTTCTCATTGCAAATCTAGAAGGTAAAAATATTAACATCCGCAATATATTACACAATATTCTCAAGTGTTCAAACAATGCAATACATCAATTAAAAATATGATGAACACAGTAGCAAATGCACTTTGTACTAACATCCCTATAGCATCATCCAAGTGCATTGAGACCTAAAGAATGTCACATTTTGATACAGATCATGTAGTCAGGCTCTTGCAAGGGACAAACTCTACTTATATGGGCCTCACCCTGGTTTCATGAAGACGCGGCCAAAGTGGATCTGAGCATGAAGGTCAATGTCCAGCACTTGTTTCAAATAATCCTAATGGCAGGCATGAAAAACAAAAAGAAGAGAGAAGAAAACAGCATAGTGAATGAAACTTGAAAGTGAATACATGGCACTTTGGGTTGTCCATAATGAGTAGGCATGTTCATTTTTAGCTTGATTTCAATGGATTGGCATATTAAAAGCAACCATCCACATTTTGCAATGAACTGAAAACCTTGTGACAGCACTACCCATGAAACATTACTCCATGAAAGCAGGGGTGGAGGGTTACCTTCTCGCCCATGGACACACCCCCTGAGGTAATGATCACATCGGCACGGCTGATTCCCTCGTGGAGAGCGGACAGCAGGTCGTCCGGACTGAAAGCACAATTACAATAATAATAATAAATCACTATTAGCATGGAAATGACTGGGAGTTTAACCTTACCATAAGCATATATGGTACCAGCTTCCAGTTAAAATCCACAATCTCTTTGGATCCACAATCCAAAAAGTCTTACAAAAGCTTTGTAAAGATTTATTTTCATTGATGTTACACGCCATGTGACTATATGGGAGAGGTGCAGACGCACACCAGATAAAGAGGTGCTGGCAACCTGGGCCAAAACTTTAAAAAGAGAAAAGTAGTGCCGCACACGCCATGTGACTAAAACAATATTACACAGAGGGTGTGCTTTACATGATTATACCACATTTACCAACAAAATGAGAATTAAAATGTAGTATAATAATAACTTTTTGTTATTTGTATCCCAAACACTGATACTATTCACATTGGATCGGACTTATGCCCGGAAAACATTGGTAGACTTCTATGCAACTTAAATGGTAGTTTACCACTCCAGCCAGTAGGGGGAACCTTAGTGACAACCTAGCAATGGAGACGCTGTCAAAACCCTGTTGTAGAGTCAGCAACTTCAGCGAATGCTTTCTAAGATCGTGGATTTCCCAAACTGATTAAGTACCACACATATAAAAACTTGTACGTTGTGATATTAGCTGAAATCTTTTTTTTTCCATGGACAGATTTTGCTAGCCTGGCTCCGCCCTCCGACGTACTTCCGCTCAATTTTCATTTCCCTTCAGTACTAGGTCTGGGTATTCGGCATATTCGCGGGTTTTCTCCCGGTAAAGTTTTACCGGTCCAATCAGCGAACAGGAGGCGCGGCCTGAGAACAGTGACGTAGAGGTCGTGCACGAATTTAGTTATTGAGCGTAAGTACGGAAGCGGGCGGAACCAGGCTAATGCTAATGCTCACTGCATCTGCCGTTTGTATACTGCGCGCAACGTGGTTTCTGGCGCATGAAATACGTCACGACCAAACGTTAGCGATTGGTTATGGCAGATTCGGAGTGGCACTGGGCAGAGCCAATAGTTTTAAACTTCAACAGAGCACCCGCCTTCAGTTAGTTAACAATTGTCAATGGTGAGTGGCCAGACTCTGTGTACAAATGAAATGTAGTACGAGAGGCTGGTGACCAGGCTAAGATTTTGCTACTACGTCTGCAAATTTCACATACATTTTTAAGTTAGTAGTGCCATGTTATGGGTGGAATCAACGGCGGAGTAATATTCATAGTGAATGAGGCATTTTTCATTTGAGCACGACTAGGTGTGCCGTCATGCTCATTTGATCACGTTCTACAGGTCGGTTTGACCAATCAGGTTGCTTGGTCGGAACTACCTGTGGTATAATGTTATTATTGGCAAGGCAACCCTGCAGGAAACAACTTCTTGAAAAAGTAATGGCTACCGCTACTGCAAGTCTGAACCATTATATGCAAAATTAGCTGTTGTTGGCATCTCTGATATGACCCTGTTATCACTTCTGCTAACATTTGACATTTTGAATCACTAAACAATAAGCATACATTTATATCGCCTAATAGTGACCGCCATCAGCACCTGCTTGTAATTGTTTTACATGTTGATCTTTTGTATTGCTGTCGGTAGCCCTTTAAAGCAAGACATGTCATATTATACTTGTACTTAAAACAGAGCATGTGTACATTTGTGGATTCAGAGGGACTAGGCAAGATTAAACAGTGTTACTTGTCTCCGACGATGCCAAGGTTGATGGTGGGGTAGCCGTGCTCCTGGATGGTGGCCAGCAGGGTGGAGCGGTTGGAGTCTCTGATCTTCCCTGGATGGAGGTCATCCTCTGGATTCAACAGCTTGGGAACACACACACAGTTTTAGAAATCACCACATACCACATGGACACCACCATCTCAGATGGTGCTGCCCCTGTGCTTTAATTGCATAGTTTGGTTACTGTTAAAGGAAAACCAAACCCTAAAACAACTTATTTTTAGATGAAAAAGTGAGTTACATAGTGGATTTCAAATGTTCTGGCTACAACCCCCAAATCTGATTGTAGCGAGTGGGAGTGCCTTGTGTAAGTGATATTGGAAGCCTAGTCTGGCTTACCGGATGTAGGTTTTTGACATTACTCCGCCCAAGCCTCCCATTGGGCGGCTGTAGGAGTCGCCCAATGGCAGGCTCTGGGCGGGCTTATACCTTATAATCTTCCCCCTTCTGCCATCTGCCACCGTTGCCTCATCCTGGGCTTAGCGCCGTCCAAGACGATTGTGATTGGTTAAAGAAATACAAACAAGACGGGGCATTTTTTCCCCCTATGCCAGAATGATACTGTGGTTCAATGATTCTCCAGCGCAAAAAAAAGTGTGGAGATATGGTTGGTTATGCGAGACTAGTGAAAGCCTGAATAGCGATGTAGTCCTATTTCATAACAGCGATGTAGTCCTATTTTATAACAGCGATGTAGTCCTATTTTATAACAGCGATGTAGTCCTATTTTAAAACAGCGATGTAGTCTTATTTTGTAACAGCGATGTAGTCTTATTTTATAACAGCGATGTAGTCATATTTTATAACAGCGATGTAGTCATATTTTAAAACAGCGATGTAGTCTTATTTTGTAACAGCGATGTAGTCATATTTTATAACAGCGATGTAGTCATATTTTATAACAGCGATGTAGTCATGTTTTATATTTTTGTACATTTCGGTAGTGGGCAGGGCTCCTACAGGGTTTGGTTTTCCTTTAAGTGGTTAAAAATGTGTACCTCATTGCCAGTGGACATGACAGCGACCACAGGGAACTTGTGAACGCTGACCTCGGTGACGCCTACCGTGGCCAGGAGTCCGATCTCGGAGGGGCCCATGTGGGTGCCCTTAGCCAATACACACTCCCCACGCCTGATGTCATGACCTATTGGCCTATAGTGGCCCAGAAATGTGACGGGAGGGACATTAGGATTCTGCTGCTATTTTTAGAACAACAAAAAAGTGTAAAGAATGTACCACACAAGTAATGTTATTGTGGAGACAGGTTAACCAGGGTTATGCATATACATGACTTAACCATTCCACATGATAAAGGCATCAGATACCTCAATAAAACAACTGAAACACACTACTCCTTACCATCTGGTCATAAGTATACTGTCTAGCAGTCAGCAAAATCTTATGCTCATCGGCCACTGTGGCCTTGGTGCCCCTCAATTAATCAATAACATTCTGAATTAAACACGTTTTCTTCCAGAACTGATGATGGAAGTAGCTAAGAAGTGAGCCATCTCGCTTCCTTCTCATCTCTGTTGAGAGTTGCACATGTGCAGTACCGATCGGGCAGGATGTACCTTCTTTGGCACAGTGACCAAAGACGACGTGACAATAACGGTAAGGGTTTGAAAACTATCAATGAATAGCCCAGTAAATCAAGTTAACGATACATTTACCAAGTACAGTAATTCATTGCAAGTAGCTAATAATATGAATTACACTGTATACCTCAGTGTGTTATAGTTGATGGATGGAAGATGGCGCAGGTGGCTGCGTCGCAGGTGGCAGAGTCAGACACTGGCAAGCGTGGTTTGTTGGGCTCCGCGCTGAAAGTTCTGTCTCTACTTATCAAAGTTCTATGCGTGTTTAAGATAAACAACTCGGTGCCTCGACCCAGAGTGAGTAGTTTTAAAAGGTATGGACTAATCTCTGGAAAACAACGCCGTCATCATCTGAAGTTGCCTACGAGCAAACTACAAGATAACCTACCAATACTACTCACATGCGTATTGCTGATGCTGGTGCCTTTGACAAAAGGACAATGCTCGCTCACCTTAACCAGAAACGTGGACTTACTGCTTCCAATGTACCAAGGTGCCAATCACACCACTCGTAACAATAAGCTCGGAACAATAAGCGTGCCTGGATAAAAACAGCCATAATCCACACCCTGCTGATATTGCTAGCTGGCGATGTCCAACTGAATCCAGGCCCCAACGAAACCCTACAGGGAACGTCGAGTCTCAGCTGTACGGAGGTGCGTGGTGCGACCGATAGCACTAGGCCTACATCCCCAGAGGTGTACCCTGCGGGGACGCACTCTACAAGAGAGTTACCAACTGCTCCATCATGGCACCCAACCTCGCGTCAGGAACCCTGGCCTTCCAGCCAGAATTGGACTGTCTCGCATTGGGGGCTGTCGGGTTGAGAGCCGGAGGCGACGTGCGACCTGAGGACTCCAGCTGGTCACTGCTGAGGGAACAGCGTGGAGGCAACTGTATACACACAACCCACAGCCCGGACCCAACTGGAAAACTCATCAAAACTGGACCAAGCATACCAAGCCGATTCTCAAACAGACCAATATTTTCCAAACAGTCTATCATGCCAAAGTCATATGGGATCCTGCTGTTAAACCTAGGGGTATATTTGGGGGGCACCTAAATATTAAAAGCCTTCTCCCTAAATGTGATGAAATCTAATTATTACTGTTGGACTCAAACCTGGACTTCTTATGCCTTAGCGAAAGCTGGCTTCATGGCAAGGTTTTAACTTAAATTGTTGACGTGCCCAGGTACAATTGTTTTAGAAAAGATAGGGAATTTGGCAGAGGGGGTGGAGTGGTTGTCTACATATAGGATTCCTTCAGGTGCGCTGAAATTGAGTTTGACTATGATGTTCCTATGCATTTCCGCATTTTAGTCCTATATAACCCACCCACACATGATAGTGGATTTTATGAAAAATTAGAGAAACTGCTTAAAGCGATCTCTCACAAAACAGAGGTGATGATATTCGGTGATTTCAACATTAACTGGGCAGATAAAAAAGCTAGAAGTAAACTGAAAAGTACCATGTCTAAACATGATTTCAGTCAAATAATTAAAGGGCCAACGAGAATCACTAGATCAACTCAGTCCCAGATAGATCTAATACCCCCAAACAGGACTGAACGCATAATAAAAAAGTTCAACCTCATAACAGGCTTATCAGATCACAACATGATCTTGGCAGCTAGGAAATTAACCAAGAAATGTTTTGTCAATTATAGACTAGGCCTACCTATTGTAGATAAACTATCGTAGATACCGAAGCAAGAACTACCAACTTTGGAACACAAACTAAACAAAGTAACATGGAACGATGTTGTGCAAAGTACTGACCCGAACACATGTTGTAGCGAACTTATGAATGCCATTAATAAAATGATCTCAAAGTTCCTCAAAACGGCTAAAAAATCTAAAAGGAAAAATTCCCTTCCGTGGGTTAATTAATCTATTAGACAACTAATGAAACAACGGGATTTTGCACTCAAGGCTTGTGTAAAGAGTCGTACAAACACAGCCCTAGCCCTATATAAAAGGGCTCCGTAATAGAGTCACTAAAGAACTACGTGCAGCTAAAGCAACATATTATATTACACTTTTAACGGAGGCTAAGGGTAACAGCTCATTTATCTGGAAACAAATTAAAAGCTTAATAGAACCGCAGAAAGCTCAAAGCACAGTGCAGGAACTCAAAATTGGAGATCAAACCCTCTCAGAGAGTGGAACAATTGCGCAAACACTTAATGACTATTTTGTTGGGTCAGTTGAGGACATAGCCAGAACTTTTAAGATAAGTGTCTGGTCTGGCCCAACCACAGCTGAAAAACTCAAAACCACCCATTCAAAAGATCTCTTTAATTTAGATATAGCTTTTGTAAAAAGTGTTGTTAATGCACTGGCCGAACCACTGACCCACTTGGTAAACACCTCCATGGTAAGTGGGACGTTTCCTGAAGCCTGGAAACAAGCAAGGGTTATACCAATATTTCAATCTGGAGCGACGGACCAAGTGAACAATTACCGGCCAATCAGCATCCTGCCTGCCCTATCTAAGATTTTGGAGAAGGCGGCTGCTACACAATTAACGAAACACCTCGAAAGCAACACACATCTATACCCATTGCAATTTGGATTAAGGGCAAAATTCTCAACAGAGAGCGCAAATTGTTTCCCCTTGGAACAAATTAAATCTTATATAGACAAAGGTTATTTGGTGGGGGCAGTGTTCTTAGATCTTAAAAAAGCATTTGACACTGTGAACCAAAGCATACTAATATCTAAACTAAACAATTATAATTTTGCAGAAAAAACACTGGCTTGGTTCAAATCATACCTTTTGAACCGTGAACAATGTGTTGCTATCAATAATGCCACATTTTTTTTAAAAACAAAACCGGAATTCCACAGGGGTCGGTGTTAGGACCCATACCCTTCAGTATGTTTATCAATGACCTCCCTGATTCATGCCAAGGGGCTGATTTTCAAATGTACGTGGACGATGCGGTTATTTATGCCCATGGTAAAACAGCTGCTGCAGTCTCTCACAAGTTAAATGAACATCTAGAGGCTGTAGCTCTTTGGCTTGCGAAGTTCTGTCTGGCGCTTAACGTTAATAAAACTGTGTCAATTTACTTTTCCTCTGGGAGGCGCCCCACACCAATTGCTCTATATATTAACATCAATAATCAACCAATCAGCCAGGTCACAGAAGTTAAATATTTAGGTCTAATGCTGGATGCTCATCTCAAATTTGATAAACACGTAAAGAAAATCAGCAAAATGGTTAGATTGAACTTGTATACCTTCAGACTAATCAGAGAATGCTTAACATTTGAAGCAGCCAATATATATTTACACTCAACGATCTTCTCACACCTCGGCTATTGTGTAACTGCATGGTCGCAGGCAAGTCTTTCAGTAGTCAAACCTCTGGAGAGACTTTACAACCGTGCATTAATGACCTTAGGTAAGAGGTCGATAAGATCTCATCACTGCGATGTCCTGCGGGACCTGAACATGCTCAGCTTTGATAATTATATAGCTTTATCCAACATCAACCTAATTCACAAGTGCCTGCATGATCGGGCCCCTCAGGTTCTCTGTGACCTGGTCCAACCGATGCAGGCTGTAGGGCGGTCCACTAGAAGCGCTGCTGCAGGGAACTGTAGGGTACCTCACCGAAAAACCTCCTTTGGCCAGTCTTCATTCCTCATTAAGGGAGTTAATATATGGAACAGTTTACCCACCAAGCTCAAGGTAATTCATAGTCATGGGCGGTTCTGGAGCAAAATGAAGGAATTCCTAAAAAACAATCAGGTATGTAGCCATGTATAGGGAAATGAGGGTATATTTTAAGAGTGAGTGTATGTGCGTGTGTGTGTGTGTGTGTGTGTGTGTGGGGGGGGGGGGGGGGGGATTATGTATGTATGTATGTATGCATTAGGGGTGTCCCCGACTAAGAATCTACATAGTCGAATCTGATTCATCAAGTCTTGCCTATAGTCGACTGATCGTCGAATCATGTTTTTTTCTTTTTTTTTTGCTCATTGATCCATATTGTCATTTGCGACATTGGCGGTGTGTTTTGGACTTCAGTCCAAAACACACCGCCCCTGAACGGCGCGCGTCAAAACAGCCACCCCTATTATTTTCTATGTACACCCCCACCCCGGCGGCGGCAGCGATGCGCCGCCCCGCGACATTTCATGCCACTGTCCTATTTCACAGCGTCGCCGTGCGTCAAGTGCCGCCGAAAAGACGCTTTTTTCTTTTCTTTTTTTTTTTCTTCTGCTCTGTAGACGACTATATTCCTGTTGACATGCCTTAGCGCAACGCTTCCTATGAGTGCTAGGGGCGGCACTTTTGTCATAGACGCGCCGCGGCGGCAGTGTTTTGCACTTGATATATATACAAAAATAGGCTATATATCATGATTTATTGGGAGAAATAAACTATATGTAAAATCAGACATTCAGTACCGCCTATAGCCCGAATGGAATGATCCTGTGTTTTGCCGACGATTCGACTATGAGACTGGCAGTCGAATCAGGCTCCTTAGATCGAATCGTCGAATAGTTGACTATTCGGGGTCACCCCTAGTATGCATGCATGTATGTATGTGTGTGTGTGTGTGGGGGTGTGTATGCATGAATGTAATATGTATGTGCTTGTATGCATCTACATTATGCTACTTAATTTCTAATCTTAATCTTTCCAGATTAAGGGAAAGGTAGGCTATTATGTGACCATGTTATTTAATATATTTATGGATGGATGGATGGATGAATGGTTGAATGGTTGAATGGAGGGATGGATGAACGGATAGGATGCTATTGCTTATGTACAGATGGATGGATGGTTGATTGGAGAGATGGATGAATGGATAGGGTGTTTTTTTAAACATGTTTTTTTGTAAGTTATTTTAAAGGCCCCTCTAGGGACGGGCATTGGAAATTAGCTAAGGCTATAAATGCTATGATGCTTTCTGTTGGATTGTTGTACTTTTGATAAAACATGTGTTTTTATTTCTCTAGAAGTGTTACACTGTTTATTAAAAAGGCATAAGGCTTTTAGAAATGGATTTTATTTACGTGAAATCTAAATTCAGTTTTTTAACTCTTGGTCTTGATGCCCTGGCTTGTGGTCTTTGTGCCCTCCAAAAAATGGCCTTGCTGCAGGCCAAGTGGCATTGCCCCTAAAATTAGGAAATACCAGGCCTGATGTGAATGCAACTTGATAATGTTGTTGACTTTCACCTGATGTGAATGCATCTTGATAATGTTGTTGACTCTCACCTGATGTGAATGCATCTTGATAATGTTGTTGACTCTCACCTGATGTGAATGCTTCTTTATAATGGTGTTGACTCTCACCTGATGTGAATGCATCTTGATAATGGTGTTGACTCACCTGATGTCCTGCCCAGGTCTTGCCTGCACCATGATCCTGACCTCCAGCTCCTCTGTGCCCTAGAACAATAGAATTTCATGAGGATTACTATGTTTTCACTCACCTGTGTGTTTGTCCGTCTGTGAATAGGATCTCGTTATGCACAGATTTGCACCAAATTTATCTGCTAATTGCAAATCTGTTAATTGGCCAATTAGCACAAAGACATTTCAAATATTTACCTTTTATGGGATTTGCACTCACACGCCAGAGCGTAGATAGAAAGATTTCACACAAATGTATGAAGTGTCAACTTTCACAATATTTACATGACAGACATATTACACATGACTGTTCGGCTTGACGTGCTTATTGCTCATCTCAATTATCTAAGCAATTGTCTTACTATTGTCAATAATATTGCGATTAATTGTTCAGCCCTTGTTTTAACCAATTGAACTGTTTCAGAAACTAAATGTGAAAAAAATGACTAAATGTCAACTATAACTGTCTGCGGTGCAACATTTTTTGTTACATGGTGCTGCTGGAAAGGTTTGAGAAGAACCCTGAGAACCGTAGCATGCTAGTGTATTAGCCTTGCTAAAATGTTAGCATTAGCATGCTAGCATGGTCACATCAAAACCATAAGGAAAGCTGTCTTTTGTTTGTTTCTTTAGAAATGTGGGTAACAATGGGCAGTGTTTGTTATGCTACACGATATGACAACTCTCTGCGCCACTTCTCCCTCTTCTGAAATGATGATCGCACTCATCTCTTCATCCTATATTCGCCAATTAGAATTATATTCAGAATTATGTTATATCAAAATGATTTCTGTGGTTATTTACATGGGCTTAATTTACATTTGATTTGATTCGTTATTTGATGGCACTGTTAAAATTATGTTGACCACCCGCCGTCTTTATAGGGATTTGTATTTTTTGGGGGGATTTTTATTTAGTACAACTAAGGATGTCATTGGGCACCGGCAATGTCTGATTGGGCGATGTGATGATGAAAAATAGAACATCGCATAGCCCTAGTACTGATAATGATAACATATTGGATGAAGCATAGGATTTTGTCATAGCCGTCAACACCACTGCACAATAAGTTGCATTGTAGTGTTACAATGCTCGTTGAAGACTCGTAACTTAACTATTATCATTAGTCATAATAGTATCACAACCTATTTTTAAACTGACTGCAAGTTGAGATCTATTCTACATTTAGGGCTAACTAACAAGCTCTCTGTAATCTTACGTCTTCAGACTCGCGCAGCAGTTCAGTGTCTTCCACCTGCACTACAGCATCCGCTCCACATGGGATGGGAGCCCCGGTGGTCACTCGCATCACCTGGCCTGGCATTACCGTGTGACTGGGCTGAATGCACCAAAGACACACACACACACACACACACACACACACACACACACACACACACACACACACACACACACACACACACACACACACAGATACAAAAAAGAACAACAAACAACATATTTTGTTACAGCTGCTATGAGACAACTGAGCATTATTACAATGCGATGACGAAATCTACAATGGCCAGGAGTAAAAGGTGGGTTTAAGGAGTTGGGCCCAGCGTAAAAGGTGGGTTTAAGGAGTTAGGCCTGGTTGAAGGAGTTTAAGGAGTAAGTGTGGAATAAGAACTGTATAATAGTGTATAATAAGGTGTTGCTAAGTAAGACACTTCTAAACAGCATTTAGAAAGACATATCTGTCATGGTAATGCTGCTAGATATTTTAGCTATAGTATTAGTACTGCTTATATGGCTGCTAGATATTTAGCTGTAGTATTAGTAGTACTACGTGGCTGCTAGATATAAAAAAAAATGTATTTATATAATTTAAGGCATATGATATATTAAAATATCATATGCCTTAAAACTAGGCCCCACTCAAACAGGGTTCATACACATTTTGACCAAAAGATTTCCATGACTTTTCCAAGACTTTTCCATGACTTTAAACCAAATTTCCATGACCAAACATTTTGTGAAATCTCGGTGTATACATGAAAAAGTGATCAAATGTAGTATTAAAACTATGGCCAACGAACTTTTCAGTAGTATTCAGCGTATGCCTGCTTATAATTTGCGCGTATTTCTTTTTAAAGCATATAAATTATTTCAAACTCAGCATAAATGAACGACCTGAAAATAAGAATTAGGGATGGGCATTTTAAGATCAATTATCAATTAATCGTTATTTTTGTGGGGGTGGGGGGGGGGGGGGGGACCTACGACCGACCGTATTATGACAGTCCTGGACCGGCCCAAATAGCTGGACCGGCCCAAAAATAATAATACACAAAATAAAAAATAAAAAATATATATATATTACGGCCGGACGGCTCGGTCTGAAATCTCCCGAACCTCCCTATGGCAGCCCGTCCCTGGTTATAGGCCTATGCGGCGCTCGTAAAAGCCGAACAATGCGCCTACATGCGCTCTTAAAGGTTTGGAAACGATCCAACTACATCTACAAGACTACATCTGTATTCCAATTACAATAAGTAGCCTACTTATCGGCCAACAATAATCAAACACGGCAGTAAAAGTGGGCATTAAACTGTATAACTGTTTTGAAAAAAAGGGAAAAAAGGCCGACATATGCCCATACAATATGCAGCCGGCGCTCGGAAAAGGCTCGCGACAAAAAGATGAGCCACACATTTAGAAACAATTGCATGAACTATCTAAAAGCAATACCTTAGTCAGAAAACAGATATGAGGCTGAACGTTTTGCTAAAATGTCAGTTATGGAAATATTGAAAATGTTGGAGCGGCTGGCTTGACCACGCGAAACCGAGAGACGGCTGTCTCGACCGCAGTACGCAATCGGTCATTAATCAATAATCGTATTTACCGTATAACTGCACACAACTTTATTTAAAAGCAATCAAATGGAAAACATGTGTGTTTGTATTGTGGTGTCCGGTGCGTGTGGATGTGCGGCTCCTCCGGCGGAGCGGTTCATGTCAATAGCGGAGTCCGGGAGGGTTCACCTTCACGGCGTAGTTACGAGGGATGTGCGACTATCGGCTTAAACAATACTAAAGTGTTTTTTAAAGTTAGAAAGATATTAGATATTCAACCGATATTCACGCTCCGAATTACAGCGATCAGACACGGGGAACTAAAGCCGCGATCACCGGGCACCGCTTGATCGATAACAATATAAATTGATCGACACATTTCTTAACGATCAATGATCGATCATCGATTAATTATGCCCATCCCTAATATGAATGTTACAAATTTCCATGACTTTTCCAAAACTTTCTGGGTCTTTTTACTTTTCCAAAACCTTTCCAGGCCTGGAATTTGCATTTTTCAAATTCCATAACTTTTCCAGGTTTTTTCAAAACGTATGAACCCTGCTCAAAGTATATACTGCTGTGTTGTGTCCTCTCTGGAAGCCATCAAGAGGATGTGATGAACTCAGAACTCCACTCCAAGGGAAGCTAAAGCAAAGGGCTCCTCACACATGCTGACTTAATGCTCTCAAACTGCCCAGCAGGTGAGAAGGGTCCAGCTGCAGGCTTGGGCGTTTCCGTCATGACACGAAAACGCCCATTAGGCGTTCCTGGTAGCGTTTCATCGACCAATCACGAAGAGGTGAGTTTCGCAAGGCATACTGGGTATGCTAACCTTCCTTTGGCGGTTTTACCTCGTAGTATGTTTCCAGAAAAACTGCTGTACACGCAACTCAAAATCGGGACGTATGATCTTGTAGTGTGGCCAGTCTTCCGACGAGACGAAACCCAATTTCCTGGCGCTGTGATCGCATAGTGTGACATGTTAAATCGTGGAGGAATATCTGAGAATCGTGTAGTCTGAACCAGCCATAACATTACCATAGTACATAGTTGGATGTTAACGTGTCAGCTGGCATGGTAAGAGGCATGAAATCGCGGCCACGCTGCTTCGTTGTGGTGATGTACACATCGGATTAAACTGTGCATGTAAACTTTACATGCATGGCATATCAGAGAATATCCCCGTCAGTTCGGTCGCGGCGCAATGAATGAATAAAGATCGTTAACACTCTAAAAAAAAAAACAGATGACAGATGTGCCCGAAGTTACTACTTCATTACCTCGTTGATGACCACACGTTTAGGAAAACATGTACTTTTAATTCACCCTTGGGTGAAATCGAAAACGTTAGTTCTATGCTGCCCATACTACTAGATCGACGAAGAAGAAGAAGGGGGCGTTCTAGTCTGCGTAAACAGGAACCCCCACCACACGAGAACGCCCATTAGTGTCTGCAGTCGGATGATATTGCAGCAGGTTTCTTGCTGGCCGGGTTCACCTATGGAGCAAGGCAGCCAATCGGCATCAGAACAGATGCGGCTGGCCATTGGCAAAGCAGATTGCTTTATATAAGCTGATTCGTTTATATTTTCTCCAGAACTGCCTTCACATTGCCTTTAAAAACCTGTACCAAATGTTTCAGTAATAGAGTCACCATATAGCAGGATAGGGCTGGTGGTTGGGATACTGATACAGAGTTACCATGTAGCAGGGTAGGGCTGGTGGTCTGGGTATGCTGTATAATAAATGATTTAACGTTACGTCTTGACTCTGCAGTCTGTTTAGGACAAAGGACGAAACTACACCTAGATTAGAATCTCCTTCAGTAATATTTGAGCTGTAGTATTAGTAATACTATGTGGCTTGTGCGCTACCGCTGGGGGGGGTGGTGGTGGGGGGGGGGGGGTCCTGACCTGTTGGCCAGCCTGTGATTCTCCCATGATGAAGCGATCACCTGGGCCGTCAGCAGCTGCAGATTTATGACAACATGTTAATTAATGGTGTTATCAGTAGAGAATTACATGCAAGTATTGTATGCATTTTTTATTAGCCTGCTGGCACCTTACCTGCACAATTCTTTCTAAATAATTCAGATGCTGATACTCACAAAAACTACACTACTTAATAAGTATTAAATGACAATTGAATGCGATCATTTAGACTGCCTCCATCATCATTCAAAATACAACTTTGTTGCTGGTTGTCCAAACCAACGGGGTATAGAAATGGCTCGTAGGGTAGTTATTTGCCAATGAATATAAAAAGAATCATTAACACGAGCAATGTTCTAATATCTGGCATCCCAGTACAACATCTACCTAACAAAAGTAATACATGTGTGTAATACAAATAATAACATACATTAATAACACTAAGCTAATATTACAGTGTAATATTAGCCTTTGTTTTATGCAACAAAGTCAGCATGTCCATCAAAGCAACAGTCACCTCGTACGGCGTAACCATCTTTAACAGAAGCCGGGAATGGAGGAAGGTTGTCTTTGGCATAGATGTCCTGAGCTAGCACACGACCCATACCGTCTGGAGGAGTCATACACAATCACATACACCAATCAAATCACATGGTCAGTACCAAACCTAAATGATGACATAGCAGTTTCTAATGGTCTAACAGGTTTTTGTGGTACACTTTTTTGTGGCACACATTTCAGCCAGATTTATTTAATAAGACATGCGTTTTTGTAAATGACCTAACAATCCATAAACAAAACAGTGAACTTGGACATTGCAGGACTTGATAACTTGACAAAACTTACCATCATAAAAGTAAATAGACTAGGTTGTTTAAATGAAAATAAAGATAAGGAAAGACCTACAGTAGAAGTAAAACAATTAATATGCTGACAGTTACAATCTGATTGCTCAAGTTCGGTTCTCATAGCAGGAATGACCAAAAAGTGGTGAAAGAAAGACAGAGCAATTTGTATTTGTTTTTGGCACACACACACACTCACTCACTCACACACTCACTCACACACACACACTTCATATTTAGAAGTTACAATATTTTGGGTAGGCTAACAGGCTATTTTCTTTCTTTTTGTACTCAGTTATTTAATTCAAGCACACTGTGATGTGAGGATTAGTTCCATTTTTATTTTGGTCATGTTCCAACATAATTCAAAAAAACTAAAAACTAACACACACACACACACACACACACACACACACACACACACACACACACACACACACACACACACACACACACACACACACACACACACACACAATGCCCTGAGCAACACACACACAGCTCGGGGCACTCACCTCTGTAGTTGATGACCTCAGTTCCCAGTACGGGGGTCATCTCCAGAACAGTGATGAAGGCTTTGTCCATCGATGTCAATGGGAAAGGAGACATGCGGTGGCGACGGGCCACTTTGCTTATATCCACTGCACTGTGACCTGGCACGCGCACGCGCACACACACGCACACACACACACACACACACACACACACACACACACACACACACACACACACACACACACACACACACACACACACACACACACACACACACACAAAACAGTGATTGAAACTTTCCCTTGTGATCTTAACAGAGGTAGGTGAAACCTGTGCAGCACTCTTTGCTATTTGTGAAACACATTTATAGCCCCAGGTTATTGTTATTAGTAGTAGTAGTTGGTTTCATCCTATGTTCACATATTTTCATGTACTTTCCAACATACGCTTGCATTGGGTGGCATTACACTAAACTTGTAAGAATGTAAAAATAAAACTCACTGGCTCTAAGAATGTTCTCATTGCTGCCGCACCTCGACTGCACCTGGAGAGAGGAGAAGGTAGCAGAGAGAGTAGGCACATACATATCAAGAGATGGAAGAAGTGCATAAGTGCAGCCGAGGTATGGCTTCAGCAGCACATCCTTGTGGTAGCGAGGTAGTTGTCCCAACCTCCTAGGCCAACTGCACTATGAGCCTGTCCACCAAGGCCAGATCATTTAAAAGACCAGGTCGGTGGGCGTCCATGTGAAAGTAGTCATTAGTGTGGTTGCAAAGCATGCCACACAATTGTTATTCTGTGTCTTATTACTGTGAGAGCTGGCTCTGAAACTATTGTTATCTTACTTTTCTCTTTATTTTTACCAGTGTTTCCCCTAGAAATTTTTCCAGCAGTGGTGCTGTTACGTAACGGAGGCAAGCCGCACGCGGCGGCGCGCAGGGGTCTGGGGGCATTCACCTCCGGAAATTATTTTTTTTTAATAACCCCTTAAACCATAACTTCTGGCAAGTTTTGTGGATAGAAATGGACATTTTGAGACAAATATGATATACCATCAACAGATTTAATATTGGAGCACGTACCTTGAACTGGTCAGAAACAGAAATCTTGATTTTATAATTTTAGACAGGATTACTCATGTTTTTCTTTTGTGTTAATTTTAAGCTTTTATTTACATTATTGGTAGAAATTGATTGGGGCAAAAAATATTGAAAATGTTGTCTTAAAGGGGAAATGAACCCAAAAACAACACTATGCTCCAACACTATATTTCATCACATGAATAAAGTTGATTGTGCTGCCATCAAATGTACTAACTCCATATAAAAAAGAAAATAATTTAACGGCTACAGTAACGGTGATTTGACGCGTCATCAAATCACCGGAAGAAAAATGCAGGACTACAAGTTATGAACGTTCTGAATGTGAATCTTCAGGAGAGCAGCCCTCTCGCACACACACACACACAGGGGTTGAAATAAGGCTGTTTTACTCGCCAAATTTTTGTATTTGTCGAGTAATTTATGAAGACCACTCGCCACTCTGGCGAGTAATCTAAGAATTCGCCGCGATTGCCGCGGACCCGCCAGCAACGGACCCGCTAGCCGCGGACCCGACCGCGCAGCACCCACCGCCGTCTACAATCGCTGTTAACAGCATGTTACAGCGGTAACAGCATGTGTGTGTCCGAGAGGGCTGCTATTATAGCAGCCCTGCTATTTGGACACATTACTATGAAGCCCCGGTGACGGTGTGGGAGTGCGGATGATAATAAAACAGCGGTAACAGCGATTGTAGACGGCGGTGGGTGCTGCGCGGTCGGGTCCGCGGCTAGCGGGTCCGTTGCTGGCGGGTCCGCGGCAATCGCGGCGAATTCTTAGATTACTCGCCAGAGTGGCGAGTGGTCTTCATAAATTACTCGACAAATACAAAAATTACTCGCATTTGGCGAGTAAAACAGCCTTATTTCAACCCCTGTGTGTGTGTGTGTGCGAGAGGGCTGCTCTCCTGAAGATTCACATTCAGAACGTTCATAACTTGTAGTCCTGCATTTTTCTTCCGGTGATTTGATGACGCCTCAAATCACCGTTACTGTAGCCGTTAAATTCTTTTCTTTTTTATATGGAGTTAGTACATTTGATGGCAGCACAATCAACTTTATTCATGTGATGAAATATAGTGTTGGAGCATAGTGTTGTTTTTGGGTTCATTTCCCCTTTAACGCTTGGCAATTTCAAGATGACGTTGTAGTTGTGCTAAATACCGATCATGTGAAGATTTTTGCAGTGGCGCTGATTTTCCAGCAGTGGCGCTGCGCCACTGCTGAATACATAGTAGGGGAAACAGTGTTTACTATTTTGTTTTTTTGGAATCTGTCTACTTCTTTACTGGTTGTCGTATAAACTTTGTTTCAACATCAAAACGTATTTTTTCTTAAGCAGATGTATGCTATTTATTTTCTTTATTCTAACATGTTTCAGTGATTTTATGTAATGTTTTTAAGTATTACAATTTATAATGGAAATTCTATGGGAGGATTGTTTTAAAGTTGATATCTCACAAACTAAAAGTGCTAAAGTATTCATACTTTATTGGCAATGCCCAATATATTAATATTATTTAGATAGATATGCATTTAAAAAAAGTAATCTTTTAGTGTCAGGTAACGGTATATATGAATAGTCCAGTGGTTTAAGATCTCACCCAGGGGTTAAAGCAAAAAAAAATCATCTGACTGAAAATTTATTTAGGTATCACTTTGGGTCATGGCCGCATACTGCCTCGATGGTAACACTTTACAATAAGGTACGCAAAACGCGGGTAGTTACTGAGGAACGAATGAGTAACGAATGATGAACGACCAGGGCCCTAACTGGGGCCCTAACTGGGCCCTAAGTGACAGTTATTCAGTAACTACTGAGGAATTACTGGTAAACAGACTAGGGGACTACTGTATTCGTTACTGAGTAACTGTCACTTAGGGCCCAGTTAGGGCCCCAGTTAGGGCCCTGGTCGTTCATCATTCGTTACTCATTCGTTCCTCAGTAACTACCCATGTTTTTGCGTACCTTATTGTAAAGTGTTACCTCCTCGATATTTAAACACCACGTGGTCCATTATCCCTTCTAGTTCAAAGCCAGGGCTGAAAAAAAGGGGGAAAAAGGCCGACATATGCCGACACAATTTGCAGCCGGCGCTCGGAAAAGATGAGCCACACATTTAGAAACAATTCCATGAACTATCTAAAACAGTGTTTCCCAAACTTTTCTTCTGGGGACCCACTTTTTGAAAATGACAAACCACCGCGACCCAATTCACGGTAAGGCATCGCGAAAAGAGCATAATTGCACATAAATGTACGTTCCTGAACCTTATCACTGCCATTTCCCCATCACTTTATGCTAGGACTATTGTATTATAGACCTATTGAATGGATGAACCACACATTTCAAAGAGACATTTCTTTAATAACTTCATGTTTTGCACTTATTATTGATTAATGCATTTAAGTGAGTTAACAGGCTCATCATTTAATGAGTAAACCAATATTGGCCTACACATTTCAAATATAACTTTATAAATTACATCAAACAAATGCATTTAGTTTAACAGGCTCTCCTTTTTTTCATATCATTAGTACAACAAACATAATTTATTCTATAGCAGCCTTTTATATTAGATTCATCATATAATAATTATCCGAGCACATTTAATATCAAAAACAGGCTCATTTTTTTTATTGACGACAATTTTTGAAAATCGTTTGGTATGGATGTGAGCCCGCGAGATTTAGGCTGAACATGAGAGGGCAGCAGCAGCTTAATGCCAATGGGTAGAAACGGCAACACCCCCATGTGGACAAAGTATGTACTGCAGATGAAAATAATCTTAAGATTTTGCAGAGGTATTTGGCGACCCAATTAAAATCCTGTGCGACCCACCTGTGGGTCCCGACCCAGGCTTTGGGAAACACTGATCTAAAAGAAATACCTTAGTCAGAAAACAGATATGTGGCTGAACTTTTTGTTAAAATGTCACAGTTATGGAAATATTGAAAATGTTGGAGCGGCTGACTTGACCACGCGAACCGAGAGACGGCTGTCTTGACCGCAGTACGCGATCGGTCATTAATCAATAATCCTATTTACCGTATAACTGCACACAACTTTATTTAAAAGCAAGCAAATGTAAAACATGTGTGTTGGTATTGTGGTGTCCGGTGCGTGTGGATGTGCGGCTCCTCCGGCGGAGCGGTTCATGTTAATAGCGGAGTCCGGGAGGGTTCACCTTCACGGCGTAGTTACGAGGGATGTGCGACTATCGTCTTAAAAAATATTAAAGTGTCTTTTAAAGTTAGAAAGATATTAGATATTCAACCAATATTCACGCTCGTCGCTCCGAATTACAGCGATCAGACACGGGGAACTAAAGCCGCGATCACCGGGCACCGCTTCAAGACTCACAGTCGATAACAATATAAATTGATCGACACATTTCTTAACCCGACCATCGATTAATTATGCCCATCCCTAGTAGCAACACTTCTTTCTACTTTTGAAATAAAAAAAATAAACATTTTGGTCATACCTGATCGAGGAGCATCTCAAAGTGCATAAAAACAAACTAGTGCACATTAGTAGTAACATTTGTTGTTTTCTGTAGCTCTCTCTTGGGCTGTGCATGAACGTACCATAGTACAGCTCCGTACGATGCACCAAACTGCGCGTTTGCACGGGTCCCTCTCCTGAGATCCCTCTGGAAAGTTTGCGCCAGTGGAAAGTCGGGTGTTTCTCAACGAGGTGCCTCCGCACGCTGTAGTCTTTCAGAACCGCGACACTCATTACAAATTAAACACATCGGTTTGGCATTTAAACTAGGCGGTAACATAAATAAATATTTATCCGTCCAGGCGGGGTTAAACCGACGGTTTTCATTTTCAATTGTACGTTTCTGCTTTGAGAAAAACGTGTAGTTTTCTACTACCGGCGACTACTAGATCTACCACTTCTGTCAACAAAAACGCACGGACTTATGGGTTGAATGTTGCTAGGATACGTGGAGTGTTGCATTCATGGTCTGTACTACTGTAGGAATTTTTAAAGGCTCTCGAAATGCTTATTTTTTCTTTATATGCGGTTCTCACTCTGCCTTTCTGGTGGGACCACGGGAGAGCCGAGTTGACGGATTTCCGTCATAGCGACGGAAAACTTTAACCCCTGCTCACCTCATCTGTGCCCCTTTTACATCCAAAGGTTGTGAGTGTGAATCCTGCTAAGGGCATGGTAATCAAAAAAAGTTGGACAGCTGGGGAGGTTGAACAGGTTTGGAGCATTGATTTCACCAGGTGGCACTAAAAGATTTGAAAAATTGCAGTTGTAGCAGCAGCTTACAGCTGGCAGCAGCCGCAGCTGGGAGCAGCAGCAGCAGCTAACAGCTTGCAGCTCTTACACGCATTTTCTTCAGAAAATGCAACATTCTAGTTATTTTTATTAGTGTGGTTGCAAAGCAAGCCACACTATCGCGACTATAACTCGTGGTCAAAGTTAAACAATCAGCCCCCCGTTCCATTTGACAAAAAATGCTGAAACTTGGTATCTGGGCTTTATTTGACATGCTGAATATTTTTGCCTCAAGGACCCATGAGGTCCATTGAGTTAAAAATGGCCATGTTAATTCAATTAGTTAAGCAAATAAATGTATGCAAATGTGCCAACATCATTCAAGCAATCACAAGTCTGCCTAGGGACATGAAACTTAGCGTGTTTGCCTATTAGCCTTGCTAGCATTAGTATGTTAGCATGCTCACAGACAATTGCGCATACGACGAGTTGGCAACCAAATGCATGTTTTTCAGAAAATGCACATTTCGACATGTCTAGTTTTAGTTATAAATGTGCTATGTCCATACATGTTTCATCTGCAATGAAACATTCAGTATTGTTATTTTTTATTATTTCAACATTTCTGAGAATGTCGTCGGCTTAAAATGAGCTTTAAATCGGGCCTGAAAAGTTGAGGCTGACAAGGCCCAAGCCACAATATTCTGTCCGAATCCGACCCCAAACCGAACCTCGATTTCTCTTAATAAGTTTCCCTCAACAAGCGTCATACAACAGATAGCCTATTTTCTCCTCATTAAATCTTTTGGTTTTGACTGTCGCAACTTTTGCATTGAACATAAATATGTGCCCAAGTAGTTGACTAAACAACGTCTTTGCTGTGCTTGGTAGTCAGCATCAGAAATTGTAGTCGGTTAAATGCTTTTTTCCTTCTCTCTGAGAAAAGCATTTCTGCCGATAGGGCCTACAAACCACACAAGCACGCCATGCACTATTGATAGAAATATGCATATAAGAATTAGACATGCTTTTAATAGGCTTTATTAACCAACCTTAAACAATGTGTAGTTTCCCAAAGCATCTAATCATTAATTTCACAATTTCATTTCATCTGGTTCATAATTCTCAACAGCGCTCTTCACTGCAGTCATTAACTGCGGTCATGTCAGGTGCGCTGCTGTTCGATCAGTTGGTCTTTTCATGACTTCATTTAAATAGGCGTTTTAATTAGATATAGAATAATTACCATGGATGTATGAACAAGCTTGTGCTCCCACTGAAGGATTGAATTCTGCTGCACACACACAGCGGCCCTCAGCTGTTCTAGTCACAATCAATTTGAAATGTCACAATTCAGTCCGTTTCACAGTTAAGAAACAACTTTCTTTAGGCCTACTGAGTTTGAGCGAACAGCTACAAAAAATAAATAAATACGGAGACCTACAGTACCCATTGGGTTCCATCGGGTTCGGGCAGAGATCGTATGTGTGTGTGTGTTTCCAACCTTGGGCGTAGGGCAGGAGGCAGTGGAGAGACGGGACGTGGCCTGCGTTGCCCGTGGCGACTCAGATGGAGTGGAGCTTAGAGAGGCAGAATCGCGAGGAAGCACCTGAACGCCTCGAGAGATGATTGAGTCTGGAATCTACACATAAACACACACACACACATTATTTTCAGTTATTTCAAGTTGAACAGTGGGTTTTGACGGATGCCTATGGGATGTGCATGTTGAAACTGTGTTTCAACATGCCCAGTGAGGGAATAGAACCAGTGATACAAATAAAATAAAATACAATTAAAAAAAGACAAAAATAGCCTAATCTTGGAGGTGACCTTGGAGGTGACCTTGGAGGTGAGCAGCTTCTCAGAGAAGCTGCTCCACCGGACACCAGGCCTACCTCAGAAGGGTTGGGGGCAGTGTAAAAGACCAATTGTTTGAATCACAAAACAAACCATTTTATCCACTTTTATTAGATAACAAGTCTAGGGCTGCAACTATCGATTATTTTGATGATTGAGTATTCTGTCGATTAATCGAGTAATGAGATAAAACGTTTTTGAGAAAACATTGCCTGTTTAAAAGGGGCTATAGATGATATATTTAGCCACAAGATGTCGCACTAGAGCACCAGCATCTCAAACCACAACAATTGGGAGTGTTCTTTACCTTCTTAACTCATCTTATGCACGGCGCATGCGTTATCATGTCCGGCCGGCCCGGACACCAAAACAAAGAAAATAGAAAATCAGATTACGACACACACAGAGGGAGTGTGCCTTCATTCTCTGGTCAGGACGCCATTACTCCACAATATCTCTACATAGCCAATAGTTGTTTGCTGCTATATTAATGTTCAGGATATTGTCTATAGCCCCTTTAAATAGTTTATTTATTGAGAACATAACAGCCTTAACTTTGGCATTGTGGAAACAACATACAGCACTGCATATAAAATAAATATTTTAAAATAGATAATTTCAGCACCTCTTGAAACTGTTATATTAAGCACTGTATAAAAAAAAATCTGTTTTTAATATATAAAAAAGAAAATGTTGGCAAGTGTAGCAATTAAGAAAATAAAGTATATAATCTATAATACATATAGAATCATAAGATTAATACATTATGAAAGAAGATATATTAACACCAGTGCTGTTCTTGAACAGAACCTGATAAATTCGTTCAGCGAATCAGCGCGCAGTATTCAGGTCAGGTGACGCAACATGGCTGCGACTCTCTCCTCCGGCGAACAGGAGGCGCGGCCTGAGAACAGTGACGTAGAGGTCGTGCGCGAATTTCAGTGATTGAGCGTAAGTACGGAGGCGGGCGGAGGCTAATGCTAATGCTCACTGCATCTGCCGTTTGTATACTGCGCGCAACGTGGTTTCTGGCGCATGAAATACGTCACGACCAAACGTTAGCGATTGGTTAAGGCAGATCCAGAGTGGCACTGGGCAGAGCCAATAGGTTTTAAACTTCAACAGCACCCGCCTTCAAGTGAGACATCGTTTGCCTCTACAGCATTGCTAGACCTTTAGTATGAATGAAATGAGTACCAAGGTCTAGTTAGGACTAGGCTAGTTGACTACAGCCCTAGCATTACAATTTCATTATTACAATACACCTTTGGCATTAAACTGTATTAAGATTATCTAGGTAGATGAAAATATTACACCAATGACTACATTTAGGACAGTACAGTAGTCACACTTCACTGGAAAACAATTATTCCTATTAAGCAAACATTGATATCGGCTATTTAGCTATATAACAGACGTATATAGCTCTCTTCTCGGCCATGGCGAAAGCGTGCATAATATGACATAATATACATTTGCGTGTACTCGAGGCAGAAATGTTGATTTGAGGATTTTTTGTAATCCATTTTGCAATTTGCGCATCATTCTGCACGTCTTCGCCACAGTGTAAGCGTGTTGTGTGACAGTAATAATCATCCGTGCTAAACACTGCACTGTATATATGTTATATGGATTAAACAAAGCTTTGATGCAAAGAATTTCCTTCGCTCATTTTTTGTGATCGATTTAGTTGAGTTTCTCAAGGAATCCCTAAAAACCCTAAACAAGTCAATTTCCTAATCTTGTTGTGGTGGAGAGCCTCATCATACTAAACGTACATATTATAAATAACTGCATCATACCAGCAAGCAAAGAAAAATCTCCAGTGGAACGTTCTTTGTAGGCAACTGAACTTCTACCATAGCCAGTATCTCATCTGGGGTCCCGAGCTTTATCCTGGGCCCAATACTGTTCTCGATGTCCATTTTATACCGGAGTTCTCCTTTAACTTCAAATTCTCAAATCTTTAAAATTTTGCTTTCACTGCTATGCAGACAATATCTAAATCTATCCTTCACTCAAATCTGGATGAGGTTAGTAATCAAATTACTTGAAAGGACATTCAATGCTGGATGGCACATCATTTTGACATCATTTAATGAAAATAAAACAGAAATTGTACTCTTTGTATCCAAAGATCTCTCTGAATTTGTCAGGCCTCAAGTTTGAGAAACATTAACTCAGTTGTATCGATGTAAGAATTATCGATAAAATTATCGATATCGATCTATAGCACTCCCTTTTTTGTGTAATTTGTTAGAAATGAAAATAAATTGCTGTTCTCAAGCTGGCTGGGAACATCACTCCATCTCTCGGTGAAAGTGCTTGTCAAGATCACCCAGTTTTAGGCAACCAATAGCCAGATATAATGCTGATTTAACAGAGGTTACAAAGTGCTTAAAAAGTAAACACAGACAAAGCACATAAAAACAACATACATATGAACACAGAAAGCATTCAGCAACCAGTCACCGCCCAGAGCATGAAATTAAAGAAAGGCCATCCTAAATACATTTTTTTAAAGCAATCCACAGACCCATCTGATCTGATGGGAAGGGGTAGATTGTTCCAGAGTCTAGGTGCCTGAACAGCAAAAGCACAGTCGCCTCGGTTTTTAGTTTGGCCCACGGTATAGCCAACAGGTTTTGGTTGGATGACCCAAGTGATCATTCGGTGGTGTAAAGGCTTAGTAGCTTGGAAGTAGCTACGCCATGTTTCTTTGACATTGTGGGCCAGTGGGCCAATACACTGGAAAATGCCATTAGTATTTTCATGGCCGATATTAAGAAGCTCAGTTTTGTCAGAATTGAGTTGAAGAGAATTGAGTGACAGTCCTTTATAGCGGCTAAACAGTTAGTGGCTAGGTTGCTGAAATCATCTGGCTTTACTAATAAATTAAATACTGAATACTAAATACTGAGGGTCGACCATGTAAAAATGGTAGGACATACAACTAAAGCGACTGATTAACTGGCCCAAGGGAATGCATGTACATCGAAATAAGAATAGGACTGAGGATTGACCTCTGGGGAACCCCACACAACAGCGAGGATGAGGACACGTAGTTACCCATAGAGACCGAAAGTCTATTTGACATATGACACAAACCACTCAAGGGCTTTCCCTGTGATACCAGCCCATGTACTTATTCTATCAATGAGGATGGCATGATCAATGGTATCAAGTCGAGTAAAGCCAAGATGGAGTGTTCCCCCATATCAGTGTGTACAAGGATGTCATTCGTGACTCTTAACAGAGCAGTATCAGTACTGTGTTTACGGCGAAAGCATGAATGACATTTATTTTTAAAAATGTAAATTATTCCCTTCAACAACTTGACGGAGCTGTTCAGTGGCGAGTTTTTCCAGTATTTTGGAAATGAACTGTTATTTTAGCCTAGAACTCTAGACACCCCCTAGCGGCAGCAAATTTATTTGGCAGCTAGTGTAGGTCTAGCACAGCTCCGTCCGCTTTTTGGTGCTGGAAACACCAAGTGTGTCTTGTATGTCTGACCAATCACAGCGTGAGGGGCGGAGTCGAAAGCCGGGCTACCTAATGACGACAGAAATGCGACGGTTCCGTGTTAGGTAAACAATGGCTGCTGCTGCTGGCGAACGGTTGTCTTTCCACTCGGCTTTGGCCGCAACTCTTCAAGACTTTAAGTTAACATTTTATTTGAGAAAAGAACAAAGAACGGCACTGAAGTCTTTCCTCGAAAATAAATATTTATTCTGAGTTTTGATTAATTACGTAGTCAGAGCCGTCGCTCTGACTACGTCACCTTCTTCGTTGCTCTGATTGGTTGTAGCGCTATCCTATTGCGTGCAGAGGGAACTTGAAAGACAACCGTTTATCCCGCCCACACTGTCAATGGAGCTGAGCCAGACCTTACATCTTTCTGATGTAGGTCTGGCTTGCCAGGCTACTGTTATTTAGCAATCGGTCTAAAATTGTTTTATAGTCTTACACTTAAATCTGCACTATGTACGTCTTTCCATTAGCAACCTCTAGTGCCTTGAGTTGTAGCTACTAGGATTTTGCGATCACCAATACAACGGTATATCACGGTTGTATAAAATTATGACATGATTATCAATACTCAGTACGTTTACATGCACAGAATAAATCGATTAAAGTCATTGCTCGTCTATGCTCCGCAACTGGTCAATTGCAATTGTCCACATATACATGGCGGCGAGTAATCCGATTCATGAGCTATGGATGTAGCCATGTTCTAGGGCCAGAACACGATAACTTACCTAATTAGTATGCAAGAATTCGCTCCCTGATTGGTTCGATCCTTGAAGCATGCTAATTCCGTTTCCTACAGTCATAGCATAGCCGGGACATTTCCCTAACCCTAACCATAACCCTAACCATAACCCTAACCATAACCATAACCCTAACCCTAACCATAACCCTAACCATAACCATAACCTAACCATAACCCTAACCCTAACCTAACCATAACCCTAACCATAACCTAACCCTAACCCTAACCATAACCCTAACCTAACCATAACCTAACCATAACCCTAACCCTAACCATAACCCTAACCCTAACCATAACCTAACCATAACCCTAACCATAACCTAACCATAACCATAACCCTAACCATAACCCTAACCCTAACCATAACCCTAATCATTAAAACGCAACCTGAATCATTAAAACGTTAACAAACATTTAAAAAAGCCATCACAAACAATTTCCCGCTCTCAAGAAGGCATTGAGACCGGCGACGAAACGCGCAGGCGCATCATGAGAACCAATGAAGAAGCCCGATTCTTAGCGTGTTCTGGGTACCGTGTTCTCGGTATCTGAAATACCTCCGATTCATTGGCCGGAGCATGTCATACCCCGGTACGATAGGTGGCGCTGTGCCCATTTCAACTAGTGGTAGTAGAGCCACCGGTTGACCCCTTTACGTCACCAGCAACAACAAACTCATTCGAGAAAGCGATGTTTCAGCAGACAGCTGTCAGTTCACTTCGGGTGATAATCATTTCTCCGCCGCTCCACTGTTCCTCTCGGTCGTATGCCGACTCGGTCGTCCGCGGAGCGGTCCGCATACGACCGAGAGGAACAGCGGAGCGTCGGAGAAACGATATGGACCCGAAGTGAACTGACAGCTGTCTGCTGAAACATCGCTTTCTCCTCCATGTCGCGTTTCAGTCTGGACTTCAGAGAGTCAAAGCCAAAGTTAATTTCCCCCAATTCCTTTTCCCCATGGCCGAGATAAACCCGCCTAGGAGTCTTTACTTGTTGTGTACCAGAGAGTCGGAGAACCCGACGCAGTCTGTAAGATTCATATATCAGAGAATACCGCCGTCAGTTCGGCCGCGCAATGAATGAATAAAGATCGTAGTTATTTTACAACCTCGTTGATGAGCAACATTTAGAAAAACATGGACTTTAAATTCAGCCTTGGGTTAAATCGAAGCGTAGTGTGTACTGAATGCACGTTGATGAAGATACACTCCTATAGGCACGGCACCGGCTTCCTCCATCTTCTGCGCCAGCTTTTTAAATAAATCGCCGACCCAAAGTTAGCTGACAGCTGTCTACTGAAAACATATTTCTCCCACCAGAACAGCCCTGAATGAATGAATAAAGGTCGTAAACACGTCGGGAGAAAAAAACATTTATTTTGACAGATGTGCCCGAAGTCACTACTTTACAACCTCGTTGATGACCCACATTTAGAAAAACATGTACTTTTAATTCAGCCTTAGGTGAAATGGAAGCGTAGTGTCCGCGTGCTTCCACCTTTAATGAATGCCATGCGCGCTCCCGCGGCCGGGACACAATTCTTATAGCGCCACCTTTTTAAATAAATCGCCGTTTCTCGTTATCCCTTATCCGACGGCGACAACAACAACAACAACAAGACTATCGTCTCCTTCTACTTCCGGTTCACGGCCCCGGGAAAAGATCTCGAGCATGCGCAGAACGCAATTCAACGGATAATCCAATCCGACTGGTTACATGCACGCTTAGTCGGCTATGAATCGCATAATCTAGGGGTCTTAACCTGATAATGAGAGAGTCGACTCGAACCGATTTTAGCCTGATTAAGGTGTATACATGCATCTTAGTAATCCAATCATTGTTGGGTTAAGCCAAAAAGTCGACTTTCTTGAGTGTCATGTAAACGCACTGACTGTCTCAAAATATGTCTCTCGTTATAAAGACTTGTTTCATTTTTTTCACACTTATTCGAATTTCTCTAAATGCCACTGATCTGGGGTCAAGCTTACTGTCCGCTGCTGTAATTTGAGAGAATTTGATCTGAGGGATGTGCTTGAGCATGAGGCACAAGTCTATGATAGTGAAGGCACTAAAATGGTGGCTGGCACTATCACTGCGAGTGCGCTAGTTTAAAAGAAATAATGTGACGGCCCCTGTTTGAGAACTAAAATCCGATTGAGGACATTCAGAGTAGAACAGATTAAGGTTGGAAAACTTGCTTTATGCTCCGACACATGCAACATGGTGGATGCATGTTGGGTGTGTCGGAGAATAAAGGCAGAATTAATGAATGACCTTTAGCATACATTGAATTTGATTTGTTGACTTAAAATTCTCAATTGAATGCCAGATTGAATTCCCTGTTTTTTCTTTTCCCCAAAATTAGCCCGACCTTTATGGCTTTATGGTTGATATGTGTGCAAAGCTTAGGCATATATAAATATTGTTGAAAGTGATGTATAAAGTCCTGGTGGATTTCTTTCTTACTTTCTTACTTAACTATATAGGCATACATGAAATGAAAACATGAAAAACGATGCTATTGCTGTTCTCAAGCTGGCTGGGAACATCACTCCATCTCTCGGTGAAAGTGCTTGTCAAGATCACCCAGTTTTAGGCAACCAATAGCCAGATATAATGCTGATTTAATAATTCCTTTTCGGCTTATAGGCCTAGCCTACACAAAGTTATGAATAGCAAGCTTATGAACTGTCATAATTCATTGCTAGTCTATTACTCAAACATGCCTAGTAGCCTTATACTGGATTTGTTAATGGGTTTATTATGTGTGAAACAAGAATGGGGAATAAAGTGATTTGCAGATGAATTGCTTCCACCCTGTGGCAGAAGAGAGTGTAGCAGCTCATGGCACATTGGAAACAGTTGTTTTTTTTGATGGTTGAACTGCAAACTGTGATGTTTTGGCCAGAGGTTTTTTAACGGTTTTAAAAAACAGATATGGCCCAACCCTAGTAGCTACAATTATAGCTATAACATTTACAGATGACAGTTGCAATCGTATGAGAATTTCCCACAGTGGGAGGCCAGTAAAAGTGGACCAGATTTATAGAGAAAAATGTCCTGGATGGATTGACTAGCGGATGTGAGTGTTTTAACTTTCTAGTTTAGATATTTTTGTAAATAGCTGCAGTACAAAACTGACATAGTGCAGGTTTAATTACTGTATTGAATATGATGAACTTGGGACAGAATGTATACATCTGTATAGATATCTCGTTGTTGGAATGTAATGCAGACAATAGGGTATTAACAACAGTGAGAGGGTGGCTTAGTAAAGACTATGTCAGCATACAAACAGCGGAGACTCAGCATTTTCTAGCCTTCTTAAGTATTTTGACATGGCAGAAGAAGGTGAAGTAATACAAACAAACTAACCAGCCAAGCCAACTACCTTTACAAGTTTTCAAAGAAACTATAAGACTGCTGCAATACCAACATCCAGTATGTCCAGTATGTACCACAAGCACTCTGAACACGCCAAACATGAAAGAAAACACCAAATAGCGGCACATGACATAGCTACATTCATTTGCTTGTCATGTTTGGTGACATTAATATTCTGTTGTGTTTGGTGACACTTTGGCAGCTAGCCAGCTAGACTTCCACTTCCCATAACAGGACAAAATCCTCAGAAATTTGATTTGACAGCCCACTGTGTCGCATCCTTTTACACCTTGTGTTTGCACTTCACTTTCAGGCACTTGGGAGCAGTTACACAAGATTACCATTGAACCTTCTAATTTTGAATCCAAGTACCTGCACACCAAACTCTGCCTTACTCACACCTCATTCTTATCTATATAAAAACATATAGAAATATAAAAACGTAAGCATTTAGCATTCTCCAGCTGTCCTGCTTCCAAATCAAGGACTAATGTAAATCCTTCCTGCACAGAATACAAGTGGTGGGTGACAAGATGCAATGGAATGACGATGACAGAGCGTACTCCAAGACATAATGAGTAAGGAGCGGGAAGGTGGACGGCGGGGGGTATCTCACCTGGTCGTCATGGCTACAGGAGCAGGTGAAATGAGTAGAGGGGGCAGGTGTGGTGCCAGGCAGGTAGGGTGCTCCCTTAGCCATGACCACAGCATGACTGGTCTGATGAACACAAACAGACACACACACACAAACACGCACACACGCATGTGCGCATAAGACAGACAGGTGAAACAGATGAAATGGAGAGTGTGCTGTTGTTCAACATTGTAGCTTTTTTTTGTTTTTTTAAAAACACACAAGATGGTGCTTTGTCTCACGAATACAGACACAAACACGAGCTCAAATTTAAAGGAGGATGAAACACAATGGAAATGCCAGCCTAGCCCCATTTGTTGACAAGCACACAAACGTCACATAGAAAATCTTGGTCAAGATGACAGAGTTTTTCGCTGAATAGGTAAAAAAATATATACAAATTTGTATGATACGATTGATTTCTACAGGTGTAAATTTACTCTTTCATCCTTTTAAGATAGTCTACCAAGCAGCCACAACACCAGCTAATGTGACACATGGGAGGAGGCGGGGGCATGGTACTGAAGGCATTAATACTTCTCACTTCAGTGTAAAAGACTAAATAGTTTGAAACACAATTCAATCATATTTTATGGATCCAAATGTATTTAGATAGACATGTTCCGTTACTAAGCTTCTTGTGATAGAGGTCCCCACTATACTAAAAAAATAAATAAATAAATAAATAAATATAAATAAATATATATATATATATATATATATATATATATATATATATATATATAAAACTTTTCTTCTATATAGCTGCATCCTATTGCGGCTAAAATATTGAGGATGTAATCCACACTGGCAAGGGCAAAAGAGATGCAAATGTAACAAGTCAAAAAGATGACTATGGAATGAGACACAACTAGAAGTGGGGTCCCCATGACATTGTCCTCTCCATTACTCCCCATATCATTTGCAGCTATCATACCAGCTAATATCATTTAGAGCAGTGGTTCTCAACCGGTGGGGCGCGCCCCCCTGGGGGGGTGCGGACACTCTCCCGGGGGGGCGCGGGTTCAAAAAGGAGGACAAATACGCGCCCGGCTTTAGGCGGACTGTCCGGTTTTTCAAAGCCCTGTCCGGCGTCCAGCGCAGCATCAAGCCGGACGCGTATTTGTCCTCCTTTTTGAGAGCGCAATAGTAACACACCGCGCACCCCCCCCGCCGGTGGTAGGTCCGCGGTGTGTTACTATTACGCGCACCCCCCCCCCCCCCCCCCCCCCCCCCGTCGGCCGGAGTGTTACAATCGCGCGCGCCCCCCCCCCCCCCCGTTGGCCGTAGGTCCGCGGTGTGTTACTATTGCGCGCACCCCCCCCCCCCCAGTCGGCCGTAGGTCGGCGGTGTGTTACTATTGCGCGCACCCCCCCCCCCCCAGTCGGCCGTAGGTCCGCGGTGTGTTACTATTGCGCGCACCCACCGTGTGTTACTATTGCGCGCACCCCACCGCCCCCCTTCGCCCCCCCGTCGGCCGTAGGTCCGCGGTGTGTTACTATTGCGCGCACCCCCCCCCTCGGTCGTAGGTCCGCGGTGTGTTACTATTGCGCGCACCCACCGTGTGTTACAATTGCGCGCACCCACCGCCCCCCCCCCCCCCCCCCCCCCCCCCCCCCCCCCCCCCCCCGTCACCTCCCCCCCCGTCGGCCGTAGGTCTATGGGGGTATTATTGAGACAATATTATTTGTGTGTGCGTATCTCAATCTGTGTGTGTGTAATAAGATTTGTGTGTATTCACATTTGTGTGTATTCAAATTTGTGTGTGCATAATAAGATTTGTCTGTCTGTATTCACATTTGTGTGTGTAAAAAAATCAGTGTGTCTGTATTCACATTTGTGTGTTTGTGATAAGATTTGTGTGTCTGTATTCACATTTGTGTGTGTAAAAAAATCTGTGTGTCTGTATTCGTTTTGCAAGTGCAGACAAATCTGCAAATGTGTACAGAGATCTGTAAGTGTACACACATCTGTGAATGTGTAAACAGATCTGTACATATACGCGCCGACTAGTGGTGTGTAGACTGTATTGCGTGAAGTTACAGACAAATCGTTTTTACACACGGATTGCATTTGCAGATCTGCACAGCAGAAGTGTGCCAAAATCCACGTGTAAAAAGATGGCCAATCAGAGCTCCCGCCTGAGTTATAACTGATGACAGACATTTACAGATCTCAGTACGCATGTACTGTATGTATGTACTGCATGTATGTTCCGTAACCCTGCCTCATGCAATGAGTGGTCACCTTGGCAGCGATGGCTGCGGCAGTGATGTGGGAGGATCCATGCTGGTGGGGGTGGTGCTGCTGCTGCTGGTGATGGTGGTGGTGGTGGTGGTGGTTGTGAGCATGTCGCCCGCCTCCTCGCCTCCGCTCTTCCTCTTCCTCCTCGTCCTCCTCCTCACACTGGGTGCCCTGCTCCACGGTGTGCGTGGCGTTGTTGTTGTTGTGGGAGTTGGTGAGCTGCGAGAGGGAGGGCGGTGGTGGCGAGGGCAGCTGCTCCAGGGCAGAGTGTGTGGACTTGATGCGGACAGAGGCGTCACGCAGCAGGTCCACCGCATGGGGCAGTGCGGGCAGGATGAACTGGAAGCACTCCTGGGTGAAAGGACGGAAGATATGTAAATACACACAACAGGGTTCAACAATAAGAGGTGCCCGATGATGGCCCAGTGGCCAGTAAAAAGTCACATTGGGACAGTTAAACTTTAAACTCACTGTCCTGATCAGGCCAGTGCTAAAAAGAAATGAAATAAAAAATATTTGCATTATAAAACTGAATTCCACCATTGTTCAATATTTGGCACAAGCACAAAACATGTGCCAATGACAGCTCGTGCTGGTCAGTGGCAGGTAGTGCCAGATACAGAGATGGCTGTTAAATATACACTCACCGGCCACTTTATTAGGTACACCTGTCCAACTGCTCGTTAACGCAAATTTCTAATCAGCCAATCACATGGCAGCAACTCAATGCATTTAGGCATGTAGACATGGTCAGGACGATCTGCTGCAGTTCAAACCGAGCATCAGAATGGGGAAGAAAGGTGATTTAAGTGACTTTGAACGTGGCATGGTTGTTGGTGCCAGACGGGCTGGTCTGAGTATTTCAGAGACTGCTGATCTACTGGGATTTTCACGCACAACCATCTCTAGGGTTTACAGAGAATGGTCCGAAAAAGAGAAAATATCCAGTGAGCGGCAGTTCTGTGGGCGCAAATGCCTTGTTGATGCTAGAGGTCAGAGGAGAATGGCCAGACTGGTTCGAGCTGATAGAAAGGCAACTGTAACTCAAATAACCACTCGTTACAACAGAGGTATGCAGAAGAGCATCTCTGAACGCACAACACGTCGAACCTTGAGGCGGATGGGCTACAGCAGCAGAAGACCACACCGGGTGCCACTCCTGTCAGCTAAGAACAGGAAACTGAGGCTACAATTCGCACAGGCTCACCAAAATTGGACAATCGAAGATTGGAAAAACGTTGCCTGGTCTGATGAGTCTCGATTTCTGCTGCGACATTCGGATGGTAGGGTCAGAATTTGGCGTCAACAACATGAAAGCATGGATCCATCCTGCCTTGCATCAACGGTTCAGGCTGGTGGTGGTGGTGTAATGGTGTGGGGGATATTTTCCTGGCACACTTTGGGCTTATTAGTACCAATTGAGCATCGTGTCAAAGCCACAGACTACCTGAGTATTGTTGCTGACCATGTCCATCCCTTTATGACCACAGTGTACCCATCTTCTGATGGCTACTTCCAGCAGGATAACGCGCCATGTCATAAAGCGCGAATCATCTCAGACTGGTTTCTTGAACATGACAATGAGTTCACTGTACTCAAATGGCCTCCACAGTCACCAGATCTCAATCCAATAGAGCACCTTTGGGATGTGGTGGAACGGGAGATTCGCATCATGGATGTGCAGCCGACAAATCTGCAGCAACTGCGTGATGCTATCATGTCAATATGGACCAAACTCTCTGAGGAATGTTTCCAGTACCTTGTTGAATCTGTGCCACGAAGGATTAAGGCAGTTCTGAAGGCAAAAGGGGGTCCAACCCGGTACTAGCAAGGTGTACCTAATAAAGTGGCCGGTGAGTGTAGATTAGAGGTGTTTGTACTTGTTTCAATATTGATTAAACAGGCCAAGTAACAAAAGTGGCTTTGGTTTTATGTTCCAACGCTGATAATTACAACTTTGAGGGTCAGTACAAATTGTCTTTGGGACAGTTTAACTTTGAACCTTGCACAAGGAGATAAAGATATATATACACATGCGAAAAAACTGTATATTAACATCTGAGATTTGTGACATCACAAGTAGGCTTGTATTCATAAATGGCATTCACAGGGATGTAGAAGAGGGACCGTTTACAACTGTTCCAAACCTTATTAGGTCACATGCAGGGCTTCAAGGTATTTTATTTAATTAAAAAAAAAAAAAAAATTCCCCTGCGAGCACTGTGCTCCTAAGTTTACATTTTTAGGGGCACCGTCCACAAAAGTAGGGGCACAACTAAATAAAATAGACACAGAGTCAAAAGAGCGGGATTAATAAGAGTTTATTTCACTCTTACAATAAACAGTTATATTTGGCTGCTGCCATTTCTATTTAAGTAATAAATAAACAATAGATGTAAACAAAAATAAAGCATAACTCTCTGTACCAGTGCCCATCATCATTCTCACACACAGATTTTTTAAACAGAACCTCAAATTGCAATCATATCTGTGGTCAGGGCGCTTTTGTAGCCCCTGGACCACAGCTTTTGGTCTCCTGGACCGTTTGCTGGACATCAACTTTCCAACCAAGCTTGAATTCTGAATGCGATTCTTTGCGCATTTTTGTTTTTGGCAAAACAAAAGTATGTACATGTATTGTACAAGTATTACAATGGTACATTACTGTCTAACCCGCTCGGGGTTTTCGTTAAAGCCACTCTGGTTGGAAGTGTGCTCCAGTTCCAGTATGAGAGATAATCCACAACGAGGTGTGCATGTATCGAAAAATAATGTACGAAGCGAAGTGCATTATTTTTTGATACATGCACACCTCAGAGTGGATTATCCCGCTTATACCGTGGCCACTTACGAATCAATAAAAATATAAGGGCGTTGATTCATATTTTGTGATCATTTTGTCTCAAAAGTACAACTTTTAGCTCGCACTACTTTGTGTGTGCCTGTAAACAACGGCAAATGACCAGAGAAATATATGGGTCTGACTAATGCCTGGGTCTGACTAATGCCTAATGTCAGTTAACATGAGATTCATATGGAATGCGGACGTTACCTTATTACTCCAGTAAATAGAGATGACCTTATAACGACATGGCAACGGGGAAGCTTTCTAAATGTAGTCCCCCTGAGTCCGGTCCAAGTTCACAGTTATTAACATTTCGTTTAGCGCATTCATTTTCAGACTGGTGATAAGGCTGCTTGCGTCAATAATGCACACGTCTCCAGCCAATCAGAATCGAGTATTCATCTGGGCCATGGTATAAAAGCTTTATATCACATCCTGATATTCCTGCTTAAAATCTGAATATGTTGGACATAACTATGCATTGTTATAAGCTCCTGCTTATAACAATGCATACAACAATACATAACAATGAAACAAGTGGAACAATCACTGCGTTGATATTTTGTTTCTCACCAGTTACTAAGAAGTGCAGTCTCTCTCCAGGTGAAATATAGTCCCTGGAGTTTGTGTTTTGTTTTGGATGAGCTGGTGCATTGCTTCCAATTCCTGGCATAACGTTAGCGTAAGCAACCAGTCTCTACCACTGCAATAGCCACATACGGCTTCACGTCATGAGCGGTCCAGTTTATAAATGTTTTCTTGTGATTCTTTTGCAAGCAGTTTTGCAAAACAGATTTATGGACTACACCTCCCAACTTCTACTGTTATGTGTGAAGTGTGATATTGGCGGCTATTTCCTTGGTCAGTCAGCAAACCTATCGTTCTATGTGTGAAAGACTTTTAATTCAAAGATAGACATTCCACTCGCACATGTGCTCCTAAATGTAAATTCGCATTCGCACAAGGGAATTTTGACTTGCATATGAGAGCGAAATGGTGGCACTGCAGAGCCCTGGTTACATGGACAAAGGTCGCCTCAAGCAGCCTTACCTGTGACCCTTTCTTGCTGCCTGGCAGGTTAATGATCAGAGTTTTGCCACGGATACCACACACTGGCCTGGGGAGGGTAGAGTACATCAGATTATTGCCTGGTAGTATCCTGCACTCTGGTCTGAATGAAAAGATGTATTAGCACTGAACTAGTCCGGCAAATCAGACTTTAGATTAATATCGAAAGTCTGGTGGCAGACCAGCTCAAATCTGGGTACAGGAAGTGAACAGGGCGTTTCACTTTCTCGCTTCGTCATGTTGCTGGAAGAGGAGATCTGTAAACGCGTAATTTGCGAAAACACAAAGTCGGCCAGCAGTAGTGAACTGTAAAATAAAAGTGTCTGACGAGGGCTGAGCCCAAATATTCGGATTGGTTGTAATAATAATAATAATAATAATAATAATAATAATAATAATAATAATATTTATTAAATGTTCTAGGGTTCTCCCCAGGATTTTGTTTTCCCTGGTGGTGCTCCCACTAGTGAGTTCCGACCATAGAAATAAGGTTGCGTCAAGCGGGGGATTAATGGTTTTTGGAGGGTTAGAATAATGAACGTATTTAGCAGCTATTTCAATGTTTAAACAAGGCCAAAATAAACCAAACAGCTCTCCCTACTAATAATAACGACTTGGTAATTTAATTAACATGAATAGAACAGGTATGATCTTTTTTCCTTTTCTGGCGATTCGTCATCCACAATAGTGCCACAAAAACTTAGCACAAATGTTCAAACCACCTATTTACTTTGTGATAATTGGAAGTAGGCCTACTCTCATACTATGGAAGCCATGTGTCTTCAGAAACTTTTAGGCTATTGAAGCTCTGCCTTAACCGAGTCGGACTCGGACCGATGAGAAAGCCACTGACGTCCACGCAGCAATCCCACGTGATATTATAGTTTTGCTTTTAGCGTTATTAAAATAACACTGTAGAAATAAAAAGTAAAAACAATCAGTTGATTAAACACGTGATTCTGCAGTAGTAGTCTCGGCCAGCTACGATTCAGGCAGAGAAAGATACGCACTATGAATTTACTTTTTTTCCTTCTTTTTTTCTCTGAATTTTCGTTCAGAAAAATGATTATCCAAAGCTTGAAATTATGTATTCGGGTGAGCCCTACTGTAAAGGTTTTTAATCAACACCGTGTAGACTGGCCAATGTAAAAATACACTTATTAAAATCCCCTTCTGAAAGCTTTATCCACTCGCGCGAATTAGTTCTCTTCGGTAGAACATCTCTTAATGAAACAGGAAACAAGGCGTAACTCCGCCCCTTGCAGCTTCTCTGCAACCTTGCATAAGTTCAGCTATAACATAGTAGGACTGCTGGATTCGAGATTACAACAGAAACATCAGCTGCATATGCTCATTGACCTGAATACAATTTAAACACGTCGTTTTTTTAAAAACAACATTTTTTAAATAGAATTTAAATTTTTTAAATTTTAAATAGCATGGCAAGAATATATGTAAATATGTGTACCTCGACAGCATGCCCAGGGGTGTAACATTGAGTGAGCCCATCAGCATGGCCAGGGCCATCCCAGGAGCCTCCCTCTCAATCACCTCCCTGGTGGCCTAGGAAACATTAAGAGAACCTCATTTTAAACATATGCACAGCCAACAATTACATTACTACGGTTACATACTCAAATAAAAAATTCAAGGGTTAGTTGAATTTTTAGAGTAACTTGTTGTGATAATGATCAGAATGATAATATAATCAAAATCTAATCCAGCAAAAATGTCAACCAAAATTATGTTTTGAGCAAATTGTAATGACTTCAATTTCATTAATAAATCCCTACAGACAACTTTCCAAGAAATTGTTGATCAGGAATTGCCCCTCTGGGATAAATAAAGTTGCTTTAATTGAAATGTTTTGGCTTGATTTCAAGTGAACTGTTCAGCACACAGCATTAAATAATACATTTTTGCAACAAAGCAGAATATAACCACAACTTTTGGAAATAGTGCAAAAACTGTGACAAAGATTCATACAATATATACATCCAACAAATGCCACAACAGATATGAATAATATGAACATCTATTTATGGTTAATTAATGTAGAACAATTGTAAACCTTAACATTAACTTGACATTAACTTAATTGAAGCTGACTTGGATGGACCAAGTAAGACCTCAGATAGTGAGTTTTTGAATCAGGTTAAGCTATTCCAGGTGTGTGTGTACCTCTGGGGTGACATCTCGCGGTGCAAACCCAGTCCCTCCAGTTGTGAGGATGAGATTTAGCTCCTGCTCGTCACACCAGTCCAACAGAATGTCCTACACATATTTAAACACACAGACAATGATCTGAACAACTAAGGTGTGAGTTAAAGAGTAACTATAATAAAATCAGTTTAGCACAGAAGCTGGGCTTCTAAAGTAGAAGCACAGCAAAAACCACAGGAAATGCAACTGCTCATTCCGATTGGCTCACAGGTGATGTTATACTGTATGTCAATGTTTGTATAGCAATATGATGCTTATTGATTGTAAACTCGACACATTTTTCACAATCACACATTAGCTGTCCTCCAGTGCACCTTACGTTCCTAAGGTGTTGCCTGGCCAGTTATTGAATGATACTGGTTAATATTAGTTAGCTCCATCCTTGCCAAATATACTCACTGGTTATAGCAGATTTGCTAAGATGCTAACATCACCAGTGTATCTCATGCTATAGCTGTTGCTTCAACAACTTATTCATACCCATCTCAACCTGTTTGTGATCATCATCTCTCATTATGAATTACACGTCTATGACCTGCATCTTAAATACTTGTGTTCTCTTATATGGCTATAGGGCAGTTTCTTAAAATGGTGCAGTTGCAATACTACTACGTAATTAACAGCTGGTTGCACTATTCAGTAACTTGGAAGAGCATTGTGAATAAAAAACCCCACTGTTGATACTGCTTAAAAGAGTCTATAAATATTACATATTTTAGTACATATAGTCCACCCCCAGGGTCCAAAATTAACATGTGCCACCAGCCAATGGCAGATAGATTTGACCATTTGACAGGTAAAACATTCAGGTTTACATATGATTATATTATAGCTATTATAGATTTTTCCACTCTGGCAGGTAAAAAGACAAAATTATAAAAGTTAATTTTGGACCCTGTCCAGCCCCATATGGCAATAACCTCTTACATAAAAACATTACACCCTACCCTGTTCATATTACACCCTACCCTGTTTTGATAACACCCTACCTGTTCTTATTACACCCAATCCTGTTTTTATTACACCCTACCCTGTTCTTATTACATACTACCCTGTTTCTATTACACCCTACCCTGTTCTTATTACATACTACCCTGTTTTTATTACACCCGACCCTGTTTTTATTACACTCTACCCCGTTTTTGCCTGGTTTTGGTCAAGTACTCACCTTAATTTCATCTATCTCATCCGGAACAACCTTGTAGGCCGCGATAACTCCTCCTAACCTGTCGCAGTAGACAAAAACAGGGTTTCCGTTAAATTACAGCAGAAACTCTGGTCCAATCAGGTGAGACTAGTACCCTGGAGGGGGAATTCAGAATTTCCCTCATACAAGAGTCCCATTTTGCTGCTAAATATCAGCATTTAACATGCTAAATATGTACTGGCATATTAGGGTTTTTCCATTCGGTCAGCTCAAGTCAGGTTACTCCGTTTTAGATCCACACATTGTCTATTGCAGAAGCTTACCATTAAGCCAGATGCATATTTAAGGCCCATTATGACATAATTGAATAACAGACATCAAGAAACATAATATATATGTTTCTTGATGTCTGTTATTCAATGGTTATTCAAACTAATAGTGAATAAAAATACATTTTATTCAGCATTAGTTTGTGAAAGTTTGTTAAAAACTATTTGTTTGCTCATGATAGGGTTATCTATAGGTATAGGTAATTCTTGATTAATACAAACATTTGCCATTTTCCTCAATGGAAGAATTTAACACTGCTAACTGAAGCCTGGTTATGATGACCAAGTTCAATACATTGATTTCAAATTGCACTTGTTTTGTTGTTGACAAAGATATTCTTATATTATATTTTTTTAATTTGAGAGTACGCTCAATTAATTTAATGCAAGCAAGTAGTGGAATGTGGAACATTTGAGTACATTGAGAACATTACTTCCAACTGCCCGTCCCGATTACGAATAATAAATAATACCCAAAAAGTTGGGACAGTGTGTAAAATGTAAATAAAAAACAGAACGCAAGGATTTGTAAATCCTCTTTGACCTCTTTGAAAACAGAACAAAGTCAAAATATTTGCAAAGTGAGGAACCTTTACCCATCCTTGCTCATAAACAACGACCAAACTTTTTGTGAATGCTCCTTTTATACCCAATCATAAAAGCATCCCCCATCCCCCTAGTAACCTGTGTTCCAGAAACGTGTTAAACATGCCACAACCTTCCCAGTCGCATCAAATGCGGAATTAGCATACATTAACAAAAACAATGTATATCAATAAAGTTGATAAGATAAAGCATTCACCATCTTTTCTTTGTACCATTTCCAATATCAAAACAAATTGACTATTTGCATTTTACATCCTGTCCCAACTTTTTTGGTCTTGACTGTTACAACTCCGGATTTGGTGAGTGTGGCAGGGTTGCTCCTGACCACACGCCACCTAAGTGGCTTTTGGGGGCCCTCCGACACAGGACATGGGTAGATGTTGTTCAATATGTTTATTGGAGATGGCTGGTGGTATTCGCCAAGCTGATGGTACAAGCTGCCATGACAGTGGCTCCTCCCCGAGTGTGTGTGTTGATGGCTGGTTTATCCTGGGTGCCATGATTGCTCATGCACCACAGGTGTGCAGCCCCACCCAGCCAGAGTCCAATCAGTCTGACTCAGGCCAGGTGAGGCTGTAAACCAACAACACACACCCTCCACAGTGAGGAACAGACATTTCAAATTAATGTCACCACAAATTAAAACATGGAATTCAAACAGGTTGTACTCAAGAGGGTTGCACACTGGACACCCGTCTGCAGACATATGACCTTCTATACATTTGAAACCATTTTTTTCAGTGAGAGCCACCATACAGCACGACACTATAACTTTCAATACTGTTCAAAACCTTGGAGCGCCATGCAGTGCTATCCATTATATTAAACACAGAACAAGACCTAAAATCAAATCTTTCTATGCATGTTGTCCTTTCTACTATGCAATGCTGTCATGCAACCGGCTTTATTGTTGTACGCCATCCTGGAATGCTATTTGAGCCCATTAAGGTATAGGATACTAATACAGGGGACATGTGACAAGGGAAGCCATGATTTTTTATTAATTAATAATTGTATTGGTCAATATATTGATCAGTGGTGTTGCATATAAATCAGTCAAAAAAGACATATTACAATGTTCAGCCATGTAAATAATATATGGCATCAACTCAAGAGAAGATCATGGATTTGTTTAACATGGATATACCCCCTTCCCCAAGTACTTCTGATATTGATGTCTGATATATGAATCCTTTAAGTCTTTCTGTTATCGAGTCCTAGACCGTGTGAACTTGGTGTGGGTGGGTTGGACTCACAGTGATGGGTCATGGACCAGATCCTTGAGGTTGACGCCGCTCCTGTCCTCAGCCAAATTCCTAAAGCAACTGTCACTGACTGGAATATAAAAAGCAAATAAAAAGCAAGACAAGGAGAGTTTTGATATTTTTGAGGCAATATACTGCACCATTTATTGAGTAGTGCAATTTAAATATTCATTGGTTTGCATTGCTGTGCATAATATGGTTCATCATTATGCATGTCGGGGGATCCACAATGACAATGCTAAATGTAGTTGATCTGTGACATTCTAACATCTGAACTTGTACATTGAACAAGCTTGTTTGAGCCCGCTGCTCTAAATGTTGTTTTAATTTAAAAGTCAACTTTACTTTTGCATATAGACTAAAGATTCACGGTCACAGTCAACTAGATACTTAATCAGAAGCACAAGTGAGAATGTGTGCTTCTCTTCCAGTGATGACAGTTGTTGAATGATCATTACAAATATACAAATAAAACATTTTGTATATTGATATGCCATTCATAAATTGCAGACCTTCAAAGAGTTATGCAAGTAGGAGAGAAAATGTTTTGGTAAAGCAGTTGCTGTAACTTGGATGAGAACAAACCAAGATGTCTAAATTAAATTGATAATACCTTGATACACAATATATTGTATTGGCAAAAAATAAATAAATAAATTGATATTGTGATTGGGTTTCATCCTCCTTTAAACCAATCATATGCATTATGCTGATAAAGTCCAAAACTAGGCCTAAAATAAATAAATATATTTTTAAGAATCATAGCACTTATTGTATGTTTGTATGTACTGGCACTTACATTAGTATTTCGCACTTAGTATCTTAGCACTTATCTCTGTTGTATACTAGCAATGGGCTAACTTAGCAATTGGGCGTCCTTGAAACTTGTTCTTGTGAAATCCTTACTGTACCATTAGCAATATACTGTTGCACTTTCTTCAAATGCACTTATTGTAAGTCGCTTTGGACAAAAGCGTCTGCTAAATGCCCTAAATGTAAATGAAAACGTAAAATTTGGGGCAACAAAAAACAACATGTCAAACATATTTGTTTGACATGTTGTCTTGAAAGTTAATTTTCTCTTATTTAAGGGGCATTCATCCATCAACCTCAAATGCCCCTCTATCATTGTCATTTCCAAGTAACTAGTAGGAGTAAAGAACGTGCATCTTAATACTTAACTAGGCAATAAAAGTAAATAGTAGAGAACCGAACCCCCAATTGTTAAATAGAGCAACAACCATACCTGTATAACCTGTGTAACAACATGCAACATCGTATTAAGGAATTGTACTAGAGAGTGAGCGAGAGAGAGGCGGGCTGGGATGGACGCTTGTGATAGGTGGATACAGTTGTTTATCATTGGTTGAAGCAGGGACAGAAGGGTCAACTTAAAATGTTTGCAGATGAAACCGAAAAGCATACCCAACAATAAACCCATGGCAGATTTTACAACCAGCTGGATTTGAGACGCTTCCTCACCCATCTCCTCACATTGGCAACACTGCTAGTGGCTTTGACTCGCAGTCATCCTCCACACATGAAATTATCTACCTTAATCTACGTTATTAAAGAACCTGCATATCATAATCTACTGTTATTAAAGAACCTGCATACCATAATCTACTGTTAGTAAATAACCTGCATACCATAATCTGTTATTAAAGAACCTGCATATCATAATCTACTGTTAGTAAAGAACCTGCATACCATAATGTACTGTTAGTAAAGAACCTGCATACCATAATGTACTGTTAGTAAAGAACCTGCATATCATAATCTACTGTTAGTAAACACCTGCATACCATAGTCTACTGTTAGTAAATAACATGCATACCATAATCTATGTTATTAAAGAAACTGCATACCATAATCTACTGTTAGTAAATAACATGCATACCATAATCTATGTTATTAAAGAACCTGCACATAATAATCTATGTTATTAAAGAACCTGCACATAATAATCTATGTTATTAAAGAACCTGCATACCATAATCTATGTTATTAAAGAACCTGCACATAATAATCTATGTTATTAAAGAACCTGCACACCATAATGTACTGTTAGTAAAGAACCTGCATAGGAGAACTGATCATGATTTCCCACTGCGCAGGGATTACTCAATATTGTGTTCAGGTTGGTGTTTTATAAACATGGTCTGCACCATTATAGCCCATAGGCCTAGCGTGTCCAAAACAACAGGAAAATTTATAAAATATAAAAGGGATGTAGCAGATCTGGACGAGGATATGAATAATGCAGCTGGTGTAGGCTATAGCTATCACTGTTGTGGGGCTGAAAATAACCAAAGCCATTGGTATTCGGTGCAAATATGACATGACGGCAACGACGGCCAGTCTGTAATAAAACAGTGGAGTTAAGAAAATGTCCTGTATATCGCATTGCATTGGCACTTGTTGTAATTAAAGAGCTGTAGGACCCAGTAAAGGCAGCAATGACAACCGACCAGCCCGGGATAGCATGCTGGCTAACGTTAGCTCTGCAGCAAAGAGCTCGCATCGTGACAGTCGACAGAAAACCCACAGCTCAAGGGTGAAACACGGGAGACGTTAGTCAGAAAAAAACCGTTGCTGTCCTACCCGTCAGGATCCCCACTCGGATCTGGTGGTCGTGGTTCGTGAGCACCATCCCGTCCGCCGCCATGTTTACAACCTCTGTGCTGACAAGCTGTCCACTAGCTACATAGAGGGACTGTGGAGGACGAGCAGCTCTGTGTCCCCGCCGCTGCTGCTGCTGCACCTCCTGGACTATGAAGACATGCAGGGGGGGGGCGGTGTGCACACGCGCACAGCGTGTGTGCATGTATGACTACTAAATAAGACCTGGGAAGACCAGATCCAAATGCTTTTTTTTTGGGGGGGGGGGGGGGGGGGGGGGGGCAGGTAATCGGAATAGTTAGTCTTACAGTACAATGCCAATACGTCTTTATAGGCCTAGCCTACACCTGAGGTTAAAGAGAGAATCTGATTAGCAATGTGTCGGACAGTCTGGTTGTCCTTCTCACAGATAATACGATTGCATGGTTTGGCTGAAAATAATCACAGCATTAAATGTAAATTGTAATAAGGTTTGTATGTGAGTTGGCATTTCCATCTAGCCTATACAAAAATATACAATTGTAGGTTATATGAAATATAATGCAACATGGTTAGTAGTGGTTACAACAGTCTATCACCATATCAGTCACTTACATGAACCTGAATCATATTTCATATTTACAACCCAAAATTCCCATGTCAGAGGAGTTTCTGGGGGCTCTCATGTGTCCTGGAGCCATGGAAAATTGGATATCATCTGACCTGCATTGACAATGCATGACAATTGTGATCTGCATGGTGAAAATCAGCTTACTATGCATTTTAGATGTGCGTATGTTAAAGTAAATTGAGGGCCATAACAATGCAAAGTGACCTGCATCCCAAGGGTTGACAGCCTTTGTTGAAGCACGGAAACACAGTGTACCTACACTGTAGTACCTGGGTGCTTCATACATGGCAGATTAACAAGGCATGTTGTAATATAATGTGTTCTCTCTCATGATTACTCCCCAGTGAATCACAAGTAAGAAATAAAATAAAATAATAATAAAAATAATCTGCCTCCTCTTTGCCATGGCAGCCAATCCTTTTGTGTGATTCATGAGTCTGCCGGGCTAACAATGTCACGAAGGTAGACAAACATAGACACACTCATACACATACATATATAATGTGAACACACACAATACTATACATATAACACAATGATACACCGCTATCTAATCAGTGAAGTGACTGTAACTGTGGATTATCTGGGTCAGAAACATCTCTCATCTCGCTCACATGCACACACAGATACACACATTACACAAACAACAAATATGTCTGTTATGTTGGGGGGAGGGGGATTTTATGATAATCTAATTGGTCAAAGGAATAGAGATGTTCTTTTTTTTTGCAATGGATGATGATTAAGATAATAAAGGAAGAGAAAAAAAATACTAATGGCTGTATCACTTCTTTTAGACTATTTCCCCCTAAAAGCTGCACTCCCATTCCTTCATGGATAATAGACAGATTTTAATCAAAAAAGTTGCCGTTATAAATCCAGTTCATCGTAGTTGTATGTCATTTAGGGTAGGCTGATACATTTTTCAATACATCTTGGAAATGTGTGCTACTGCTCAATGTAATAATAGTGGCATAGATATTTTAGGAGGGAATAATCTTTTCAGCACTCACCACCACCCCTTCTCATAGCTAGCCACCTAAGAACGTGCAAAAATGTAATATACAATGCAGTAGGCATGCAACCTGCACCACACACACACACACACACACACACACACACACACACACACACACACACACACACACACACACACACACACACACACACACACACACACACACGCACACACACACACAGTGTGTGTTCTTTTTATAGTACCAGTATTTTATTCAACATTTTATAAATATTTATCAAAAGACTTTGAGTGTATGCTGAGACAACCAATCATTGTTCAGCATTGCATGAATGATAGATAAGATAATATAGTGCTGCAAGGTCAGGTACAAGAAAAAAAAAAAAAAAACTATTACAACCAAAATAGAGATTATGTTGATTGGGAACATGAAATGTAAGATAAAGATTTAAATAATGAATAGTTAATGTAGTCAACCAAAACATGTCACCTGACTGAATTGGCCATATCATTTTTCAAATTGATGTTAACAGATTTTAGAAGGTAGGAAGGGGGGGGGGAGAAAAATAGATAAAACCATGCTGTCAAGCAATCACAGCCAAACCCCTTATTGCGCAGGCGCAGCTTGGTGACTCTCATGGTGCATTCACATGAGACGCAAGGTTTTGACCACGCCCCGAACTAATGTCATTGGTCGCCTCAACTGCTTCTTCCAAACCCTAAACTTAACCATCTCTACCTAATTCCTAACATCTAAACTTCACTAGCTCTAACCTAATACCTAAACTTAACCATCTAACCATTTACTTATGTAGACCTTGACCTAAATGTAAACAAACATAATTTGCAAATGGAGACGGGTTTCCCACATCAACATAGTACGCACTAATGAATGTATTATAAACAGCAGCGTCAACAGTAGCGTTAACCAGCTACGTGATGTGTGTCGTCACGTTCTCGTTAATTATTCACGAGATGCCTTCACCATCCTGGGAAAAATAATTTCGCACACCGTACGCGTCGCTAGGGCGCTGGGTTGTCAGGCACGGCAAGATTAAAACACACATCATCAGCCACAGTTACAACAGCCACAGTTTAACACACAACGCCAGCCACAGGTTAACACACAACAGCCACAGTTTAACACACAGCAGCCACAGTTTAACACACAACGCCAGCCACAGGTTAACACACAACAGCCACAGTTTAACACACAACGCCAGCCACAGGTTAACACACAACAACCACAGTTTAAAACACACAACACCAGCCACAGTTTAACACACAACACCAGCCACAGGTTAACACACAACATCAGCCACAGTTTAACACACAACACCAGCCACAGTTTAACACACAACACCAGCCACAGTTTAACACACAACATCAGCCACAGTTTAACACACAACACCAGCCACAGTTTAACACACAACACCAGCCACAGTTTAACACACAACACCAGCCACAGTTTAAGACACAACATCAGCCACAGTTTAACACACAACACCAGCCACAGGTTAACACACAACACCAGCCACAGGTTAACACACAACATCAGCCACAGTTTAACACACAACACCAGCCACCGTTTAACACACAACACCAGCCACAGGTTAACACACAACAACCACAGTTTAAAACACACAACACCAGCCACAGTTTAACACACAACACCAGCCACAGTTTAACACACAACACCAGCCACAGGTTAACACACAACATCAGCCACAGTTTAACACACAACACCAGCCACAGTTTAACACACAACACCAGCCACAGTTTAACACACAACATCAGCCACAGTTTAACACACAACACCAGCCACAGTTTAACACACAACACCAGCCACAGTTTAACACACAACACCAGCCACAGTTTAAGACACAACATCAGCCACAGTTTAACACACAACACCAGCCACAGGTTAACACACAACACCAGCCACAGGTTAACACACAACATCAGCCACAGTTTAACACACAACACCAGCCACCGTTTAACACACAACACCAGCCACAGGTTAACACACAACATCAGCCACAGTTTAACACACAACACCAGCCACCGTTTAACACACAACACCAGCCACAGGTTAACACACAACATCAGCCACAGGTTAACACACAACATCAGCCACAGTTTAACACACAACTCCAGTCACAGTTGAAACACGGCGTAGTTAAGGTCTATACTGCAGATCTGTTGGCGCGTGCACAGGTGTCTCGGTGTCACGTGACCTTCAGTGTCATAGCAACCATTCAGCGGTTATCATCATGGTGAGTTCCCCGTGTTTCCACTCGTCTTGTTGGTTGCTTGTAACTTCAATTATGTATTTACTGACTTCATTGAATCTCACTGTAAACGTATGCAAGCGTCGAGTAAGAGCTGTTCACTTCGCCACAATGGTGGTGTTGTAGCGCAGCTAGCCGAGCTAATTAGCTAGTTTCAATGTTTACCACAGTGTTTGGTTCGTGTTGTTGCTAAAGACAATTAACATTGAAAACTGTATATTTCCGATGGTCCACCTATCTGTATGTATGCTCTACCAACAGTATAGAAAACTGCATCCTCTGTGTTTGTGTGGTCTGTATAAACACCGTGTATCTCGGACTGTATCTAACGCGTTGACTGCCAGCTGTGCTTTCTGTACTTCATCCTTGGTGTACTATGTTTGTACTTCGTCCTCGGTACTTCTAATATTTACAGGCAAAAGCAACAACTATCAAAGAGGCACTGGTTAAATGGGTAAGTAATCAGAGACATTACACGTTTGTATTCATCACATGCTTTAATAGAACATTATTTCTGTGTCAATTGCTAGTTAGGCTATGATTGGACAACATTATATAATGATGTTGGACTGCATCTGTGTGTGTGTGTGTGTGTGTGTGTGTGTGTGTGTGTGGGGGGGGGGGGGGGGGGTGGGTGGGTGTGCGCGCGTGTGTATATCATGTATGGATATCAGGAGGAAAAGGCTGGGGAAAAACTTGGTGAGGCCAAAGCAGTGAAGTTGTACGGTCAGATTCCTCCTGTAGAGAAGATGGACGCTTCCTTGTCTACGCTCATCAACTGCGAGTGAGTCCCGGTCCATTTGACAACCAAGGTCACAAGTCCAGGTCAGATGGACCCATTTTCAACCAACTCCAATTGGCCATATGTTAAATAAATATAGATAGATTATGTCAATTATTGTAAAATAAATGCCAATCAAACATTTTAACAAACTGGTCGCAGCATAGCTGTCTGATAGACATCACATCAGGACGAGAGCCATTTTGCACCAACTCCTATTTTGCCATATGTGGAATACATATAACAGGGTTATAACAGGGTCCAGACTGAACCCATCACAATGACAATGTTGTTTCTATACTGAATGACCACATATGTTATGCCTTCAAACACAGTGATTAGCTACCTGTTCTAGCAGTGCAACTACTTAAATAATATTGGTTCAATGCCTAGGCCAACTATTTTATTGCCTCGACCTGGGCGCCTTAGCAGTGGATACTATATTTTAATAATAACTAAAATATGTCACTACTACCCTAAACTACATATCACACCAACTATCACATTCTTAATCTGAAGTTACAGGTCACTAATATGTGCTTACATTGGCAAATTGCTTCGTTCTACCTGACAACAAGTTATTATGGTTTTGTATTTTTCATTAGTTTTTATTTTTATTTCCATTAACTAAAATGTTTTTTCACACCTAGTTTTACTTTTTAGTTTAGTTTTAGTTAACTATAATAACCTTGCTAACAACACGTTACATAGGCCTACTTTTATTTAGACTTTTTTACTTTTACTTCCGCTTCCTGTCTGTCCACCGTTCTACTGGCCCAAATGAGAAATGAAAAATATTTGGACCGTTTTTTTTAATTAGGTTTTCTTGTTTTTAGTTTGGAAACCAAAAACAAATAGACCACGTTATTTTGTTTTTTGTTTTTCGTTTAAAATGAAAAATGACTTCCGTTTTTGGTTTCAAAGGAAACAACGAAGTGGCTGAACGCTCACGGACCTCTTCATTCTTCAATGCAAAAAGGAAGAATGATAATGATTGCCAAAAATCAAAAACAGACCGTGTATCATTGGATAATCCGTTTTTTGATTCTGACACTGGTTTTGAAACAAATAACTGTTACAAATAATTGTTTTTTTCGTTTTTAAATGACAATGAATTACGGATGATCCGATGATACCCAGACGTACATATTATACATATATTGTAACATAAATGTCCAAAAATTCCCTAGAACGGCCACTGTCCAATCCTATGTTAGCAACTGTAACTAGGTGCAGGTGGCCTGTCAAACTTTCAGAAGATAGGAAAATGCTGAAACGGTGCGCATAAGGAACCTGTAAGTCCGACAGTAGATATCCTCAAAGTGGGTGGGAGGGGGTGTCATATTTTTCGCTTTTCCAAAGCCAAAAACGCAAGTGAAGAGGATAAGGATTAAACAGTGTGGAAGACCTCACTCACAGCTGAATCCATCTGAATCCAACTTATTATTATTTATTTTTGACCACCCCTTGGTTTGTGCCATTGTTGCGGTTTTATGAGATTCAATGTATGGATCAAGCCCACGATGTGCAAGCTATATTCTGGCACACTTTAAACAAATGGAAAAGCATGGTAATTTAGTTTTACTAGCAATGGCTAATATATATTAGATAATGAAAGCTATAGGGAGTGATAACTAAAGCTTTGAAATAAAAAATAAATAAATATTGACTCACCCTGCTGTGCAAGAACATTGTTGTTCCTGTATATGTTTTCTGCATGTGAATTGTCAAGACGTGGGGGCCAGCTAGCAACAGTAACCAAGGGGGGCCGGACTTAGCGAAGGGTCAATTTGGCTGTATGTTAAATTATTATAACTTGGTTATGTGGAATTTATATACATTTCAGTTGTCCAGTAAAATAAACGCACCACCAAACAGTAAAGGCCGTGGTACAGGTTTAATTTTCTAACGAATTTGCGCATTTGCTTGTTGGTAATAAACATTTAAACTTATTCATTGTAGTTGATGTTGTTGGGTATCAGAAAACGTAATATAATACGAAAAAGTAGCTACTATTTTAGCAGTTTGCGATTGATTCTCATTTCCCCCACAATGCATTGCATGACGTCACATCGGGAAGACGACAGACCAAAGCCCACCTTGAGACCATTGAGAGAGACGAGTAGAGAGAGACTAGTAAGAGATTGTTCAGCAGATTATACAGATAAATAGATAAATACATATATACATATACATATATATATATATATATATATATATATATATATATATATATATATATATATATATATATATATATATATCCTTAACAGAAAAAAACAACTTATGAACTCAACAGTATTTGCAGTAGTTGATGTACTAGTCGCATTGCTGCTCGAAGGTGTACCGCCCCGTAAAGCGGTGCCGGCGTCTGTGTCACTGTTAGTGACACCCATGCTGCTTTGTTGTCTTCCGCTATCTTCTCCATGAGCAACAGTACCTCAACCAATGGGATGAGCGTATTCTGTATCGTCATACTCGTGTGTGAATATGCTGTCAGCTCATTGGTCACAGAACAGGACAGGGCCCGGGAACAACTTTACCGTACATGTCCATATAAAGCGCCCTGTTATTCATTTTCCATTGGCATTTTACTGACTATTTTTTGACTCTCACAGTAATACGGGACAAAGTGCGTCCCTTTTCAGCTCAATACGGGACGGGTGCTTTTGTTTCTAAATACGGGACGATTCCGTTTTTCAGGGGACGGTTGGCAACCCTATGCACTGCTGTTCATAGACTAGCTCCAGCGCTCGTTGCTGCGTTTCTAGATGGTAGCTAGCAACTCACCAGGACACTTCACCAACTCTCCACTCATTCTCCTCTGACCATGCATTTAATTGTCTTGACGGCCATCGGCTCTCGGCAATTCCTCAATCGCCCTCTCACGTCTGCCCGGTTCGAAATTATATGGCTGTGGGCCATCATAAATGTTAATTGTGGGTCTTGCCACAATTAAAGAGATTGTTATTGAGACTAAAATAGGTTTGTTTCGCCAATGTTTAGTAGCCGGCCCGGGGGGGGGGGCGAGTTACCCCGCGTTCAATGTGCTAAACAATAATGTCCGCCCCAACATCAAAACTGAAAATTACATTTATAGCAGCATAGCGCTACTGTGGTGGTGTATTAAAATAATTTCAATAGCAGTATGTATTTTGATAGTGTTTTTTTAAGTTAAAGGCTGTGGTGCAGGTTTAATTTTCTAACGAAGACGCCATTGTTCTAGTACAAGGCTCAGGCTACCTTCCACCACGTCTCCCTCACGTGACATCATCGCCGAATTGCTTTGAAAAGAACCGTTACTACCAAAAACTACAAAAACTGGACTTTAACACCATTTTGGAGACATTTCTATCTTTATATACATATCTTGAGTGCTTAGTGTACCCATTAATCAACGGTGGTGTTTAACCTGCACCACGGCCTTTAAGTCAGGTCAAGGTACAGATGTTAAATGTTAAACGTCAATTAGCAAAATGTTAAACACAACATAATAATCAACATTTTGACAAACCTTGTGGAAGTCAGATGTGGCTTCCAGATTCAACTGATTTTTTAAAATCTTGATAGCCTCTCACCTCTCACCTAAGGGACTATTACAAACTAGAAAAATTACAATTTCAGAAGAAAGGAGAGGTGTGCTCTGGAGAGGTATGCAGCTTGCTGAAAACAATGTTTTGAGTACCTGGTATATTGGACATGTACAGTAGAATGATGTAAAGTAGTGCTGTAGTTTTATGGTGGCTGCTATGGTGTTATATGGTGATGGCGATAGACCATCTCCAGAGTCGGGCCAAAGGGCGCCAGAACTGCCTCCAAGCAGGTTGCGGTGACGTCAGATGGGCTTCGTCATCATTCAGGGTAGTATTGCAACGGTGTGGAAATGTTCTTCTGAGAAAACTGCAGTTACCGGTACCACCGTAGTTTCCGCTTTATAGTTGGGAAATTCACAGTGGTATCTTTCCCTGTCTGAATCGGAGCTGGCGGAGACCACTGCTGCAGAATCACGTTTTTCTCAACTGATCGATTTTTCCTCTTAATTTCTGAAGTGGTTCAATTCGTTAAAACAGATTTGTTATTTTAATAATGCAAAAACAAATCCACATCCACTCATCGGTCCAAGTCCGACTCAATGTAGAGCTTCAGTGTAGCCTAAAAGTTTCCGAAGACACACAGCTTTCATAGTATGAGAGTACAAATAAGGTGGTTTGAACATGCAAAGTGTGCAAAGTTTTGATGAAATTGCATGGCGGGACTAGCGCTATTCACCTGAAATCACACAGGTGCTTTTGTGGGTGACGGATCGCCAGAAAAGTAAAAAATATCACTACCTGTTCTATTCATGTAATTACCAACCCGTTAACCCCTTCGTTTAAACATTGAAATAGCTGTTAAAAATGCTTATTATTAAAACCCTTCTTTGTTTAACGCCCCCGCATGCCGCAACGTTTGGTGGTTGCTAGGTTATTCTAGGTGGTGGCTAGGTGGTTGCTAGGGTATTCTAGCTGGTTGCTAGGGTGTTCTAGATGGTTTACATGGTGTTCTAGGGAGTTGCTAGGTTGATATAGTGTTCTAGGTCAGTGTTTTTCAACCTGGGATACTGCAGGTGGTACGTATGATTTCATTCTTGAAATAGATACATTTCAATAATAGAAAAGGTAATATAGATAATTGAAAATAAATATATTATAAATATTGATCTGTGAGGTGGAGAGAAGAAGACAGAGAGTGAACTGGATGATTGGGGGATCGAGGGGGGGAGAGTAGGGAGAGAAGGGAGGATGAAAAACAGGGAGGACAGGAGAAGAAGAGGCAGATATGTTTTCTATTGCAATAGAAAACATCTGCCTCTGGGGGGCCGTTAATAGGCGGCCCACAAATCGGGCCGCCTATTAACTAGGGATGTTCCGATCACGTGATCGGAAATCGGGGTCGATCACGTGGTTTCAAACTCGATCGGAATCGGACGTTACATCCCGATCAGGGATCGGATATATATCTATATATGTATATTTATTCTCTTTTTTTTATCAGAACTATAATATTTCAAAACAAATGGGAAAAATAACTTTGATAAAAATAACATCACTTTGCTGCGTGCTGTAAAGCGAAGCAGAACACGGCAGCAGCTTGAAGCTGGGGGCGCCAATATGTCTGCGGTGTGGAGTGACATACACTCACCGGCCACTTTATTAGGTACACCTGTCCAACTGCTCGTTAACGCAAATTTCTAATCAGCCAATCACATGGCAGCAACTCAATGCATTTAGGCATGTAGACATGGTCAGGACGATCTGCTGCAGTTCAAACCGAGCATCAGAATGGGGAAGAAAGGTGATTTAAGTGACTTTGAACGTGGCATGGTTGTTGGTGCCAGACGGGGTGGTCTGAGTATTTCAGAGACTGCTGATCTACTGGGATTTTCACGCACAACCATCTCTAGGGTTTACAGAGAATGGTCCGAAAAAGAGAAAATATCCAGTGAGCGGCAGTTCTGTGGGCGCAAATGCCTTGTTGATGCTAGAGGTCAGAGGAGAATGGCCAGACTGGTTCGAGCTGATAGAAAGGCAACTGTAACTCAAATAACCACTCGTTACAACAGAGGTATGCAGAAGAGCATCTCTGAACGCACAACACGTCGAACCTTGAGGCGGATGGGCTACAGCAGCAGAAGACCACACCACTCCTGTCAGCTAAGAACAGGAAACTGAGGCTACAATTCGCACAGGCTCACCAAAACTGGACAATCGAAGATTGGAAAAATGTTGCCTGGTCTGATGAGTCTCGATTTCTGCTGCGACATTCGGATGGTAGGGTCAGAATTTGGCGTCAACAACATGAAAGCATGGATCCATCCTGCCTTGTATCAACGGTTCAGGCTGGTGGTGGTGGTGTAATGGTGTGGGGGATATTTTCCTGGCACACTTTGGGCTTATTAGTACCAATTGAGCATCGTGTCAAAGCCACAGACTACCTGAGTATTGTTGCTGACCATGTCCATCCCTTTATGACCACAATGTACCCATCTTCTGATGGCTACTTCCAGCAGGATAACGCGCCATGTCATAAAGCGCGAATCATCTCAGACTGGTTTCTTGAACATGACAATGAGTTCACTGTACTCAAATGGCCTCCACAGTCACCAGATCTCAATCCAATAGAGCACCTTTGGGATGTGGTGGAACGGGAGATTCGCATCATGGATGTGCAGCCGACAAATCTGCAGCAACTGCGTGATGCTATCATGTCAATATGGACCAAACTCTCTGAGGAATGTTTCCAGTACCTTGTTGAATCTGTGCCACGAAGGATTAAGGCAGTTCTGAAGGCAAAAGGGGGTCCAACCCGGTACTAGCAAGGTGTACCTAATAAAGTGGCCGGTGAGTGTATACTAGAGTGCATATGCTAGAGTCTAGATTACTAGACATGCAAGGGATAATGCCCGACGAGGTGTCCATTAACAGAAATGAATGGACGACGCGGAGGCGTGAACCGTCCGACGCGAAGCGTTGCTTCCGCGAAGTCCACTTACGAAAGAAAGAAATATTTAATCAATTAATAATACTTTAATGTGTTTTAGAGTTAAAATCGTGAGGGTTTTTTTTATTTTTACAAGTCAAGCATACTATTTAATATCTCCCGTATGCAGGCGTTGCCAAGCAACGTGGCCATAGCGACCAGACCGCAGCAGTTAGTCTTTCCTAGGTGTAAATTAACACTTTTTAACCTACACCCTCCAGCCAATCAGAATCGAGTATTCACCCAGACCAAAAGCAAAGAGCAAAATTATTTAAAGTACAAAGTGGTTTTCATCAAGAAAAACATACATTTCCTTCTGTGAAGCCAGAGGAGAAGAGTAAATTAGGAGTGCAGTTCCGAAAAGCACATTACTTTTTAACACTGTGGCACTTTTATTTGCTTATTTGTTTACATGCCTGCCAGGTATTTCAAGTTGAGCTGCTGTTCGTTTTTATATTAGACATTGTTGCACTAAACTCCAATGTGAATAATTGTTTTATTACTTGATTACTTGATTGTTCAAGCTACCTCACAGAATTGCTCTGTTTATAAGTGTTAAATGATAAAATAAGTAATAAGTCAATACAAAATCAGGGACATCCTGGATCTGTTTCTTCGCTGTTCATTTTTTTAATGTACTGTAAAAGTATCGGGTCGGGACTCGGTATCGGCAGATACTCAATATCAAATGACTCGGACTCGGGGGCAAAAAAAACTTAACGGGACATCCCTACTATTAACGGCATGGACCAAGCGGTTCTGGACCAGGAAGGAGAAATGAACACTTTTAATAATCGTATTTACCGTATATCTGCGCACAACTTTATTTAAAAGCAATCAAATGGAAAAACAAACAAACAAATGTGTTTGTATTTTGGTGTCCGGTGTGTGTGGATGTGCGGCTCCTTCGGCGGAGCTGTTCATGTTAATAGCGGAGTCCGGGAGGGTTCACCTTCACGGCGTAGGGGGCAGCCCTAGTTAACTTACAGCACTTTATATGGACCATTAGTTATATTTTCAATTTATTTAAAGAGCAATCCCTGCAAAGTTTTTAGGTAATAACTATAGAAGAGACTATAGGATTAGTGTGTGTTGGATGAGGGGGCGTGGCACCACGATGTTGGCTGTCGGACGAGGACAGACCACGCGAACGCGAACCTGATTTATTTATTTTTTTTCGCATACACATCGGTATGCCGGAATTCTGGCGGTAAAAGATGCTTTGTTTGACATGTCGGCCGGTGCTAATTTCGACACAGCACCAGCGCCACTACTGGTGGTTGCGTGCAACTGCAGTTACATATGAATGAAATGACAGATCCCGACAGGGAAACGCTTGGTGAAATTACCGATTGAAAACCAGCCGTGAGCTGGTGGCGGGAAGGAATTTGGCGGTGGCGGCCGCCACCAAATTCTCTATGCACGAAAAACCTTGGCTTTAAAACAGCAACAAATAGAATAAAACAAATTAAAAACATTAAAATTAAGACTAAAACAATACATTGAACATTGAACTATGTACAAAGTACCATTAAAAAGTGCTCATTTTGTAATGATGTGAGCATTGGTCCAAAGCTCTTTTGTGAATGTTGTAACTATGTACATATCCTATACTATCAGTGCTCAATAAAAATGCAATTTAAAAAAAACAAAAACAAATTAAAAACATTAAAATTAAGATTCAGACTAAAACAATACATTGAACATTGAACTATGTACAAAGCACCATTAAAAAGTGCTCATTTTGTAATGATGTGAGCATTGGTCCAAAGCTCTTTTGTGAAAACTATGTACATATCGTATACTATCAGTGCTCAATAAAAATAGTGCTCATTTTGTAGAAGGTTATTTAAACAGCAACAAACAGAGTAAACAACGATACATTCATTAATAACATGACAATATTGCACCAAAAGGTGGTCACAAACAAGTAAACCTTTTTTAAAACATTTCCAACATCATCAACTTTGAAAATCCATGGATGGTTCAAATTGCCATCCATGGATGTTCAAAGTTGTAACTACTAGAACAAATTAACATTTGTAAATCATTTTATCCAATAATAATCTGGTTAAAAATCTGATATAAGAGACTGATCAGCCAGTCACCGGTCATGACCGATCAGCTGCAAATCGGCCGGTCTTAATTGGGGACAAATAAATCGACCATGAAATGATCAAATTGCCATACTTAATACTTTCCAATTCAGCTATTGCATTAATAATGCTATACAACTTAATGTTTCAAATGGTTTCCATTTGCATCTCAGTCATGTGAGTTTGTCAGCTGAAATACGTCTTACACTATACACTCACCAGCCACTTCATTAGGTACACCTGTGCAATCTAATGCAATCCAACACAACAGCTCTGTCAGAGGTGATAGGTGAACGTGATAATTATTATACTTTATGTTTATTATTGAGGTTGTAGTGGGTGGTGCTGGTGTACTCGAGTGCAAGAAAAGTGTTCCTAATATTTTGTCCTCCTCAATGTATGGTTAAACTCCAGGGTCCAGAAGAAAGCAGGAAAAGCTCGCACACTGATCAGAGAAAAGGAATGTCCACTCCAAAGGTTGATGGATGTCACAGTTCCATTTTTAATGGTCCATCAAAAATATATAAACAGGTATTATACAGCTGTTATATATTTTAGTATATATTTTTGATGGACCATTAAAAATGTATAAAGTATAAGGACAACACTCAGTATAATGCACTCAAGTACACCACCAACATTCACTATGACCTCAATAATAAACAAAGTATAATCATCACCTTTCTGACAATTCTGAAAATGTAAAAGCTTCGTAAAAGAAGAATGTATATTATATTGCACAGATGTACCTAATGAAGTGTCTGGTGAGTGTATTTACAATGTCCAACTTAATAAACAGCAACACAATATGCTCTATACATAACATTTCAAAACATAAACAAAGAGTTGCTTACCTTTGTATGAATTCCAGGGTGATTGACATCTCCTTTGGGTATTTTATGTTTAATACATAAAACAAAGAGAAAGCGTAGCTCAGGGCCACAATGACCAAGTTGATATGGTCATTGACAACTTCCTGATCGACAGCAATCTTGAATCATCGATCACCTTAAACATAGATTAACTTAGATATTAGAAGATAGAAAATATTAACAAAAAAAAGAAAAACAATGCACATCCACTTCAGAAAACCACTGCAAACATAATTATTTAAATCTGGCTACCTTATATTATCCTTTTACGAGTGGTGTGTTAGGTTTAACAATAGTAGGGCCCCGGAGCAGAGACAGAGACAACGAGAGGTGATGGTAAAAAAAGGGTTTATCAAACAAGGATCAAAAACGGAGGGGATATAACTAAGGACGCTGGCGTGCAGGGAGGGCAGCAGACGGGAAGGCTGCCGACACAGGATGCCAGGAAAGGGGGACACGCGGTTGGCTGGAAACGGCGTTCGGCGGACGGCATAAGCACGCGGCACACTGGAGACCTAAGGCACGTAGAGCCCCCGGGAGAAAAACACGAAAACTGTCAGATCACAAAAACACACTAGAGCCGGTAGTGACCAAAAAGGTGAACGAGAAAAAACACACGATGAGTACTAACCTGACATCTGTAATAATTCGGCACTGGAGTGAAGATTGAACCGGGGTTATATAGGAGGAGTGATTGATGATGAGAGCCAGGTGTGCCTCGTTGAATGTGCCGGCAACCTTACCACGCCCACTACCTTGCACCTACACGCCAGGGGAAACGAGAAGGGACAAAACAAGCAACAACACAGAAACGCAAAACTCAAACCATGACAGTACCCCCCCCTTAACGAACGCCTCCTGGCGTTCTGCCCGGTTTATCAGGAAAGCGTCTGTAAAAGTCTGTGATGAGGGTATTGTCCAGGATGAGGGCCCGAGAGACCCACTGACGCTCCTCCGGACCATAACCCTCCCAGTCCACCAGAAACTGGAACCCCCGGCCCCGCCGGCGGACGTCCAGTAGTTGCCGGACGGTGTAGGCCGGGTGGTTATCGATGAGCCGGGTGGGTGGTGGGGGGTCGGCCGGAGGGCTGAATGGACTGGAGGTAACAGGTTTAAGCAACGAGACATGGAAGGCTGGGTGAATCTGGAGACTGGGAGGTAACTTCAATCTTACCACATTGGGATTTATTATGTGGTCGATCTCAAACGGTCCAATGAATCTGGGGGCGAGCTTTCTGCTCTCCACCTGTAGGGGTAAGTCACGTGAGGACAACCAAACCCTTTGACCTGGCTGATAGCTGGGAGCTGGGACCCGGTGCCGGTCTGCAAGGCGCTGGTTGCGGGCTGTGGTGCGTGCAAGGGCTGCTCTAACCTCTTTCCAGACTCGGTGGGCACGCCGTAGATTCTCCCGCACCGAGGGAACCGCAACACCAGCCTCCTGTGTGGGAAATAGTGGGGGTTGGAAACCGTTGGCAGACATGAATGGCGACATCCCTGTGGCGGAGCTGACCAGGGAGTTATGAGAGTACTCGATCCAGGGAAGGTGGGTGGACCAGGAGGCTGGATGACGGGCGGTGACGCAACGGAGAGCTGACTCCAGGTCCTGGTTTGCCCGCTCCGTCTGGCCGTTAGTCTGGGGGTGGAACCCGGATGAAAGGCTAACAGCTGCCCCCAACGCCTGGCAAAAGGCTTTCCATACTCGTGATGCGAACTGCGGCCCCCGGTCTGACACAATGTCCTGGGGTATCCCGTGAAGACGGAACACATGGTGAACCAAGAGGTTCGCAGTCTCTAAAGCTGAGGGGAGCTTGGGCAGTGGAACGAAATGCACCGATTTGGAAAACCGGTCCACAATAGTTAGGACGACCGTGTTCCCCTCAGAGGGAGGCAAACCGGTCACAAAGTCAACGGCTATGTGCGACCAGGGGCGGTGGGGGACAGGAAGAGGGCGTAGTAGGCCGGCAGGAGGGCGATGGGAGGCCTTACCGCGGGCGCAGACGGAGCAGGCGGCGACAAACTCCTTGGTATCAGGAGAGATAGACGGCCACCAGAAACGCTGTCGGATGAGGGCCAGGGTGCGATGGAAACCTGGATGGCATGAGATCCTTGAAGAGTGGCCCCACTGCAAGACCGCAGATCGCGCCTCCGCCGCCACGAAGAGTCTCCCTGGAGGGCATCCCTCTGGCTGCGGTTGATTCCGAAGAGCCTCCTGGACCACCTGTTCCACCTCCCACCTGGCCGCTCCGACCACACAGGCACTCGGGAGGATGGTTTCCACGACCCCCTCCTCCTCCGGAGGGGAGAACTGACGGGAGAGAGCGTCGGGCTTGGTGTTGCGGGACCCTGGACGGTAGGTGAGGGTGAACTCGAAACGGCCCAGGAACAGTGCCCACCGAGCCTGACGGGAGTTTAACCTATGGGCAGAGCGTAAATAGGACAAGTTCTTATGATCGGTCCACACGATAAATGGCTGGGAGGAGCCCTCCAGCCAGTGTCTCCATTCCTGCAACGCTAACACCACAGCCAATAGCTCTCTGTTGCCAACATCATAGTTACGTTCAGCTGGAGACAGTCGGCGGGAGAAGAACGCACATGGATGGAGCTTTTGGGTGTCCGGGGACCGTTGTGACAGTACTCCTCCGACTCCCGTGTCGGAGGCGTCCACCTCCACCACAAACTGGAGCGACGGATCCGAGTGAGCGAGAACAGGGGCAGATGAAAAAAGAAGCTTCAACTTGTTAAATGCTGCCTGGGCAGCAGAAGACCACACGAAGGGAACCTTGGTCGAGGTGAGCTGGGTAAGTGGGGCGGCTACCAGGCTATAGTCTCTTATGAATCTGCGGTAGAAATTAGCGAACCCGAGGAACCGCTGGAGCTGCTTGCGAGTGGATGGGGCTGGCCACTCCACCACCGCTTGGATCTTCTTGGGATCCGTCATAAGTTGCCCCTTCTCTATGACGAATCCCAAGAACTCCACGGACGAAACGTGGAACGCGCACTTCTCTGCCTTGACATATAATCGGTTCTCCAGGAGTCGCTGGAGAACAAGCCGAACATGCTGAATATGTTCGGCCAGGTTGCGTGAAAATATCAAAATGTCGTCGAGGTAAACAAACACAAACAGATTGAGCATGTCGCGGAGAACGTCGTTGACGAGGGCTTGGAAAACCGCGGGAGCGTTAGTGAGTCCGAACGGCATGACTCTGTATTTGAACTGACCAAGTGGAGTGTTGAAAGCGGTCTTCCACTCGTCGCCCTCGCGGATGCGCACCAAATGATAGGCGTTACGGAGATCTAATTTTGTAAAGATCGCCGACTGGTGCTCGAACCCAAACGCCGAATCGAGAAGAGGAAGGGGGTATTTATTCTTTATTGTGATGTTATTGAGGCCCCGGTAGTCTACGCACGGCCGCAGGCTCTTATCTTTCTTGGACACGAAAAAGAAACCTGCGGCCGTGGAGGATGAAGAGGGAAGGATGAGACCTGCTGCCAGTGATTCATTAATGTATTTAGTCATACTCTCCTTCTCGGGCTTAGACAGGTTATACAGTCGACTACTGGGGAGCGTGGACCCCGGAATGATCTCGATAGCGCAGTCGTACGGGCGGTGAGGAGGTAAGGTTAACGCCCGGTCCTTACTGAACACTGCTTGCAGATCATGGTAGTCGGAGGGGACGGTAGAGAGGTCAATAGTTTCAACAGGAATGGGAGAGGAGACTGGATTACTGGGAGTGGCGGAGTGCAGGCAATGTGAGTGGCAAAAAATACTCCAGTTGGAGATAGTGCAGTTAGCCCAGTTAATAAGTGGGTTATGTAATTTTAACCAGGGGAGACCGAGGACCAAAGGAGTGGACGGGGACGGAATAACAAATAGCGTGATTATCTCGTGATGGTTACCGGAGAGCCGCAGTGAAAATGGCTGAGTACGGTGTGTAACCTGAGCCAGCAATCTGCCGTCTAACGCAAAAACGTCCTTGGCTTCAGGTAGCGTCTCTAGGGGTAGACCTAGCTGAGAGGAGAGATTTGAGTCAATAAAGTTATCGTCTGCACCAGAGTCAATCAAAACTTGAACGGTGGCAGTCTCCTGCTGCCAGGTTAGCGTACCTCGTTGCGTGAGCCTGGTAGCTGAATCCTTGGAGGTGGTTGTGTGGCTCATCAGCGCCCTCCCAGCCGCTGATGAGCCTGGTCTTTTGGCGTGGACGGGCAGGTGGCGAGACGGTGTCCGGCCTGACCACAGTAGATGCAGAGACCAAGACGAAGCCGGCGTTGCCGCTCGGACGGCGTGAGACGCATGCGTCCGAGCTGCATGGGCTCACCCAGGTTGTCTGACGTAGCAGGGCTGGAGCTGGCTGTTGGGTCGACCGGTGTGAAGTCCTCCGCGGCAGCTCCGGAGCGAAGGTTCATGGAGCGAGACCGGAAAAGAAGGGAATCCTCTCTCTCCCTCCGTCTCTCGCAGAGACGGTTATCCAATCGGACGGCTAACGCAATTAGGTCCTCCAAGGAGGAAGTCTCGTCGCGTACCGCTAGTTCGTCTTTTAGTCTTTCAGTTAATCCATCGAGAAAAACCCCCTGAAGAGCTACCTCACCCCAGCCACACTGCGCCGCTAAGATGCGGAAATCCACGGCGTAAGAGGCAACGGAAGCCGAGCCCTGGCGGAGCGCGAGCAACCGTTTACCGGCCTCCTTACCCTGCACCGGATGATCAAAAACTTTTCGAATTTCAGAGAGAAAGAGCTGGTAGATCGATACATACGGTGCGTTAGCTGCGGTAATGGCGACGGACCACTCGGCTGCCCTACCGGTGAGTAATCCCATGATAAAAGCGATTTTAGAACTGTCAGTCTGGTAGGTGAGCGGTTGTTGGCAAAAGACCAGGGAGCACTGGTGCAGAAAAACACCACACTTTCCTAATTCGCCCGAAAAATGAGCCGGAGTGGGGATATGAGGCTCCCTGATATGCACAGGACTAGGTACTGGAGGGGATGGCGAAACGGCGGGTGAGGCGGCTGCGGCGGTAGCGTTAGAAACCCCGCCGGAGGAACTAACACCGGAAAGAGCCGTGAGCATTTGGTTAACGCTGCTGCTAAGTTGCTCAACCTTAGTTGTTAGCGCATTAATGCTGTCCATGGCGCTAACCAACACTTGTTCATGCTGGCCGACGCGTATTCCCTGATTGGAGATAGCGTGTCTCAGCTGTTCCGTCTCTGCGGGGTCCATGTGGCCGAATTATTCTGTTAGGTTTAACAATAGTAGGGCCCCGGAGCAGAGACAGAGACAACGAGAGGTGATGGTAAAAAAAGGGTTTATCAAACAAGGATCAAAAACGGAGGGGATATAACTAAGGACGCTGGCGTGCAGGGAGGGCAGCAGACGGGAAGGCTGCCGACACAGGATGCCAGGAAAGGGGGACACGCGGTTGGCTGGAAACGGCGTTCGGCGGACGGCATAAGCACGCGGCACACTGGAGACCTAAGGCACGTAGAGCCCCCGGGAGAAAAACACGAAAACTGTCAGATCACAAAAACACACTAGAGCCGGTAGTGACCAAAAAGGTGAACGAGAAAAAACACACGATGAGTACTAACGTGACATCTGTAATAATTCGGCACTGGAGTGAAGATTGAACCGGGGTTATATAGGAGGAGTGATTGATGATGAGAGCCAGGTGTGCCTCGTTGAATGTGCCGGCAACCTTACCACGCCCACTACCTTGCACCTACACGCCAGGGGAAACGAGAAGGGACAAAACAAGCAACAACACAGAAACGCAAAACTCAAACCATGACATGGTGTGGCCTTTGTTCAACAAAGTGCTGCATTTTAATTTATTTTTTAACTTTGACTGCAAAAAAAACAAAGAAAAAGTGTCCCAATTGTCTTAGCTAAGTACAAGTACTTAGTTACTGTACTTAAGTAGTTTTTTGGAGGTTTTTATATTTATCAGGACTTTTACTCCACTACATTTACATTGGATGAAGTAGAAGTATTTTTAAGCATGCAGCTTAATTTAAATTGCGCTTTGCACAGAGAGCAAAGAGTAAAAAGAAAGAGGAAAGAGTAAAGAGTAAGAGTAAGTGAAATCCATAACATGCATGCCTAAATATTATACAGTACATACCATGATAAGGATGCAAGGGGTGCTTGGGATGCTCAGTCCAGCAGCAGTTGACTCCTGTTGTTGGAAAATAAAATGTCAAAGAAACATGAATGTCATGAACTATGTTTCCAATGTATACAGTATTTACAGTATTTACTGTATACATTTACTGTATACAGTACAGTAATACTTACATCATAAATTACTAGGTAGTAGTAACTACAATAAGCCTAAACCTCGAAAGCTCAATTTTTGCCCAGTTTTTGTTAAGAGCTTTAAAGTACATCTAAAACTCATTTTTTAGCTCTTATACAAACTGATAATCCTTGTATCAAGAGCTCTGTCAGAGCGAAAAAAGATACTTTAAGATGTAAAAAAGAAAAAAGTTTGTTTTTTGGCCCATTAAAAAAGTTACTATGTAGCCTTAACTTTAGAACCCTTTGGTTTTCAGATCATGAATATTGAAACATATTTCACCAAGAGATATCATTGTTAGGATGAGGAGCAGGGAGGCACGTAAATAAAAAGGCAGCAGCTAAGGAATTCCATTTGTCAGGAAACAAACCAAATAAGTGGGATATTACTGATTTCTTTATACATTTGTTTTAAACAAGGTGAGAGAGATAGGTGAGAGAACCATAGCCCGTACATAAAGGGGCTTTTTTATTTTTATTTTATTTAGTGAAGGGAAATTAAAATCACATTTTCCCTTTTTTGTGGGTGTGTCCAAAGTCTGTGAAAATACTGATGCATCTTGTGTTCATTTTCTGGGGTTTAAATCCATACAAGCATTACAAAAAATAGGTCTAATGAATATCTGCAAAACAAAAACAACATAATAAAAAGTATAAACCTACCTCACTTTGGTAGAAAAGGAGATCAGGCTTTTCCTTAAAGGGACACTAAGTAGTTTTTTTAGTAATTTATTACCTCAAATCAACGTCTTCATTCATAAATAAGTCCCCATTGGTGTACAATTATCTCTGTCAACAATATCACTTATCCTCCTGAGCGAAGAATCACTTATCAGAATTTACATAGGAGAGTGTCAAAGTCAAAGTCAAAGTGTCTTTATTTGTCCCAACAGGGAAAATTGATTTGCAGCCGGGAAGATCCACACATTCAAACACATACACAAATAGACAACACCAAATAACATGTAACATAACGTATCATCATGGGAAGATCAAAGGGACCTACCGCAAGATAAGATATGATTCAAAGTGCCAATAATGTACACTGTACAAACAAATAAATAATAAATAAACAGCAGGGGCCTAAAGTGCAAATGCAACAGGTTACAACAGCCATAAACAGTCTGTATATACATACAATTAATTATCTACTGTTTAGCAACTGAATGGCCGTGGGGACAAAGGAAACCTTAAATCTCTTGGTGCGAAGAGCAGGCACCTTCCACCGACGGCCTGAGGGCAACAATATAAACTCAGACTGGAGGGGGTGATCCACACACTCCAGAATCAAGGGAGCCTTCCTAAGAACTTGCCTGCTATACATATCAGTAAGCTGCATTTGACTCCTCCCTGTAACCTTACTGGCCACTTTAACAAGGTTGGCGAGCCTGTTTTTTATTGGCCAGAGTCAGGTTTCCATACCAGGCAACCACACAGAACGTAAGAACAGATTCAATGAAGCTTCTATAAAAGAGGGTTATCATCTCCGAACAGACATTAAAAGAATACATTTTTCTCAGAAAATAAAGCCGTTGCTGTACTTTCTTTGTTGTGGAGGCAACATGAGCGTCAAAACACAATTTATTGTCAACGACCACTCCCAAATATTTATAGCTGTCCACCAACTCAATCTCTGCACCTTTAATGCTGGTTAATGCAGGACAAGGTTTGGACTTCCTAAAACTGATAATCATGTCCTTCGTCTTTGACACATTAATTTGAAGAAAGGATTTATCACACCATGATACAAAATCATTTATGATGGACTTTTTCCTCATGGCGTCTTCATCCTCTGCTGGCCTCTTTGTTGAGCTGAAGGTAAATGGCCTAATATTTTCAAGTCTGTTTTCTAGCTGTATGAAGAGAGCATCATATCCTGTTCCAATGACTTTAGTTCCATTTAGCTGTCTGTCTTGAAAAGAGCAGGGATATTGTTCTACAATCTTCTTGGCAATCTCCCGCAGCTTTGCTCTTCCAGGCCTTCCACGCTCTTTACTGAGTACATTGTCAATGACTATACGAACCAGCTCTCTTCTCTCTTTAGGCTTTGGTCTCTTCTTTTCACTTAAGGCAAGCATGAGGTTTGGGGGCATTTTGTGCCATGGTACATCATAGGTCTCCCGGGATGGAGAATCCTCCATGGGACCAGGTGTCGGCGGTGGAGGTTGGGGCAGATGGACATTGTGTTGTAGATGTGGCGAGCGGAGCTTGGGAATGATACTTGTAGGGGGGTTATAAGAACCTCTGTAAATAAGATGACCTTATATTTAAATGAAGGTGTTGCCAACAACGCCACCTGGGGAGTTTCGCCCCAGGAAGTAGTTAATTACAAAACACTAAGGACACAGGTTCGTTCACTCAAGAGGCCAGAGACACGATGTCACTTGTATGAAAACAGTGTATAAATTTTATTACAAAGATATTAAATTGACACAGTAAAAACAGGCACTCGGGGCAAAAATAAAGGGAACAAAAGTAAATTGATCAGGAGCTGAGGTTCACGGTGTGTAGGAGCTAGGGGGGGGGGCCGGGGCGGAGACACCCAACCAAAATAAACTAATTACCACACACACACACACCGTGAGGAGACCCAAAACCCAGGGGACCACAGCACACAAAACAAGGGGAGGGGAATCCCACCACCAGGCCACCAGCACCACCACCGGACCTCAGCAACTAAAAAGGGACAGAAGAATCGGGAGAGTAGAGGGGAAATGAAACACACAAAATCTAAAATAAACAATATATCAATTGGTCAAAATAAACCAAAATACACGTGGCTAATCTGCCAATATTAGAAATGAATGAATAATAAAGAAAAATGAAGAAATCCTCTGCCCTAATCAAAACAACAAAAGGAAACTAAATGAAACCAATGAACGTTAGGGCAGAGCAAACCAAGTAACCGCAAAATCAAAATTAAACAAACAAAATAAACCAAAGCCAAAACAGTAGCGCGAAGCAACAGCAAAAGCAAAACAGCAGCGGTCCCCCCAGCTGGTAGCGATGTATTGCGGGGCTATCGTTGTAGTCACCCGCGCCGTAGCAATCTGAGGACCCGACACATCAATTAGTGCAAAAATCGGTCTGCGTAAACTAAAATAAGATATATTAAAACGACATACCGATCAGTAGGGTTGGCTACTCATGACATGCCCGAGGGAGGGAGCAAAGGAGGGCTGTACAGCTAGCGATGAGCATCTAAAATTGCACTATCAATTAGCAATTAATAGTGGCGATCAACAATGTAAAAGAGTGTCAAAGCAGCAGGTGCACAGCCGCGCTGTTTTACCTGTCCGACGCAGAGGCACCGGCCCGGAAGTGACGTCACAGGTCATAGAGCAGAGAGAGAACTGGCGGCCGGGGATCATCCCCTTTATAATTCTGGGCGCCCCCCCCCGTGATTGGCTGAGGTATTAGTGAGAGCCCACGGATCTCTAGACTTCCACAGCGATGAGCATCTAAAATTGCACTGTCAATTAGCAATGAATAGTGGCGATCAACAATGTAAAAGAGTGTCAAAGCAGCAGGTGCACAGCCGCGCTGTTTTACCTGTCCGACGCAGAGGCACCGGCCCGGAAGTGACGTCACAGGTCATAGAGCAGAGAGAGAACTGGCGGCCGGGGATCATCCCCTTTATAATTCTGGGCGCCCCCCCGTGATTGGCTGAGGTATTAGTGAGAGCCCACGGATCTCTAGACTGCCACATAGAGATGTCGAAGCAGAGCCAAGTAGAGCTTGTGACTCTATGGATAAAATACATCACCGAAAATTAATGAAATGACTGATGTTACATTTATATATAAGATTTAAGCTATAACAATCCAGGTATGGTATGAATAAATGTATGCAAATTTTTCTTTATCAGAGTAGTCTTTATTTTTGAACATCAGTATTCATATAAATCCGCCTTAGCTGTGATGGTTTTCTGCTCGTGGTAACTGTTCTACGCTCGCTCCACTTATGAATAAAATGTAGCACCATACTCATGATGCTTTTTTTGAATTCAAGTTTTCATATTTTTAATAGGGCAGCAGAACACTGTGATCCAAATTTTACATACTGTTGTGACTGAGTGTGAGTCTGTAACAATGGTAGCCTGTGGATTATAGGACATACAGATGGTACAGTGCAGAAAGATTTGGTTTATAAATGTAAAAACTTACCTGCACTGAAAGCTTGAATTAGTCTTCTCTGTTGAATGGGTGGCAGAATTCCATCAACATCCTCGGTCTTGACAAAGTTAAGGTCATCTACATTGTTTACTCCAATCTCCTCCAATCTTGCCATGAGTAAGTCCATTACATGATTACTGAGCGATGGCATAGCTTTCTGAACTAATTCTTTCACAAGCTCCATAGTGGCATATGCTTGAGTGGGATAAGTAACCTTGCACCTCTGTGGTAAAAAGAAAGTGGAGCATAATCATTAAGCTTCTCAAGACTTTCACAAATAAGCTTATTGGAACTATTTTTGCCGATTTCATAGACGCCAAGCTCAGGTACCCAGCTGGCAGTTTTCATGCTCCCACAATGCAATGCGTCCTTAACCGGCGTAAGCCGTTAACCGCTAACCGGCGTCAGCCGCTAACGTTAACCGGCGTCAGCCGGTAATGTTAACGGTAACGTTAAAGACAGGTTAACACAGACTGGACAACTCTTTCTAATTAAAACTATACAGAACTATATCAGTCAGCTGCTAACGTCAGCCAGCATCAACCGGCGTTAGCCGTTAACGTTAACCGGCATCAGCCGGTAATGTTAACGGTAACGTTAAAGACAGGTTAACACAGACTGGACAACTCTTTCTAATTAAAACTATACAGAACTATATCAGTCAGCCGTCGGCGTCAGCCGTCGGCGTCAGCCGGCGGCGTCAGCCGTCGGCGTCAGCCGTCGGCGTCAGCCGTCGGCGTCAGCCGTCGGCGTCAGCCGGCGTCAGCCGTTAACGTCAGCCGGCGTCAGCCGTTAACGTCAGCCGGCGTCAGCCGTTAACGTCAGCCGGCGTCAGCCGTTAACGTTAACCGGCGTCAGCCGTTAACGTTAACGGTAACGTTAAAGACAGGTTAACATAGACTGGAAAACTCTTTCCAATTAAAACTATACAGAACTATATACATACTAATTATTATGTTATTATTATTATATTATTTTAGTTAAAGAAAATACAATTTGTACCACAGAAGTGCAATAAAGGTTTCCCCAAACTCCGAAGATGAAACTTGAAAGCCGTTGACATCCTTCTTCATTCAGACTTTAGCACGTAACGGGGATTCATGCTCCCACAATGCAATGCGTCCTTAAAAAATACGGTTAAAACACCTGTAAAAAAATATTACGGAAAATTCCTTCACATTAACACGGTACATTGTGCCGTATATTTACAGACTTTTCTTACAGTGTGTAATGTTTCCCATTGATGTTTTGTGTTCATTTGTGTTTGCTAAATAAACACTGGGTACAGCAGTGTTGCTGACTTTTTCTTTCCACTGTTTCCCATTGGCCATGGCCTTCTTGCAGTAATAATTGTGTATAAAGGGGGCACTGGCGCTCTTTGCTCAGGCACTGCATGTGTATTGTATTTATCTATGTTTTACCGTTTGCATATTAGGTGGTCTGCGAAAGGTGTTTTGGGTGGGTGTTCTGGGTAGTTGCTAGGGTATTCTGTGTGTTTGCGGCTGTTTATAGGTGGTTGATATGGTGTTCTAGATGGTCTATATGATGTTGTAGGTAGTTGCTAGGTGGTTGCTAGGGTATTCTGCTATGGTGTTCTAGATGGCTATATGGTGTCCTAGAAGGTTGCTAGGTGGTTGCTAGGGTGTTCAGATGGTTTATATGGTGTTCTAGGTAGTTACTAGGTGGTTTCTGGGGTATTTCGTTGGTTGATTATAGTGTTCTAGGTCAGTGTTTTTCAACCTGGGGTACTGCAGGTGGTACGTGAGATTTCATTCTTGAAGGTCTTTAGTGGTACACCTGAAGTCAAAGGTTGGGATCCACTGTTCTAGGTGGTTGCTATGGTGTTCTTGGTGGTTGCTAGAGTGTTCTATGTGGTTTCTGTTGTGTACTGGGTGGTTGCTAGGGTTATCCGAGTTGTTCTAGGAGGTTTCTATGGTGTTCGAGATGGTTGGTAAGGTATTCTTGGTGGTTGCTAGTGTGGGAGAAATTTGCCCTTACATTTAATGATAGTATGTAATTATTATCTTGCTATTATGCTATATGAATCTAATAAATGTGGAGAAATACAGAGAATCACAGATGGGAGACACTTATATAAATAAACCTTAGATGTTTAGTATAGTTATATATAGTTAGATAATATAGTTAGATTCTCAGGGTGTTGCCCTGAGGGGAAAAGAACAGAGTCACTGGTCAGGGTGACCAAATCACCTAAACACTCACGTAAACATCCTGCCGACGGGAAGAGTCACTTACAGTCACACACTCAAGTCTCTTTGTCTCTATTCTACTTACACTGACTTATGTTTAATTAGTTAACGTTACCTTCAAAGTTTAATCATTGCCTAGTGGATTCTACAATCATAAATTGTGGTATTGTAGTCAATTGGTTGAATGAATATTTATTGGGTAGACGTGATATTCATTGTGCTCATACAGGTTGCCACGCATCTTTATGTTGACTCATGTTTGTTACAGGTACATTTTACTTTACTCGAGATTGGTATTTGTTATATGTAAACTACCTAAAGTCAGTGATTTAGTTGGTAATTAATTTTGTCTCACAAGTACATGTGCTGCAGAAGTGTAATGGTATGTCAGCTGGAGTGGAGCTGTGAAAGGGCCACAGGGGAGGAGCCTAATCTTTAGGTTCAAATAAGTAAACAATGTATAGGTTGTTGTGATTGGGTGATTAATGTATGGAGCAGGAAACCACAAAAGGAGCTAATATAACCTGAAGTCTGAGTCAAGAATATCAGTTCTTTGTCAAACCAACTCGGCTATATTTGTGCTTGCTCTCGAATACAAATAAAGTCTTTACCTTTCATGCTTCAGATCTCCCGAACTCTCTTACTTTGTCATGTTAAGTGTTAAGTGTTGTACGAAGTTTATTCCACAACACTAGTAGTGATGGCCAGTTAAGCAAAAATACTATTCGATATTTACTAAACAATTGAATCATTATTTGAATATCCCCACGTATGCTGCACGCAAGAGAACGAGACCATTCATTTTCACAGCTGTCTTTTTATTTTGATGTTCTTTAGTGATGCGATGCTTGTCTGAATGAGCTAGAATCCAGAACAGAATCTATGTTTTACGAATGCAAGAAGTACCCCAAAACTCTTATCTAATACACTATCCAAATCTCAAACGAGCACTTGTGTACTTTTTTTAATTCTCAAATGTACAAATATCGAAAGTCAGTTCGACCTGTATTTTGTATTTTTACCTTCTTTTACTGTTGTAGAGCTAACAGGATACACTTCTGAACAGCAATTTTGATGTTATATCTATTGGGAGGGTACTTTGTAATTCACCTATTGTGTAGAAATATTGACCAAACAAGGAGTGCTGCTGCCCAACAGCTTTGCTGTAGTATAAAATGTGAAGGAGGAGTTGAGTATGGAAGTTTGGAAGGAATAGTAATAGTCTAGTGAGAGAATTGTTATTTTTTAAACAGCTGTTTAGTTCTATGGAGAGAGATTTGTCTTATAATTATTAATACTAATAGGAGTCACTTGGTGACTACTAGGTGTCAGACAATATGGTTAATATAAATGGTAAACAAGACATGAGACAGCTGAGCCACGACCAGTTAGTTGGACATTTATTTTAAAATATATGTATAATATTACACATAACCCAGTTATATTTATTCCATATACGGCAAAATTGGAGTTGGCTGAAAATGGGTCACATCCCTATCAGACAGCTGTGCTGTGACCAGGTTGTTAAAATGTTTGTTTGCTTGTTTGTTTTATTTTACAATATAGGTATAAATAATATATATCATTTACATATAATGTACTTATATTTATTTTACATACGGCCAAATTGGGGTTGGGCAAAAATGGGTTGCGTCATGACATGACGTCCATCTGACCTAGACTCGTGACCGTGCTTGTCAAAATGTTTGGTGGATTATGTCATGCTTGGGGTGGGAAAGTTAGGGTTAGTTCTATTGGTTGGGTTTTAATTTTCATGACAAAGTTATAATGCACCGTAATACCAGCCATGCAGTTACTAAGCCCAGGGGTGGACTGGCCATCGGGCATACCGGGCAAATGTCCGGTGGGCCGATGCACATTTTTGGGCCAGTCCAGATTTTTGGGCCGGTCCAGGACTGTCATAATACGTCGGTCGTAGGTCCGGGGTGTGTTACGATCGCGCGCACCCCCCCCCCCCCCCCCCCCCCCCCGGTTGACAATCGCACACCCCCGCCCCCCCCCCCACCCCATCGGTCGTCGTTCCTGTGGTGGGCCAGTCCAGGAGAATATTGCCAGGGCCGAATTTTATTCCCAGTCCAGCCCTGACTAAGCCTATACACCCCATAATACCAGCCATACAGTCACTTAACCTATACACCCCATAATACCAGCCATGCAGTCACTAACCCTATACACCACATAATACCAACCATGCAGTCACTAAACTTATACACCCCCTCTTGTTCATTTATGTTTCTTCCTTACATTTTTTTTATTTCATTGCTTTGTTTTTGCTTTTGTGGGGTGTATGTAGATGACCGTAGATGGTAAATGTAGATGGTAAATGTATACTATAAAACTCTAATATAATAATAATGCAACTCTTTCCCTGTTTTTGACTCTGAATACTGCTAGCAGCGTTGGTTGGTATGGGTTAAGGTGAACCAAACTTGGTTCAGCTTGGGTCATTTTATTCATTTTGCTGTTATATGCCATTTTTTGTTTTTATATGCTGCATTTTGTTTTTTCCATATGATTCTATCTCCACAGGAGACTTTCCCTGTCCACAAACTGCATTGAGAAAATAGCAAACCTCAATGGTCTGAGTAAGTTATTCCTTGGAGGAGCTGCACACCCATACAAGCACATTTTAGAAGTAGGAACAACCATGAACGGACACCTAGCCTACTATAAAAAATAGCAAGTAGTGTAGTTTCACACAAACATGCATGCACAAACATACACACATGAAGTTCATTCATATTTCATTTAAAAGGGTGATATATCTTTGTTTCCTTGCAGAGAACTTGAAGATATTATCTCTAGGAAGAAACAACATTAAGAATCTTAATGGACTGGTGAGTTCACAATAATCCCTTGGTGCAGAGTGATTCATTTAACTCTGCTTACATACTAGGGATGGGTGATGATTTTTTGAATTTAAAAAAAAATGTTAAAAAAAATAAAAAATCGAAAACTTTATGCGACTATTGTCTTTTTTTAAGTCAGAAATATATTGGATATTCAACAGATATTCACGCTCTGAAATACAGTGATCTGACACAGGGAACTAAAGATGCGACCACTGTAACCTGAATCCCGTGTGTTAATGTAACACACATAGACTGTATAAAATACAGGTTAAACTGACTTTCGATATGTGAACATTTGTGGAAAATATCGCAGACTAAAACAAGTGCCTACAAAACAAGTACATGAGTACTCCTTGAAAATGTGGACCTTGTATTCAATTAGAGTTTTTTGGTATTTCTTGGATCCCTAAAACATAGATTCTGTTGTGGATTCCAGCTCATTCAGATAAGCATTGCATTACTAAAGAACATGACATCAAAATAAATAGACAGTTGTGAAAATGAATGGGTCTTGCGTGCAGCGTGGGTGTGGGGGGGGGGGATATTCGAATAACCATTGAAAAGTTCTGGTGAATATCGAATAGCATTTTTGCTTGAAATGTCCATCCATATTACATACATGCTGCAGAGACATGCAACACTTACAAAAAATACAACTTGTCGCTCTTGTGTGTGTGTGTGTGTGTGTGTGTGTGTGTGTGTGTGTGTGTGTGTGTGTGTGTGTGTGTGTGTGTGTGTGTGTGTGTGTGTGTGCATGTGCATGCAGGAAGCAGTGGGGGACACACTAGAAGAACTGTGGATCTCCTACAACCTGATTGAGAAGCTGAGAGGAATCCATGTCATGAGGAAACTCAAGGTCCTCTACATGTCCAACAACCTGGTGAAAGAGTGGGGTAGGTTCCCATGCTGTGACCTTCGTTATTGTATTGTAAATATATGTTATGACTTTAGTGTGTGTGTATGTGTGTGTGTGAGAGAGAATTGCAGTTGCAAACAGTTGAGGGTTCAGTTTGGTTACTCATTCAGAAAGGTTCATTTTGGTTATTCATTTAGAAACAGTATGGCTGTTTTCCCATTCAGAACGCTTCAGTCCGTTTAACCGAGAGATAGGATAACATAGAATATACCTATATTCATGTGTACATTTTTGTAGTCACAAATCAGACTTTAGATTGATATCTAAAGTCTGATTGCAGACGAGCTCAAATCTGGGTGAACGGGGCGTTTCACCTTCTTTCACTTCATATTTGTTTTTTCGACCAATCATGTTGCTGGAGGCGGCGATCTGTAAACGCATAATTGGCGAACACAAAGTCTGCCAACAGTAGTGAACTGTAAAAAAACTAAGGGTCTGTAAACACTGTGTAGACCAGCCGAGGCTCTGTGCCGTCTTCCCCCAGAAGTTCTGCTATACCATGCATCCCAGAACTGGATCCCAGATCAACATTTTTGTACGTCATTTGTGGAGCTACTAGTAATTTGCTATCAGTCATAACCATGACATTGGACTTGATTTGATTTTAGATTTACCTTCACTGTGAGCTAATTCAAATTTACCAGTGGGTATAGTTTTCCAGGTTTATCTATAGAATCCCAGTATACAGTCAACTAAATACTGCAAGTAGGACTGAAAAGCAATGTAAGTGGTTTAAAACCCAAAAGTGAATAAAATGATGATGAAGCCTCTTAATGCTGCGTAGTCCCCATCAAGTGTTGTGTAGCTAACTGATGGGACAGATGCTATCAAAGATCCATTTCAAACATTATGAAGCAAATATCCTTTTCATCAATATATTTAGAAGGCTATACATGTTGCATAGAGTGGTGTTGTTCTGCCTTAAACAAGTGTATACGTATAGCCTTGTAAATATACTGGTTCTAAGGAGAGTGGTGGTGTTCTGCCCCCAACAGGTGTTTTTTTCTTTTAATCAGTATATTGAGAAGGCTGTACGTATACATGTTGCATAGGGTGGTGGAGTTCTGCCCTAAACAGGTGTCGTGTCCCCAGAACACATTCAAATTGTCAATGAGGTTGAATTGTTAAACAAGTATATTTTAACTGTATAATAATCTTTATAAAGTCAACAAAACTTGTTTGCTACATTAAGTGACCGTCTTATCTTTCCAATATATATATATTAAGGCTGTCAAAGTTAACGTGTTATTAACGAGTTAACGCAACATGTTTTTAACGGCACTCATTTTTTTAACGCGCGATTAACGCTGTGACATTTTAACCACTTTTGTAGTTCAGCCCGTTCTCATCCCAACTCGTAATATACCGACGATTTGTCACGCCCCTAGACGTCTGATACTGACGCAAAAGGTACCCTCCCGCGTCTGTGTGAAACGATCTGGGTTCTCATAAACCCGTTCGCGGTGGTAAGAGACGAGCAGAGTCTACAGCGTCCATTCACTCCAATAATAACCCGGTCACGGTGATAGATTACGCTAACCCTAACCATAACCCTAACCATAACCTTAACCCTAACCCTTTTTGGAGTGAATTGTTTCACAGTAGACTGCGGACGCTGTAGACTCTGCTCTGCGAGCGGACGCTGTAGACTCTGCTCGTCTCTTACCACCGCGAACGGGTTTATGAGAACCCAGATCGTTTCACACAGACGCGGGAGGGTAACTTTTGCGTCAATGTCAGACGTCTAGGGGCGTGACAAATCGTCGGTATATTACGAGTTCGGATGAGAATGGCCTGAACTACAACCCCGTGAGTAACACACCGCCTCCGGTTAGGAGAAATTACTTCTTTTTTTTAATGACAGTCCTGGGCCGGCCCAAAGATGTGCATTGGGCATACCGGGCAATTGCCCAGTATGCCCGATGGCCAGTCCACCCCTGCCCGGCGCCCCCTCGCATGAAGCAAACCACGCTGGATAATTTAAAAGGGAAACAGCTGGACAACTCTACAAGCCGCAAACACTTTATTTATTTTAAATTATTATTTTCTTTAAGTTATTTTGTGCATCACCCTGTTTGTTTTGAATTTGATGCAAATTGCAATGCAATGCATTGAGGGGCATTATTTTGTGTTAAATGGCTGCTTAAACTAAAATGAGGATGAATAGATCAAATGTGAAGTTCAACACACTACTGTGTTAGTAAACATTACTATGCAGTTTGCACGTTAGTTACTTGAACTGAGAGTATTTCTCATTGTAACAATAAATAAACATGCTTTTTTTGCATAAAGCAAGCATTTGTCTATTCTCATGTTGAAAAGCGTATTATCTCATAGATCATAGTTAATCGTGATTAATCATGATTAACTATGATCAATCATGCGATTAATCGAGTTAAATATTTTAATCGATTGACAGCCCTAATATATATACATATACAATATATAATATTCATTTGAAGCTAAAATGTTTTGAGTTTCCGCCTCATCATTCCGTATGGTTGTTGTTGTACAGGTGAGTTTGTGAGACTAGCAGACCTGCCGTGCCTGGTGGACCTGGTGTTTGTTGGAAACCCCCTGGAGGAAAAGTATTCAGCCGAAGGAACTTGGATGGACGAGGCCTCCAAGAGACTCCCTAAACTGAAGAAACTTGATGGTAAGACTGCTTGTGGATTTTCCTCTGCTGAAAATATTCATTTTTAATAAAGAATGTTATGTTGACCTGATAACACTAGTTGGCTTGCTGGACAAACAATAATGAGTGAACACCCCTCAGCTATTTACAGTTGAAAAGACAAAAACATAATTCTCAATCGGTCCACTAGATGACAGCAAACTCAAAAGCTTAAATAAATGTGATCTAGCATAGCATTTAGTGGTCCATCTTAAAGGTGCATCATGATACTGATCTCTGACATGGAAACAATTTCACAAACTCTTTTCAAAGGAACCCCAGTCATAAAAGCAGAAGATGACGATGGAGAAGCAGAAAGTTAAGAATATGCAGCTGTATGCTATTAAATCAACAGTTCCTCTTGTTCTCTCACTCTGCCTTTTTTACCTTTTTAAAAATTGTTTTAAACGTACAGACATAAGCTGTGATCCGGGCAAATGCAGACACTGAACAGATACATGTAGCAGCTTCTCCTCACTTAAGAAGTCAATATGTTTTTTCATGATCTAAGGAAGTAGCTCATCTTGCTGTGATATTTTCTAACAATCTATATCTGAAACACAAGCCGTGCTGTTCTGCCTGTTCTGAAGCACAACAGTCATATGGTTTTAGATGTCTTCACTGTTGAATGTGGTGGTATGGCACACGCTCCAAGCTGTAGTCACATGACTGACGGCAACAAATACCATCCGACTTCACAAATACCATCCGGCTTCAGGTGAAGGTGTTATCTGTATATTTGGAATTGGCCTTAACACCCAAAGCACAGTGTACTGTAAACTTTCTACCAGATAAACTTCATGTTTAATTTACAACTTGGAGTTCCTGAGCTCATGTGGCCGTTCCCTTTCGTAACACACCTTAACATATATGTTTTTAAAACATGTTCTTGTACCATAAAGCACAGTTGTATAACCAACATGGCTTCTGCTGATGAATGCCAAAAGAATTCATATAACATGAAACTGTTTTGAAATGTTAACTATTTCTGGCATAATTTGTTGATCGAGAAAGTTTTGATATGACATGTCTTTTTTGTTATAACAATGTTTTTCTGTAAATACACTTATTCTCTTTCTGAGCATGATTATGGGCACAATATTCGGTTGAAGGTCTCATTTCATATCTGTAGTAGGTTATATAACTTCAAATGTAAAAACATTGTTACTTTCAATGTGTTGAATATTGTATGGTAAGTTATTAACTATGACCTTCTGTATCCATATACTCTCTTTACCGGAGAGATTATAATGCTCTGTTGGGCTTCTCTACATGTCATTTATTTGGGTCTGTTAAGTCAGTATATTGGATGGTTTATTGGGCTTACACAACAGATTTATTTGAAATAAATGATATCAAGCTCATGTGTGTTGTTCATTTAAGCAATATTACATGAGAGGGTGTGCTTTGCCGTCACTATTGGCACGATTTACGGAACTTGGGTGTACTATTGCGATTATGCAATGGATACCAACATAATAAAAGATAAAATCAAAATGTATTCATATAGTCGGACAATTCGTTCTCAAAATAGGCAAGGCAAGGCAGCTTTATTTATATAGCACATTTCATACACAATGGCAACTCAATGCGCTTTACATAAAACAATAAGAATTGAAATACAAATTTTAAAAAATTAAAATTAAATTAAAAATTTTAAAAAATAAAAACAACTACAGAAGAATAGAAAGAAATAAAATACTATAAGAGCAGCATAAAATCATGATTTAAAAGGACAGTGCAATTAAAATTTACAATTTAAAGTGCTTTGAACAAGCTCAATCATAAGCACAGGAGAAGAGAAGTGTTTTTAACCTGGATTTAAAAATGTTCACAGTTGGGGCTGATTTCAGTTCAGCTGGTAGTTTGTTCCAGTTTTGTGCAGCATAACAGCTAAAAGCTGCTTCACCATGTTTAGTTTGAACTCTGGGCTTCACTATCTGACCTGAGTCAGTAGATCTCAGAGCCCTACTGGGTTTGTATTCTACAAAGATGTCATTCATGTATTCTGGACCTAAACCATTCAGTGATTTGTAGACCAGTAGCAGAACTTTAAAGTCTATTCTATAGCTGACTGGGAGCCAGTGTAAAGACTTTAGAACTGGAGTAATGTGCTCTGATCTCTTTGTTCTGGTTAAAACTCGAGCTGCAGCATTCTGAATGAGCTGATTTAATTGAAGGAAATTTTGGTTCATCCAATTTGTTACTTGCTCTAAACAGTGACACAATGACTGTATTGGACTGTAGTCATCTGAGGACAGTGCTATGTATATCTGCGTGTCATCTGCATAACTGTGATAGTCTACATTAGAGTTCTGCAGAACTTGACCCAAAGGCAGCATATATAGACTGAACAGAAGGGGTCCAAGAACTGACCCCTGAGGAACTCCACATGTCATAGCCATTCGATTGGATTCATAACTTACAATGGTCACAAAATAACTCTGCTCTTCCAAGTAGGACCTGAACCATTCTAGGACTGTTCCGCTGAGTCCTGCCCAAGTTTCCAACCTGTTCAACAATATACTGTGATCCACAGTGTCAAATGCAGCACTGAGATCCAACAGGACCAGAACTGACACCTTGCCTGAGTCAGTGTTTAACCTAATATCATTTAACACTCTAATAAGAGCTGTTTCTGTACTGTGGTGAGGTCGGAAGCCTGATTGAAATTTGTCGAAAAGGCCACTGGAATTCAAGAAATTGCTGAGTTGATTAAAAACCACTTTCTCAACGATCTTGGCTATAAAAGGAAGATTTGAGATAGGTCTGTAGTTGGTTAACATGGAAGTATCCAGCGATCTCTTTTTTAAGAGTGGCTTAATGGCAGCTACTTTTAGGGATTTAGGAAACGTGCCCGATTGAAGTGAGCTATTTAGTATTTGTTGCAAATCTATTTGGACAGAGTTCACAATAGTTTTAAAAAAGTCTGATGGCATTGTGTCAAGACAGCATGTTGATGGTTTTAGATGCTGAACTGTTACCTCTATGGTTTTTTGGTCAACTGTATTAAATTCTGACATCGCAGTTGAGTTATTCCTGGGAGGTCTTAGGGATTGCGTTATTTTATTGTTTTGTTGATTTGTGTTAATATTTAACCTTATGGACTGGATTTTTGCACTGAAAAAGCAAGCAAATTCATTGCATTTTGCCGTGGAAAGGAGTTCTGGAGCTATCTGTTTAGGGGGGTTTGTCAGCTTATCAACTATAGCAAATAGAGTGCGAGTGTTGTTGATGTTCTTAATAATTTCAGAAAAGTGTCGCTGTCTAGCCTTGAGTAACTCATAGTTAAAATTACAAAGACTTATTTTGTAGAGGTCATGGTGAATTTGAAGTTTAGTTTTTCTCCACTTACACTCTGCTTTCCTGCATTCTGTTTTTAAAGCCTTTACCATCATAGTGTTCCTCCATGGTGTTTTCTTTCTGATCAAGGTCGTCTTATTTTTAATAGGTGCAACAGCATCCATGACATTTGACATTTTCCAGTTAAATTGATCTAGGAGTTCATCAACTGACTCTGCACTCACAGTTGGTGACATAGCTATAGCCTCCATACACTTTGCACTGGTATTCTCATTTATGTACCTTCTCTTAACAGACACAGAGGTTAACTGAACATTTGGAATGATCTGTAAGTCAAAGAACACACAGAAATGATCAGAAAGAGCCAAGTCCTTAACATCAACAGAAGAAATGTTAACACCTTTAGAGATAACCAGATCCAGAGTGTGGCCTCAAGAGTGTGTGGGCCCTTTCACATGTTGCAAGAGGCCAAAAGTGTCAAGTAGAGCAGAGAGTTCTTTGGCATTACTGTCCATGTTATTGTCTACGTGAATGTTAAAATCCCCTGTTATGATAAAAAAGTGTAATCAATGCAGATAACTGACAGCAGTTCAGCAAACTCATCAATGAATTTTCCTGAGTATCTTGGAGGTCTATAAATGATTTAAAAAAGGACTTTTGGATCACCTTTTAGTAAAAAACAGAGATATTCAAAAGAGCTAAAATCACCTAACGTCATTTGCTTGCACTGAAATACAGATTTAAAGATGGCAGCAACTCCCCCGCCTTTCTTACCAGTTCGACACTTGTTCATAAAACTGAAATTTGTTGGTGCTGCCTCATTGAGAATAGCACAACAGCTACATTCAGTCAGCTGTTGACTAGTGATCTGATATTGAGTAGAGCTAATCTTGTGGAGATAGCAGGAGACACTGGTATATTTCGAGGTTGACATGCTATACTTAATAAATTGGCAGATTTACCCTTTTTATTTCTCACCAGTTTAACCATTCTTCTGTTACCTGTCATCACAGGGATTGAGAAGGCTATCTGAACTCCATAGGGCCCTGACTTTTCCTGGGGGAGAACATTATTGGTATCAGTATTGCAGCTTGGACCCGGCACGTATCAGTCCGACTCACAGATTATCTGAGTCAGAGGAGGTGGGGGGGCTCTGTGACGTGGGGCTGGACGAGGAGGGGGATTTAGGGGAGAGAAAATGGGATTTGGGCGTGGTGTGAGTTGGAAATCCAGAAGATGGGGGAATGGGGAATCCGGACTGCGTGGAGAGAATGAAAGGCTGGATGGGGTCCCGGTGGGTGAAAGTTGGGAGTCTCCTGGTGGGGCTGGGGGAGACTCCACTTGTTGGGCTGTTGGGGCCGGGGGAGACTCCTCCTGTTGGGTTGTTGGGGCTGGGGGAGACTCCACTTGTTGGGTTGTTGGGGCTGGGGGAGACTCCTCCTGTTGGGTTGTTGGGGCTGGGGGAGACTCCACTTGTTGGGTTGTTGGGGCTGGGGGAGACTCCTCCTGTTGGGTTGTTGGGGCTGGGGGAGACTCCTCATGTTGGGTTGTTGGGGCTGGGGGAAGCTCCTCGTTGTTGGGGTAAGGATGATGACGTTAAAACCTCTCTGTCGGTGTGCTGTCCTTCATGGTCACTCCTTATCTCAGGCGGTAGCAGTTTTTCTCCAGAAGGCTGTCTTATCTGTTGTTTTGGATTGTCTCGCGGGGCTGCTGGTGACCGACGCAAAAAATCAAAAATGTTGTAGCTTAACAGCTGTACTCCTGACTTGTTAAGGCAAAATCCATCTGCCTCAAAGAGGTGTCTGCGTTCCCAAAAAATGTTGAAATTGTCAATAAAGTTCACTGATTGAGCAGCACATGTTTCTTTGAGCCATCTGTTTAGCATCAACAGCCTGCTGAATCTCTCGTCTCCTCGCCGAACTGTTGGTAGAGGTCCACTGATAAACACCTCAGTATTCAGACATCGAACTTTGTTCAGCAGATCATTAAAATCCCGTTTCAATACCTCTGATTGTTGCTTGACAACATCAAGTGCTCCTGTGTGAATGACAAGAGATTTCATTGTCGGATGCTCAGCAGTGATTTCCAGAATGTTCTCTGAGATATCAGACACCATATCATTGGTAAAACAAAGTACTTTGGTGTTTTTGCTGAAAAAGTGTTTTGTCTTTGTCTTATTCACAGCTCCGTCACCCACTATCAGCGTTTGAGGCCCAGTGGTTAGCTCTTTCTGCAGCCTTTTAGTATATGATTTAGCCTCATACCTTTCTCCGGTGCTGGAAGATGACCTTTCTTTTGGGGAGTCAGGGTCTTGTAAAAGTGGAGCAAATCTGTTCTCTAGTAGAATCCCTGTATCTTTGGTCGGTTTGCTCTTACTTTTTGTTTTAGCCACATTCCACGGCTGTTTTCTCCTTGGTACTGGGGTTGAAGAGACCCTCCTGTGTGACGGCAGTGCAGGCCACTCAGTATCATCACAAGTCTCCAGGTGCTGGGTTCTGCCTGTTAACCGTCTTCCCATATCTGAGGGAGGCGATTTATCTTTACATGAATTATGCTTTGGCTTTGCACAAAGCATTTGTCTGTTAGCCTGCTCCTTTCCACTGATTTGGGTCATCGGTAGAGTGGTTTCATTCCCATATTGACCATTTACCTCCACGTTGACTTCGAGTCGCAGAATTTTCGTCTCCAGTACTGCTATCTTCTGGAGAAGTTTGTAGTAGTCATCCGTGGAAAAGGGAGGCATCTTGTTGCTAATTAGCTTAGCTTAGCTGAGCTCCACAAACCCAGTCAGTATAGTGCAGGCTTATGCTGCTGATAGGCCACACTCACGAAGTAAAAAGGGTTTAAATAATAGTGGTAGCCTTCAGATACTTTCATAAATTAAGCTCTCAGTGTACTCTCAGGACCCGCTTTCCATAAATTTTGTAGCAAAAGGACAGGATTACAATGGGGAAAAAAAGAAAAGTAAGAAAGTAAGAGCGGAGAGCGAAGAGCGAAGCGTCTACTAGCGTCTACGAAGCGTCTATTATAGATAACACTAGCAAAAAATAAAGTTTTTGCTAGTGTTATCTCCATTTCCCTGGAAATACATGGCGTCTGACTAATACCTGGAAAACAATCAGACACACCCGTGGACTCCTATGTAATGAAACCTAGTTTACTACTCCAGCAAGTAGGCCGACCCTTAGTAACGACCTAGCAACAGAGAAGCTTTCTAGTCCCTGTTGATTTAATTGTGTTGATTACATCTTTTATTTTGTTGGTAACCGTTGTATAATCGCAATATTACGTCGTATTACGTCATTATCAGCACTTCAGTGGTGCTTACAGAACTCGAGGCGAAAAATAAGTCCACTGTATAAATCAAAATTAACAACAAAATGATCAATTTTGTATCAACATAGTAGGCTACTGTTTAGCTTTAGCTCTACTCCTATAGTGGCAGTGAAAATGTTACCATGGCAATAGTGATGAGGCAGCACGGCTAGGTGTGCTGTCATGCTGATTTGAGCACAGTCGACCAACCACCTGGTTGTAAATGACCATCAATCATGACAGTTAAACAGCAATCAAACCATAAATCATCAGCACATCAACTTTTACAGGCCAGATTATTTCAGCATTGTCCCGAACAGCCCAGTGGTCAGACCATGGGCCAAGGACCCGCTGACCTGAAGGCTCTGGACCAAGAGGTGAGGGGCGACTGGTCCCTCCTGGCCGAGCTCCTCTGTTCTGGGGCTCCAACCACAAGTGAGGGGTTTCCATTGTTATAAATTATTCTTGATGTTGGCTATTTGATTGTTGTCTTATTAACTTGGAGTGTTTTATGATTGAATGGAGCTATACCTTGTGTGTGTGTGTGTGTGTGTGCGTGACTTGTAATTTCTGTTGCAGTGTATGTTCAATGGTAAAGCTTCAGATACAACTAATGGCAGGTACATTGAAGAGAAAGGTCTTCAACTTCTAACCTACATTATTTCATAGGCACCGCCTTTTTACTTGTGTGACGTATTGGCTGCATTCGTTTCATTGGCTGAAATAATGTTTGTTTCCTTGGAAACGGCTGACCCGGAAGTTAGTTTACAGCGCGAAAACTCAACAGTTGATCGAGGCCGACTGCCTGCTGATCCGAGGTCTGACTGCTTCATAATCATCATTTGTAATTAATTTAATGAACAGGACGAGAGTGGCGGGCAGACTTCCGGAACGCATGGTTTGAGCGCGAGTGACACTCTGGTCGGGAACGGTAACATCGAATTACGTTAACTTGTACAGTGAATGTAAAGGGGGCATGGCGGCGGACTCAGATGGTGGTTTAAGGAATAATGTTTTGAATGATGAGGATTTGAGTATGTCTTGGGAGGAAGTTAGTCGGGTGAGGAAAGACAGAGATAGTAGTGGAGATGAGTCTGTAGTTTCTGTTGTTAAAAAGACCAGGCCAAATGGAGAATATAATCCTAGAAATAGATCCCAGGAAACAGTTGAAGTGTGGAAGGTAGTTGTAGTGTTTGAACAAGGAGGGCCAGACTTACACCCAATACATATTACAAAGGCAATTGAGAAGGAAATAGGAAAGATAAATCATGCTAGATTCATGGGGAATGGTAGGCTCTTGATCTTTGCGAGGAACAACGAAAATACATTTTGAAGAAAAAAACACTACAACAAACTTAAGATTACCTCACACATCCCAGGAGCAGCAGCTAGAGCAAGAGGGGTCATAACAGGGATACCAACATCAGTTTCCATGGAAGAGATCAAGGAGAATCTGGCGAGATATGCAATAATTGATGCTAAACGTCTGATGAAAGGGAAGGAGAAAATTGAAAGCATGTCCATTTTGTTATATTTCCAGAAAGACTTGCCAGCTAGAGTTCAAATGGGCTACATGTCCTACATTGTTCGAGAATACATTCCTCCATTAAGTTTTTTAAATGCCAAAGATTTGGTCATGTAGCGGGTCAATGCAGAGCAGAGGCGATTTCTCTAAGACTGCAAGGGAAGCTCAGCTTCCCCTAAAATGTCAAAAATTAAATTGTTAAATATGTACTGTTGTGTTAACATTTAATTGACTACAAATGCGTTAGAATATGTTCATGTCGAAGACGAGTTCGATCAGAATCTTATCCAAGTCGACTGACTCGATTTTGTTAACTTCTCATAACTTCCCGTAATGTCAATGTATTTGACCGTAGAAGCCGAGCGTCCATTCACTTGAATGAGACTGCATGGAACAGTTTTTTTCATTGCCTCAAAACTCGACGGTCATTGGATAAATGCCAACATTTGTCCCGCCCCGGGACGCTCAGCGTCTCTGGGGGTGGATGGAGCAGTGGGCTGGCCTAGGCTAGCCTGGACGCTGGGCTTCCGCATGATGATTGGAGGATCAGTCGAAAGGCTGAATCACTTTTTGATTGACAGCTATTTTGACAAATACATTGTCGCTTGACCAACCAGGAGCTCAGTCCCATCGCGGATTTTGCAAGTGAGGTCTTACGACAAACTGCAGCCCATTTCTTGATATTTGCTTGGCGAAATAATAATAATATAAATAATATAATAATAATAAATTGACAACTTTTTTGATGTAGGCGAAAAATGAGCTTCCCCTCTTTGAAAAACCAGCAGCCGCCACTGATGCAGAGGTAAACTAAGATGTGCTAAATGTGGTGGAGAACATGAGTATGGCAAATGTGGGAAGGATGATGTATTGAAATGCTGTAATTGTGGAGGTCAGCATAGTGCTGTGTATGGAGGTTATGAGAAACAAAGGGAGGCTAAGGAAGTGCAGAAAATCAAGGTTACACACAAGGTATCTTATGCTGATGCTATAAAGAAAATTGTGAAAGATAAGAGAGATCTCTCTGCTACACCAGAACAATCTGCATGGAGACAATATGACGATAGGCTAAGAACAAGTTTGAATAAGCAGGTTCCTTTAAAGGAGAATCTTCAAAATATCAGCAAGTATAGTCCTTTTCCAGTAGCTTGTGAATGCAAAACAAAAATCTCAAAGGAAACATTACTAGTGAAGAAAAGTGAATTCATTGCATTTATTTGCACAGTGATGAACAGAACTCTGCAATTTCCTAAGAAAGGTGACAGGATTAAGTCAATTGTAGATATTGCCAATGATTTTTTGGGATCTACTATTAAAGCCGATGAGATTCATGAAATGATAAACCTGAAATATGAAAAGACTCAAAATAATTGAACGGTTTATGGTGCTTTTCATTCTCCAGTGGAATGCGAGAAGTTTAATAGCTAATGGTCAAGAATTTAAAAGGTATATACATAATCTGAAAGATAAACCTGAAGTAATATGTATTCAGGAGACCTGGTTGAAACCACACTTAGATTTGATAGAGGAAAAGATAGAGGAGGAGGATGTATGACATTCATTAAAGAAGGGATTCCCTACAGGAGAATTGATATAGGTAATGAACATGAGTGTATAGTAACAGAAATATTTAATGGGACCAAGAAAACGTATAGCCTACTATTATTAACTATTACAATCCATGTAAAGCTTTGACAACTGACATATTAAAAGGTATTGTAAAGAAAACTCAAAGACATTTGGTGTGGAGACTTCAATGCTCACAATAGCCTATGGGGTAGCAAACATACAGATATGAATGGTATGGCGGTGGATGAAATGATCAATGATAGAATGTTAGTATGTTTAAATAATGGTTCTGGAACTAGAATCAATGTTTATAAGAATGAGACTTCTTGTATTGACCTAACTTTAGTTGATAGAAGATTAGCTAGTAGATGTGAGTGGGAAGCTGACCAAGTTTCAAGCATTGGAAGTGATCATTTCCCAATTTGGTGTAAAATTGATATATTTAAGATTGAACCTAACTACGTACATCATAAATGGGTCTTCAGAAAAGCTAAATGGGAGGAATTTCAGGAAATCTGTGAAAACACGGTAAATCAGATACCAGAATTAGACCAAAATGTTAATGACATGAATAATAGTATAAGTGCTCTTATCTATTTTGCAGCAAGACAAAGCATTCCAATTAGTGAGGGTAAAAAGAACCAAACAAATGTTCCTTGGTGGGATGACAAGTGTACTGAAGTGGTTAAGGACCGAAATAAAGCTTTTAAGAGACTGCGCAAGACATTAACAATGGATAACCTTTTGGATTATCAAAGGAAAAAAACCCTAGCTAGGAAAGTTATTAAATGGGAACTTGGCAACTCTAGCCATTTCTTCGCTGGTTTTCACTTTTGTCATCGCATGTTTTCTCAACGCGCTCCCCCTACAGGTCTGGGACGTATATTACACAACACTGTCATAAAAAAAACTCACTTGCGGCACCCTCCTCCCCCTTTCTACCGCTGCTCATGTGCATTTGTTGCCGGACTTTTTCGTGTGGCGCGATGTCTACCGAGGTGGGTAATACATTATACACTGTATCATAGAACATTGACATGTATAGCCGGCGTGATTAACCGTTATTGAGGGGGGCGTGTGTGTTTATGTTGAATTGCCGTAAAGCAGTTAGTGTTTCTCGCTCGTTCTCGCTTCTCACGATACTTCCCATTTCCAATTTACCGGGACGGTAGTCCCAAAGTTGCAAGGCTGGTTTTCCACCTGGGGGCGCTTTAAAGAGGCAAAAAGAGAATCTTGGAGACAATATTGTACAATGATAGGAAGGGAAACCACACTGAATCAGATATGGATGATGATTAAAAAGATGACAGGTAGATACAAGCCTTCACAAATCCTAGTTCTATTTCATCCTTACTGACCGCCAGAGGCGGTGCTGAAAGCACTGGATATATCCACCTCGCGCATGCGCATTTCGAGTACCTAATACCAACATAGTCACCTGTGACCCCCACGTGACACCGGGAAGGCTATAACTTCCGGTGTCGTTAGAGGATCTGTTCCTTTTCATCTTCTCGCTAAGGCGCATGTACCGCGGGAAAAGGATTGCATTGCAAAAAAAAAAAGTTTGTTGATTCAAAAAGCAAGCCACGTGCAGCCTCGCGACAACGGTCAGAGCCGCGGACAGTCCGTCCTCCAGAGGCTGTGGCTTGCCGGGTTACACCCGAAGAGGAGACAGGTAGGTGGCCGACGCTTGTTGGTGAAGGCAGTGTGTTCGCTCCCGCTCCCAGCACGCGTGGGCCCCACTGCTCCCTTATTATCTGTTTCTAACCATCTAATTTCAGGACTTACCGGTGGAGACAGCGCTCTCGCCTCACTCCCGGTAACGTTTAAATTTGGTTTGGTTTGGTTTCTTCCATTTAGCAGCAGCGCTTACGCTCAAGCTATTATTATTGGTCGTACTGGTGAAGGCAGTGTTCTCGCTCCCGGTAACGCTGCCTTGTTTTGGTTTTTCTGTTTACTTTTAGCAGCAGCGCTCACGCTCAGGCTAATTGTTTTTCCGGTCACTGGGAAGGGCTTCCGGTGACGCGGACGGTGGGGTGCCCCGCAATGGCCCACTTATGTGCCGCCTGCGCGGCTCCCCTAGAGCCGGAGGACGGCCATGATAACTGCCCCCCTTGCCTCGGTCTCGAGCATCTGAGGGAGGGCCTCACTGACGGTGCCTGCATGAACTGCAGGCCCCTGCCGTGGGCACTCAGGCTGGATAGGCTGGCAGAGGTGGAGCAACGGGCGATAACTGGCGACCCCTCTCTCCTGACGGGGCTCCCCCAAAATCTGCCCGGTCGCTCTCGGCCCCGGCACGGCGGAGCGGCGGCTAAGGGTGCCCCCCCCAGAAAGAAGGCGAGGGGCGAGCTGTCCTCCAAGGTGGACCAACTAGCAGCAGACATGGAGCACATGAAGTCGCTCCTCCTGGCTCTTCAACCTGGGACTGGTCGGGGGCAGGCTGGATTACAGCCTGACCCTCCCTTGGAGGATGGGCCGCCACTGGACGACGCCCTGTCGCTCGCGGCTTCGGCTAGCTTCTTTAATGAAGCTAGCACAGAAGACGACGCCTCCCACACACTGGGAGAGGCCTCCTGCTCCTCTGCTCAGGGCTCTCTGCAGGGTGCAGCGGACACGTCCATGGCGGGCATTATGCGCGGGGCTCTGGCTCGCCTGGGGCTCGATGCCCCGCAGACTGACCCGGGTCAGACCAGCGCTTTTTTTAGGCGCAACCCTGCTCCGGCCATGTTCACCGTTCCCCCTTCAGAGGAGTATGTGAAGGAGCTCCACGCATGTTGGAGGGACTCCAGGGCCCTTTCCCACTCCACCACGGATGCCCGGACCTTGGCTGCCATGCAGGATGCGGCACAGGTGGGGCTGGGCCGTATGCCGCCGGTTGAGCCGGCCATTGCATCCCTCATCTTGGCCCCTGATGAGGCCCTGAGGCCGGATGCCAGGTGTCCCCGGCCGCAGTGCAGGGTCACGGACGACCTGCTGACTAAGGCCTACGACTCGGCAGCACGCATGGGCCGCATTGGAAATTCCCTCTCCCACCTGCTGCTGGGCCTCTCAACCTCCCTGCAGCAGGCTCAGGTCGAGCCGTCTCTGCAGTCTCTGAGCGACGCCTCACTGCAGGCTTTTGCCCTCATGGCAAGGGAGTTGGGGCGCACAATGTCCACCCTTGTCCAGACTCGCCGCCAAGTTTGGCTGGCTCAATCACCCCTGACGGAGACCTGCAGGAAGGTCCTCCGTGCGGTGCCAGTGGAACCAGGGGAGCTGTTTGGGGCAGCTGCCCTGGAGGCGCTAGAGAGGGCTGCCCGGGCAAGGCAGACCAGACAGGAGCTATCTGGGTTCCACAGGACCAATCAATTATTATTATTATTATTATTATGTCCGCTCCTAGCAGGCCTACGGGCCCCGTGGCTACTCCCCAGCGACGCGCCCAGCCTGACTACCCTGGTGGCCTACGGAGGTCTCAGAGGCCGGTCCAACAGCCTGCGGAGGGGTTTCGGGCCCCCGAGCGCCCACCCCCTTGGCAGCCACGTGCCGCACGGCCTAACCAACGCCCCCCCAGAGCCTCAAGAGGCCGGGGGGGCGGGCGCTAGGCCCACGGGGCCGGTCGTCGGCTGTTTTTCCCAGCAGCAGCTCAGTTACTGGGCTGCCTGTACTTCAGACCCTTGGGTAGTGTCCACCTTAACCCAAGGGTACGAATTGCAGTTCCGACGCCGGCCCCTAGCCTGCAGCCGGGTCAAAATGACTATCGTCAGCGACCCGGCGAAGGCCTTAGCTCTGAGCCAGGAGTTGTCCGCCCTCCTGGCCAAGGGAGCCATCGAGCCAGTGGATCCTCTGCTCCACCCCAGAGGTTTCTACTCGAGGTACTTCCTCGTGGCAAAAAAAGATGGCGGATTCCGTCCCATTCTCGACCTGAGGGGACTCAACAAGTTCCTGAAGGTACTACCGTTCCACATGCTCACCGCATCAGACACACTGCGGGTGGTGGCCAGGGGCGAATGGTTCACCACCGTAGACCTGAAGGACGCATACTTCCACGTCCCGATTGCATCCCACCATCAGCGCTTCCTGAGGTTTGCCTTTCGCGGCCGGCACTTCCAGTTCAGGGTACTTCCCTTCGGCCTCTCCCTCTCTCCGAGGGTATTCACCAGGGTTGTTGCGGCAGCTCTCGCACCCCTGCAGAGGCAGGGCATGAAGGTCCTGCCATATCTGGACGACTGGCTGGTCTGCGCACCGTCCCAGTCTCAGGTGGCGGGGGATACGGCTCGGCTGCTTCAGCACACTGACAGTGAATTTGCTGAAGAGCCACCTGGACCCATCTCAGCAGGTCACATACCTGGGGATGGTGCTCGACTCAGACGCCATGAGGGCCTCTCTGTCACCACGGCGGGTGGACGACATCCTCCTCCGCCTCCCCCTCTTCGAGTGTGGCAGGATGGTGCCGTTCATTCTCGTCCTCCAGCTCCTGGGCAAACTTACAGCTGCCTCAGCTGTGGTGCCTCTCGGCTTGCTGTCCCTGCGGCCACTGCAGATGTGGCTGAACAGTCTCCATCTGGACCCCAAGTGGCACAGGCACCGGAAGGTCAGGGTGTCGCAGCGATGCCTCCTCTCTCTATCCCCATGGAGAAGGAGGCCATATCTGTCGGCCGGCGTACCCATGGGTGCCATCCCGTCCCGTCGGGAGTTGGTCACCACAGACGCTTGCCTCTCGGGATGGGGAGCGGTGTGGCAGGGCAGGACTGCCCAGGGGCTGTGGCCGGCCCAGGGCAACGCACATATCAACGTGCTAGAGCTCCGTGCGGTGCAACTGGCACTGAACCACTTTCTGCCTCAGCTAGAAGGCAAACACGTGCTGGTCCGATCGGACAACAAGTCCACCGTTGCCCAGATCAACCACCAAGGGGGCACTCGGTCTGCACGGCTACTCCGGGTATCTCGGAGCCTGCTGACCTGGGCGTATGCCCGCCTGGCCAGCGTGCGGGCGGTCTTCATCCCAGGCGACCGGAACCAGGTCGCGGACTTCCTGTCGCGACAGAAGCCCCCACCGGGGGAGTGGCGGCTTCACCCGGAGGTGGTGGAGAGGATATGGGGTCTCTTTGGCAGGGCGGAAGTGGACCTCTTTGCCTCAGAGGAATCCGCTCACTGCCCCCTCTGGTTCTCCTGGACGGAGGTGACCAGTCCCCTCGGGCAGGACGCCTTGGCTCATGACTGGCCGATGAGTCCTCTGTACGCCTTCCCACCACTGCCGCTGATTCTTCCCACACTTCAGAGGGTGCTCCTGCGGGGTCACAGGCTACTTCTGGTGGCCCCCTGTTGGCCAGGGAGACTCTGGTTTCCACTGCTGCGCAGGCTCTGCTGCAGCTCTCCATGGCGCCTCCCCGACAGGAAGGACCTCCTGTCACAACTGGGGGGTCGAATTTGGCACCCAGATCCCCGCCGCCTCCAGCTCTGGGTGTTGCCACTGCAGGGCCCGACCCACTGCTGAGCTTTTGTACGGCGTCTGTCAGGAACACTATCCTGAATGCCAGGGCACCATCCACTAGGGCACAGTATGAGAACAGATGGAAGCTGTTCTCCGACTGGTGTAACGGGAAGGCAGCGGACCCAGTCCGCTGCCCCGTGGCCATCGTGCTGGAGTTCCTGCAGTCCCTCCTCGATAGTGGTCGCTCCCACTCCACCCTGAGGGTCTATGTGGCTGCTATTTCTTCCCGGCATGAAGGGGTCGACGGAGCCACGGTGGGGTGCCACAGGCTGGTGTCCCTCTTCCTTAGAGGGGCTCTGCGGCTGCGTCCCCCTAGGACCCTGAGAGCCCCGGCATGGGACCTGCCGCTGGTGTTGGAGGCCATGTCGCTACCGCCGTTTGAGCCCTTGACCCAGGTAGGGTTAAAGTGGCTGTCCATGAAGGTGGCTTTCCTGCTTGCCATTACATCCGCAAAGCGGGTCGGGGAGTTGCAGGCGCTGTCTGTGGCAGAGACGTGCCTGCGGTGGAACCCTGATGGCTCAGGGGTAGTCCTATGGCCGAATGTGGCTTTTCTACCCAAGGTGCTCTCACGCACCCATCTCAACCAGCCTATCCGGCTCGCTCGCTTCGACTCCCCATCGGAGGGGGGGGCGCTTAAGGCCTACATTGCTGCTACTGCCAGCATCAGACAGTCAGAGCAGTTGTTTGTGTGTCACGACGGCCCTAACAGGGGTTGTGCTCTGTCGAAACAGCGACTGTCCCATTGGGTCGTCGACGCCATCACGCACGCCTATGGGGCCAGTGGCCGCCCCCCACCATCTGGGGTGAGGTGCCACTCCACCAGAAGCGTTGCAACCTCATGGGCTGCACTAAGAGGGGTGCCCCTGGAGGCTATCTGTGCTGCAGCATCATGGGCAACGCCTGGCACTTTCACACGGTTTTATCGTGTCAACGTCGCCGACCACTGTCCAATGGCGGCGGTCCTACGGCCAAGCTCGGCTGACTCCAAGGAGTGAGGTGGGTGTTGGCCAGTTGTTCCAGTTGTTCCAGTTGTTCCAGTGCTTTCAGCACCGCCTCTGGCGGTCAGTAAGGATGAAATAGAACGAGAGTTACGGATGTAACTACGGTTCTATGAATCCTGGATGACCGCCAGAGTGTCTAGTCACTCAGAATCCTTGTGTTTTCGCGAGAAGATTCTGGGAACAGATCCTCTAACGACACCGGAAGTTATAGCCTTCCCGGTGTCACGTGGGGGTCACAGGTGACTATGTTGGTATTAGGTACTCGAAATGCACATGCGCGAGGTGGATATATCCAGTGCTTTCAGCACCGCCTCTGGCGGTCATCCAGGATTCATAGAACCGTAGTTACATCCGTAACTCTCGTTTTAATTGAAGGAGGAAGTCAATCCATTTCAGACATAGATAAAGCTAATTTATTAGGTAAAACTTTTGCAGACATTCATAAAGGTAGTCACTTAGAAGAGCGATTTAAAAAAAGGAAAGAAGAAATCTTGAAAATAAATAAGGACATCCTGGATGTTAGGGAAACAAATGTGTCTATACTGGATACTGAATTTAGTATGTATGGAAGAGATCAACAATCCTCCCATTTCCTAAACATGGAAAAGAATCAAGTAACCCAGGTAGCCCTTACCTCACACTCAGAGCTATAGAGAAAACATAGTTGCGACACTTCCATTGACTCCCGTGGTAAAAAATGGCGGACGACACTTCCGGGTTATGGAGACGCCGATAGTTCCAAACAAGGGACGGAGCTCCATTGATTTCAATTGCTCGTCAAGAACAATTACTGGTAAGTTGATGAAACAACAGCATTTTAAACGTTTTTTTACATTTTCAAGCATTAGCTATCAGAGGTATACTCTTAGACATCGTTATTTTTACATTTGGTTCGCATGAAATGTCGATGTTGATGTTAAAAATGTAAAGTTAGGTCAGTTAGGTCCCTAAATGGATTTAGGACCTAACTGAAAGCTTGGTAACGGAGGCTAACGTGAGGTTATTAACGTGATAATTTCACTAAAGTCCTTTAACCTTTTGTTGTCAGGTGACATTATGTAAAGTTGTTTTGATTGTTAGTGTGGTAGGACGAGGCATTGCCGAGGTTGGAATGGGGGGCGTGGCAGCAAGTTAACAATCAGCGCAGCTACCTTTAAGTTACCGGTGTTGAGCATTAGACCACCATGTTGCAGCTCTTGTGCTTTTGCCGAGACGTGATTGTTTAGTTGTGCTGGGAAGTTCTTTGAGAACTTCCGCGGTTGAAATTGGGCCTGAATAGCCTCACGTTTGAGGTAAGTGAATGGGGAAAAGGGCTTTTGTGCAGTGGGTAACTTGTGGGTTTGGGACGCAGCATTAATGTGCGCCTCTCTCTGGTATCACAGGGTGTGTTGTGTGGAACCACGGTAGTGTTTCCTGGTCCTGGGTTCCTAAAACGCATCACCGCAGGTTTGCTATGCGAGCATTAAGCTCTGTTTCTTAGGTAGGTACTCCATTTTTATTATTGCAGAGTGTAATTCTGTTTTTTTAATTACAGAACCTTGTTGGCTGCTGCTTTGCTGCTTCGTTGGGTTGCGGTGTACTTTCGATCTGATGTCTGTCTTGCGGAGTTGCCTTGCAAACATCTAAGCTGCTACTGTCTGTCGCTGCTACTCGCTGCTACTCGCTGCTACTCCCTGCAATTCGTCTCAGCTTGCTCTACGCTACCTTCACGGGCTTACTCTAGGGCTGCTTTTCTGTGCTGGGGTCGCGGGACTGCGCCGTGTGTTGGCTGAGTGTCCGTGGTTTACTGTCTTAGCGTGGTGTGTGCATTTCGTGTGTGTGTGTGTGCGTGAATGAATGGTGAAGGCTGTTTCCAGTGCTAACTGTGGTGTGGTCGTGTGTTGTCTATCTGTTTTTGTTTGTTTGTCATTGTTAATTTCATTTTCTTATCGATACCAGAGCCTACAATTTATGTGGGATTACTTTCTTTTTTTCCTTTTAGTATTGCACTGCAATGGTACAGTAGGCCTACTGTTCTGGGTATCGACATCTAGCGGGGGCAAGTGTGCTGGCTGTTCCTTGTATTTGTGTGCTGTTTTCTGTGCATGGGGTTATCTTAAGTTTGCTCTGTGTGTTTATTATTTTGGTTTGTAATTTATTTGTTTGCATTTCGGTATGATTTTGTAGTGTGTTTTCCTTCATACTTGTTTTCTTTTAGGAAAGGGGAACTGTGAACGCCAGTAGTATACTGCTGCCCTCTGAGGCCCAGTCGGCTTGAACAAGCCATGTACTAGTTGCCATTTTGCCAAGTTTTATATCGAACCTCTAAAATAAAATAATTGCATTTGAGGAATCCTGTGTCTGGTTACATTCATTCATTTGAGTGGCTTGTTCTGGGGATTAAAATCAGTTTATTTTAAGGGTGAAATTGTAAGCTTTGGGGCGGTCACAAATGGCGTTGTCGGCAGGATTATGACACATGGTTCCTCAAGTGTTTGAAGGATTGTAGGATATTTTGGCTGTTTTTGTTCTTTTTTTCTGTTGTGTTTGTGTGAGTGTGTTTGGGTGTGTGCACACGTGTTTTCCAGCAGCAAAGCAGCAGCTGACGAGGGCCAGGGAATATTACCAGAGACAGGCTTTACCGCCACCTGACTCCGGAAGTGAGCAGCACAAGTCGAGCTGTAAGTATAGTCTTTCCCGTGTTCAACATGGATGTAGATATGGAGGATTTACGCAGGCAGATCCAGTCATTGAGGTCAGAGAATGAAAGATTACAGCAGCAGGCTAATACCGCTGCTGATGCACAGGCTCATAGTAGCAGGAGCAATGCCTCTGTGTCTAACCCTGCTGTTGGCTCTAGTGTAACGGAGCGTATTGTCCTGCTCCCAAGGGAAAGACGGTGCTCCACTTTTAATGGGGAGCTTGATGAAGACATCTTTGAGTGGGTTGAGGACGTTAAAGCTAGCCTCAGAGCACGCCGCCTTACCTCTGTAGATGAAGCCCTGTTTATTCTTGATCATTTGGGGGGTTCTGCTAAGAGGGAGATTCGGTTTAGACCAAGAGAGGAACGGGAAGACCCAGATAAGGTATTTGATATTCTGAAGGGACTGTATGGCTCTTCACGTTCATATATTTCTCTCCAGGAGAATTTTTTCTCCCGTAAACAACGAGAAACCGAGTCTTTACAAGATTTCTCTCATGCCCTCTTAGCTTTGATGGAACGAATTAAACAACATGCCCCGGGAGGTATGCCAAACTCTAACACTCTAATGCGAGATCAGTTTACAGAGCATGTTTTTGATAATGGTTTACGGCGGGAACTTAAGCGTTTTGTCCGGTTGAATCCTGGGTCCACTTTCTTGGATGTTAGGAAAGAGGCCATTAGGTGGGTCGACGAAGGCATGTGCTCACCTGAGCAGAGGGAGCGAAGTAATTCTGTCCCAGCATCCTTTGCCACCCAGTATCAGGTTCAAGGTCGAAATACTGTAACCCCTGTTCGGAACATGGGTAATTCTGATATGGCTGAATTGAAGGAGATGCTAAAAGCCCAACAAGCGCAGCTTAACCAACTTGCCCAAGGTTTGCAGCACTTGCAGTCCCACCCAGCATTGGGTCGTCCCAGATTTAACAGTCCAATTATTTGCAGGCGCTGCCATCACCCAGGTCATATAGCCCGGGATTGCACAAGAGCCTATAGCCGCTCCATGGAGCGTCTACCTGCTCAACAGGGGGATGTACAAGATCAGCGTAGGCCGGCGGAAAACTCCCACCCCCTGGACTGATGAGCCACACTTCAGGCGGGGTAGCACCTGGCTCCCAGCAATCAAAACAAGCTGGTAACAAGACCCTTTCAGGGTTATTAGGCAATTGCCCTTCGGTTTCTGTTGTTATGGGTGGGGTAGAAGTCCCATGTTTATTAGACACAGGGTCTATGGTTACCACGCTTTCAGAGAGTTTTTTTAAACAGCATTTTGAGCCATGGGGTAGTGAGAAGTTGCATGAATGTGGGTGGTTACAGCTCAGTGCTGCGAATGGTCTTGCTATTCCTTATCTTGGGTATCTGGAGCTGGACTTTGTGGTGTTGGGGAAACTGATTCGGAATAAAGGGGTGTTAATAGTCAGGGACTTGTCTACTCCATCGTCAAGCACCAGGTTACCTGGCTTATTGGGGATGAACATTATCCAAGAATGCTACCAGGAACTTTTTAACCAGCATGGCAGTGATTTATTTGATCTCCCCAGTGTTCAGGCAGTACCAGCATGGCAGTGTGTGTTACAGTTTTGTCAACATGCAGAAAGTGAAGTGTCAGAACCTGGGGCGTGGGAAAGGCAGGCTAGAGTAGGAGGTGAGTCTGTAGTATGCATTCCAGCGGCATCTTTGCGGTTCGTAGCTGTAACCTGTTCTCTGGCAATCGACACAAACTCCATGGTGTTGTTTGAGCCTCTGCTAGAACAGAACCTGCTACCGGCAGGATTACTGGCCTCTGTGTCACTAGTCCCTATTGTAAATGGGGTTGCTCATGTGCCAATTGTTAATGTGGGGGGGCAAGAAGCACGGGTGCAGCCTCATGCTGCAATTGGAACATTGTGTCCAGTACAAGTGGAAGCTTTGCCTGATGGCATCATGACTGGCCTCATAGAAGGGAATGCAAGTACTCAGGCTGTTGTTTCCTCGCAACTAGCAGGTACAGATGTGGTAGAAAATGTGTTCCGGGATCTTGATTTATCCCAGCTCTCACCCACTGAACAGGCACAGGTGAGGATGCTTTTGAAAAATTACAGCTCCGTCTTTGCAGCTGGAGAGGGTGATTTGGGTTGTACAGGGCTAATCACTCATGAAATCCCCTTATTGGATAGCGTCCCCATTCGCCAGCGGTATCGCCGCATTCCCCCTGCAGACTACGAGGCGGTTAAACAGCACATCCACCAACTTTTGCAGAATCAGGTAATTCGCGAGAGCAGCAGTCCATATGCCTCTCCCATAGTGATTGTGAGGAAGAAGGATGGCCAGATCCGGTTGTGTGTTGATTATAGACATCTGAATACTAAGACAAGAAAAGATGCCTTCCCTCTGCCCCGCATTGAGGAATCATTGGATGCCTTGTGTGGGGCAGAGTGGTTTTCCACATTGGATCTCGCCTCAGGCTACAATCAAGTTCCAGTTGCTGCAGGAGACAAGTGTAAAACTGCCTTCTGCACCCCTTTCGGGTTGTTTGAATTTAACCGCATGCCATTTGGGTTATGTAATGCGCCAAGCACGTTCCAACGTTTAATGGAACGCATGTTTGGAGACCAGCGTTTTCAAACGTTACTACTTTTTTTGGACGACATAATTGTATTTTCATCTACTGTCCAGCAACACCTGGAAAGGTTGGAGATGGTGCTTGGCAGGCTCCAAAAACAAGGCTTGAAGGCCAAGCTAGAGAAGTGTTGCTTCTTCCAACGCCAGGTGAACTATTTGGGACATGTTGTCTCCAAGGCTGGTGTGTCCACAGACCCGGCCAAGATTAATGCAGTATCAGAGTGGAGACGCCCTGTTAATGTCACTGACTTGCGATCTTTTTTTAGGTTTTGCTAGTTACTATAGGCGTTTTGTGAAGGGATTCGCTAAAATGGCTGCCCCCTTGCACCGTCTGGTTGCTGAGGTTGGAGGGACCAAGAAGAAGCGGGGCTCTAGAGAGCCACTGGAACATCGCTGGACGGAGGAGTGTGAAGGTAGCTTTCAGGGGTTGAAGCAAAGCCTAATCACTGCACCCGTGTTGGCGTATGCTGATTTTTCTAGGCCATTTGTGGTGGAGACTGATGCAAGCCATTCTGGGTTGGGGGCTGTACTTAGCCAAGAGTATGACGGCAAACTCAGGCCGGTAGCATATGCTAGCCGGGGCCTCCGGCCTACGGAGAGAAACATGCAGAATTACAGCTCCATGAAATTGGAGCTGTTGGCATTAAAATGGGCACTGACTGACAAGTTTCATGATTATCTGTTGGGACAGAAGTGTACTGTGTACACCGATAACAATCCATTGAGCTACCTTCGAACAGCAAAATTGGGGGCCTTGGAACAGCGCTGGGCTTCTCAATTAGCAGCGTTTGATTTTGAGATTCGTTACCGCCCTGGCCGTGTTAATGGTAATGCTGATGCACTCTCCCGGCAATACAGCATGGCTGCACACCTGCAATCCGATCGTGGGACAGCATTGCCACCCGTGCTTCAGGCATGTGTGGGAGATCATAGCCCCCCTCAGGCAAGTCAACTAGCCATCTCTGTATTCCCCATCACTGATAGGGTAGAGCTTAAACAGTTACAGCAGAATGATCCTGTGATCGCGAGGGTCCTGGAGTTCTTTTCGCAGCAGAGGTACCCTACTAAGTTAGACCGACAGGGAATGTCTAAGGCCTGCTTGGAGTTACTCAGACAATGGAGCAGACTGTTGCTGAAGGGTGGTGTACTCCATCGTCACATTAAGTTGCCTGGGGGTGGGGAAGAGGTAGACCAACTCGTGCTACCAAGGGTGCTGCAGGAAATGGTGTTTCGCCAACTCCATGATGAACATGGCCACCCAGGCAGGGACCGCACCTATGACCTTATTAGGAGGCGTTGTTTCTGGCCTGGTATGAGTGAGGAAATTGAGCACAGATGTCAGAATTGTAGGCGATGTGCAGTGGCTAAATCCACCCGACCTCCGGCCCGTGCCCCAATGGCACATTTGATGGCATCAGCGCCTAATCAAATACTAGCCATTGATTTTACTACTATGGAACACTCTAGTGACGGGCGTGAGAGTGTTCTAATTATGACTGATGTGTTTTCGAAGTACAGCCAGGCAATACCCACCCGGGACCAAAAGGCACCAACAGTTGCCAACATCCTGGTTCATGAGTGGTTTTATCGGTTTGGGGTGCCGGCCAGGATTCATTCCGATCAAGGTCGGAATTTCGAAAGCACACTGATTTCCCAACTTTGTCAAATTTACGGCGTTCAGAAGACTCACACTGTTCCTTATCACCCACAAGGGAATGGGCAGTGTGAGCGCTTCAATCGGACACTCCATGACCTCCTTCGAACTTTGCCTGCGGAACAAAAGAGATCTTGGACGCATCACCTTGCTCAGGTAGTTTTTGCTTACAATACCGCTTGTCACAGTGTTACTGGAGAATCGCCTCATTTCCTAATGTTTGGGCAGGTCCCAAGGCTCCCAGTTGATTTTTTGTTGGCAGGGGTGGAGGAACCAACCGATGGTTGGGTTGCAGAGTGGGTAGTGAGACACCAACAGGTGTTAAAGGAAACCTACAGCAGGGTCCAGGCTAGATTGGTTAAGGCGGCCGAACTCCGCAAGGAGAAGTATGATCAGTCTGTGCGGGATGATGGTTTGAGTGAGGGTTGTCTAGTATACCTGCGGGACCATGCATTTTGTGGGCGCCATAAGATCCAAAATCACTGGTCTTCTACTCTCTATAAAGTGGTGAGGGCTCCTACTGGTGATGGTGGAATATATGCTATAGCTAGCCTGCAGACGCCCACATGTGTGAAACATGTACACAGGTCACAACTGAAACGTGCACCCGATCTAGCACTACAACAGGGCCTGGTAGACCAGGGGTTAGGAGGGTTAGATGTAGAGGTAGGTCCTGACTATTCTTTTCCACCTATTGCGATAACGCACACCGCAATGGCCCCTAGGGACCGACCCCCAGTTACCACTGGGATGCAGGGCGTGTTGCCTTCACCTGACCCTGAGTGTGTCGAGGTTCCTGGTGCTGGGCGGCTAGACCATGATGGACCGTCAAACTCCACTACTCCTTCAATCCCCATAGAACTAAGTAATGGGGATCTTGACCCTAGGTCAGATGAGGCACCGGTACCCTGTTCGTTACCCCAACAGACTGAGGGGCTGCGACGAACCACCCGCACTACTGCGGGACAACATTCAAACCCATACCGCTTGCCAAATATTAGTAGCAGTGTGCATAATATCACTTCCCTTTCAGGCATTGAAGGCCCACTACTTCCCTGTCCCCAACAGGATACTGGTGACCCCTTTAGACCCTGGCTTTAGGTTATAGCCTTAGGTGGCATCATCGGGACGATGATAAAAACAACAGGGGGAAGATTGTGGTAGGACGAGGCATTGCCGAGGTTGGAATGGGGGGCGTGGCAGCAAGTTAACAATCAGCGCAGCTACCTTAAGTTACCGGTGTTGAGCATTAGACCACCATGTTGCAGCTCTTGTGCTTTTGCCGAGACGTGATTGTTTAGTTGTGCTGGGAAGTTCTTTGAGAACTTCCGCGGTTGAAATTGGGCCTGAATAGCCTCACGTTTGAGGTAAGTGAATGGGGAAAAGGGCTTTTGTGCAGTGGGTAACTTGTGGGTTTGGGACGCAGCATTAATGTGCGCCTCTCTCTGGTATCACAGGGTGTGTTGTGTGGAACCACGGTAGTGTTTCCTGGTCCTGGGTTCCTAAAACGCATCACCGCAGGTTTGCTATGCGAGCATTAAGCTCTGTTTCTTAGGTAGGTACTCCATTTTTATTATTGCAGAGTGTAATTCTGTTTTTTTAATTACAGAACCTTGTTGGCTGCTGCTTTGCTGCTTCGTTGGGTTGCGGTGTACTTTCGATCTGATGTCTGTCTTGCGGAGTTGCCTTGCAAACATCTAAGCTGCTACTGTCTGTCGCTGCTACTCGCTGCTACTCGCTGCTACTCCCTGCAATTCGTCTCAGCTTGCTCTACGCTACCTTCACGGGCTTACTCTAGGGCTGCTTTTCTGTGCTGGGGTCGCGGGACTGCGCCGTGTGTTGGCTGAGTGTCCGTGGTTTACTGTCTTAGCGTGGTGTGTGCATTTCGTGTGTGTGTGTGTGCGTGAATGAATGGTGAAGGCTGTTTCCAGTGCTAACTGTGGTGTGGTCGTGTGTTGTCTATCTGTTTTTGTTTGTTTGTCATTGTTAATTTCATTTTCTTATCGATACCAGAGCCTACAATTTATGTGGGATTACTTTCTTTTTTTTCCTTTTAGTATTGCACTGCAATGGTACAGTAGGCCTACTGTTCTGGGTATCGACATCTAGCGGGGGCAAGTGTGCTGGCTGTTCCTTGTATTTGTGTGCTGTTTTCTGTGCATGGGGTTATCTTAAGTTTGCTCTGTGTGTTTATTATTTTGGTTTGTAATTTATTTGTTTGCATTTCGGTATGATTTTGTAGTGTGTTTTCCTTCATACTTGTTTTCTTTTAGGAAAGGGGAACTGTGAACGCCAGTAGTATACTGCTGCCCTCTGAGGCCCAGTCGGCTTGAACAAGCCATGTACTAGTTGCCATTTTGCCAAGTTTTATATCGAACCTCTAAAATAAAATAATTGCATTTGAGGAATCCTGTGTCTGGTTACATTCATTCATTTGAGTGGCTTGTTCTGGGGATTAAAATCAGTTTATTTTAAGGGTGAAATTATAAGCTTTGGGGCGGTCACATTAGGTTTTAAAACATTTCCAAAATACTACCACTAATGCTAATACTAAAATGCTACTGCTATTACTGCTACTATTACTGAAATGCTAGCTGTTTTACTTCTGCTGCTGCTATAACTATAACTATTACTATAATAATAATAATAATAATAATGCATTTTATTTATTTTATTCTGAACCGAGAGAGGGCAGTCACAACGTGGCGGGACGACATAAGGTCAAACCAGTGGTCCATCTTCTCCAGGAACCATGATGTGGTGAGGTTTGATTCAGGACGCTGCTCCTCCTCTACCAGGTACTTTAAGGCAGCACTTGTCCACTCACTGAAGATGTGCATGGCTCCAAGATGGCCCTGGAGAGGTTGGGAGCCAGCTTTAGTGCCATACCCTCTTGGTATGACACCAGATCCTGTAAGGGACCAACAGACACCACACTGGACAGTAGGTGCTCTTTGTTCACCACATCTTGTGGAACGGTGATGGTCTGACCACGGACAAGGGCGCTCTCAAGTTACATTACCAGATGTGGGACATCTGCCATGAAATAGAGCCGCCGGTGTGGCTCTATGGGATGTGGAGTCCAGGGTTTATCACACGTCACCCCAAAAGCTCGCCACATTGCTCTATTGGGGCTCCCCATGTCACTTGTGACGTTAATGACATGAAGCCCTACAGATGCTGCTGCCTGGAATTTATGATTTAATAATAATAATAATAATAACTACTATAATTACTCCAGCCAGCAAGAAGACACAAGTGTGAGTTGCTCTGCCATTGTGGCCAGGCAGTGTAACGTTGCCAAACAGCTTTCCTGTCCCCATATGCAGCTCTACGCTTGGGGTGATGGCCATCTCATCCAAGGTTAGCACACCTCTCCATTTGGCTCATGCTACCAGCCTTTAGCTTCAGCATGTCAAAAACCTCTCCCAACACTCCTGGCTTCAGTCTTACATGCTGCATTCTTCTTTGGACAGTGCGGATGTCTGGCAGAGGGATCTTCATGTTTTGCAGGGTTTTGTATCCTGTTGTGCCTGCTGTAAATCGAATTTGAATTGCCTTTTTGATGGTCTCATTGCCCCACCGAATCACCCCTTTTTTCTGGTCCTGATTGAAAATTGAAATAAACTTTTGTTGTATGTTGTGTATATTATTTATTATTATATTCCTATTTTTTCTTACACACACACACACGCGCACGTACACGCACACACACGTTCTTGTTTCAATAATTCTTTAATAAAAATCTTGTTTATTTAACAACTTTTGTACCAGTCATACGTATTCCAGTCCATCAGCTCTAACATAAATTGCAAGTGTGAATAGTTGCTTGTAGAGTTAGATTTTGACTGATCATATTCAAGCATAATTAGTGGTTGTTTGATAGATCTGATACATGGCTCCATCTTAAAATCTCCATGGTTCTGATCCATGTCCTACAAAAATAACTACATGTCCTTTAGTCTCCTACATGTCCTTTTAAAATAACTAAACTTGGTAATAAAGATAAAACGTACTTTGGAAAAGCTGACATTTCACAAAACAGGTAAGTGCTAAGAGTGCAATAATAATAATGGTACAAATTAAATGGTAACTTGTTTATCTAAGTGCAAATACAGAACAACCAACCTTATAAATTTAGCATCACTCACGTAAGTAACCTAACCAAGCTAACACGAACTTCTCCCGCCAAAAGTGTATTATTATTATTATTCAAAAGTAATCAATGCAGTACTACAGCTCAAAAGCATAATTGACGATAACATACAGGCAATAGCGCAAAAACGTGTGTTTTATTGTGATATTTACCATGCAATAGCTCACTCTGTCAATGCAAGTCAATGACCGCTATGGCAGCTTGCGGTTTGTTTGGAACTATTGAGGCTTACATGAACCACGTGACAGCCCTGGCGGCGACATCAAAGCGTGTCGCAACTCTGTTTTCTCTATAGATCTGCTCACACTTATAGTCAGGGAGCCAAAGTCTCAAAAGCTCAATAAAATGGGTTGAACCTGACATGGTCTGCCGTACTTTTTATTTGTTTTTTTTTTGTTACTTTTGACCCTAAGGAACAATAATTGGAGGGTCTGCTCTGCCGGAAATATCACGAAAAATATTTGTGGCCATTTTAGTGTGTGTACCCTTTATTTTTTGATAGAAAAATTTGATAAATTAAGATGTTCCTGAAATCCTCAGTGGGTTGGGTAAGCTGTCAATAAATGCATTCCTAATGCAAAGAACACATGTGGTGACCACATTCAGTGAAAAAAATATTCTTAAAACACATTTCTACATGATTTTGGCTCAATTTAATGCAAAAAATAAGGCGTTTTCTCACTTTTTTCCAATATTTTCATCTTTACTTCATTGGCAATCAACTATTCCCCCAAGTTATTACATCAACCAATATGCCATTCTTTTCACCAAACAGTATACTCATTCCACAGAAAAAATTATAAAAATCCAACCAAAAACAATGGATCTGTGATGATTTCACTACTAGTTGGCGATCAATAGGCCCAGAACCTCAATGGAATTTTAGGCTACTCTCAAAATTCCGAAAGACACACTGCACATTTAGCATCATGGCACACACACACACACACACACACACACACACACACACACACATGATCTTGATTTCAATGAGTTTGGAACAACCACACAATGGTTACCAACAGACTTGTATCACATGTATCACCTAAATATTGCAAAGGAAGTTATTCTGCCCTGAATATGTTTTTTGCAATTTGGACTTTAACATAAAAAGTAATAAGTTAAGGTTATTTTATAGGCTTTTCTAAAACAAAAAGTGTTTTTTAAAATAGTTTGGTGATTTTGTATTATTTATTCTTCCTTTAATGCACACTGTGACACAGGAAGTGGAAATAAGTAGAGCAATCTTGTAAAAATGTTGTAAAACAGGAAGTCAAATTCGTATGTAAACAAAAGTACGGTTGCTAAGGAACATTGGATATGTTGTTATGCCCTTCAGAAAGCAATTACTGTAAGTGTCCTCCTAACTTGATTGTTTGTAATATCATTAGTAATGCTTAGGAACTGCCATAGCCAAATATATATTTCGGTAATCTCCATGTAATGTTACATTATGCTGATGTGTATTAACAGTAAGAATTGTGCTAACAGCGTTGCTAATTACATGAGCTCTATAAGTAATTAATGTAGTTTTTTATAAGTCAATAATGTTATGTTTCTCTTTCATTTGTAGTTGCACTCCGATTCAATTAGTTTATTTCAGAACTTATTTCTGGTCTATTTGATCAAGTTAGCATAGCTTAGCGATTAGCTTAGCATGCTAAGGCTAGCTGTTAACATGATATTTAGGGTTAGGGATATAAAGATAGAAAATGGTAATTTTAGCCAAAGTATTGTCTGTAAAGTGAATATGCAACTCATTAACTTGGAATAACCATCTAACACACATATAATATATGTTTATAGAAGAAGAGGGAGGAGGAGAATAGTGGAGAGGAGTAGAAGAGGAGAAGAGTGGAGAGGATAGGAGAGGAGAGAAGAGTGGAGAGAAGCAGGGTGGATTGGAGAGGAGAGAATTGTGGAGAGAAGCAGGGTGGATTGGAGAGGAGACTAGAGAGTGAAGAGTAGGCTACAGCATGGAGCCTGAGTTTTCAACCAAGCAGCTGGAGAGAAAGCTGCTCAGTACCAACTATGCTGCTTGCATAATATGTCAGAAAACGGATAGTGATGCTGGTCCTCTTCAGAAACTGACAAATCAAGGCTATCCTTCCCTCCTATATGCTGTAACCAACAGAAAAGATGATGTCTCATACAGACTTGACAGTGACCTGCAACCTCAATGTGACTTTCTGTGGAGGAATCCTTTGTGGCACACACAATGTCGAGTGAAGTACACAAATCGCAAAACTGTTGACCAGAAGAGGAAAAAAGCTGAAATGCCAGAAAACACTTCATATGAAGCAGAAAATCCTGAGCCAGATAGCAGCAGGCCTACTAAAAAAACACGGATGTCAATGCCACAGCCCACCAAACACAAGGAAGAGTGCTTCATTTGTGGAAGAGCACGCACGACCAGGGGCAATAGATGCCTCATTTTGATCGCCACTTATGACAGACAGAATGCAGTATGGACAAAAGCAAACAAACTTGAAGATGAAGAGATGTTACACAAGATTTGTGGTCCTGATGGAAACAATTGCACTGATATGATTGCTGAGGACTTCCGGTACCACAAGGAATGCATGAACCACTACCTGACAAAGCGTTGTAATTCACAGGAAAAGAGCAGTACTGCCACCACTCCATATGATGCTGCACTGAACCAACTCTTATCTCGGATAGATGAGCCCCTTTTCAAAGACAATGCTATATTCTTTGTTACAGCTTTGAGGGATGAATTCCATAAATACTTGGAAAGCCATGGAGTTCACAATGTAACATCTTACAGATCTCAGTCCTTGATTGCCCGCCTTAGAAGGCACTATGAAGTAGGTGGTAATTGTAAAATAATGGTTGTGCCACAGAAAGGATGTTCTAGCCTGATTTGCTCAGCAGAAATGAATGTTGGCTGCATGCTATCAAAGTTAAAGGAACTTAAGGAGAGAACTGAGGAGGCAGAGTATGAAGAAGAAAGTGATGATGAGTTGACACCAGATGACACCATAGTCTCTTCCTACAACACCGCAAAGAGAATAAGGAGAGAGCTCCAGGACCAACGTAAGCAGGCCCTGAAGGAAGCAAGAGAAGCCAGAATGGCTCAAGCCAGTGGAAGTCAACAGATCCCTGGAGGTATGTCTGAAGACCCGTCACTGCAGCTAGAAATATCATACCTTGAGGCATCCTGAAGAGTGAGCTCTAGCCTGTATAACCATCTGGCATGGATGATAACAGATGCATCTCCAGAATTAGGTGAGGACGGCCGGGTGAATGTCAGTCCTAAGCAGCAAAAACACGTTCTCAACCTTGCCCAGGATATCTGCCAAGCAGTTGCCAAGATCCCAACACCCAAACACATTGGGACAGCTTTGCACATCCTTAAGGAAACCAGAAGCAAGTCGACTGTGTCACTCCTAAATAGATTTGGGAACTGTATCAGCTACAAAGAAGCACAGAGATATATTACGTCAATGGCTTAACGTTAAAATTGTAATAGTTTTCATCTGAGGCAATAAAATAATGACATAATAAAGTCATTTTGTTGTATTATATTTCTTGTGTGACACATTTTCATTGGTAGAACAGAGTAATGTTGAAATTAAAAAGATGCCTAGGCCATGATGTTTCATAATTTGGACATTAACAACCATGTTGAATATGCAGTGTGTCTTTCGGAATTTTGAGAGTAGCCTAAAATTCCATTGAGGTTCTGGGCTTATTGATCGCCAACTAGTAGTGAAATCATCACAGATCCATTGATTTTGGTTGGATTTTTATAATTTTTTCTGTGGAATGAGTATACTGTTTGGTGAAAAGAATGGCATATTGGTTGATGTCATAACTTGGGGGAATAGTTGATTGCTGATGAAGTAAAGATGAAAATATTGGAAAAAAGTGAGAAAACGCCTTATTTTTTTTGCATTAAATTGAGCCAAAATCATGTAGAAATGTGTTTTTAGAATATTTTTTTCACTGAATGTGGTCACCACATGTGTTCTTTGCATCAGGAATGCATTTATTGACAGCTTACCCAACCCACTGAGGATTTTCTATCAAAAAATAATGGGTACACACACTAAAATGGCCACAATTTTTTTTTCGCGATATTTCCAGCAGAGCAGACCCTCCAATTATTGGTCCTTAGAGTCAAAGGTAACAAAAAAAAAAAAATTAAAAGTATGGCAGACCATGTCAGGTTCAACCCATTTTTGAGATTTGGCTCCCCGACTATTAGGGAAACTGATGGAAAAAATGATTGTATCACGTTTAAATTACTATTTAGAATATAAATGTCCACTTCATAGGTATCAAACTGGGTTTAGGAAACAGAAATCAACAACTGATGCGCTAATTAAACTAACTAATGAAATTGAAAAATCTTTAGCTATGAAAGAGGTTATGGTAGCTGTATTTCTAGATATTGAGAAAGCTTATGATACTATGTGGAGGGAAGGATTGTTAATTAAACTGAGAAAAAATAGGTTGTATAACTACATACCGGACTTTCCCTCTCAGCGGGCCTTGAGGGTTAGGGTGGGCGAAGCAATATCAGAGGAATTCATAGTGGAAAATGGAATACCCCAAGGGAGTGTTATCAGCCCAATCTTATTCAACATAATGATTAATGATATTTTTGAGAATCTGGGAGAAATGAATGAAGGGTTACTATATGCTGATGATGCTGTCATTTGGAGAAGGGGGCGTAATATTTCATATATTACTGATAAAATACAGAAGGATATAAACATCCTAGAACAATGGGGAGTGGATTGGGGTTTTAAATTCTCTGTTCAAAAATCACAAGTCGTATATTTTACAAGAAAGAAAGTTCCAGAAAATCATAAAGTAATACTATATAAGCAGCCACTTGAAAGAGGAGTGAAATTTAAATACTTAGGAATGTGGTTAGATAGTAAACTTACATGGAAACATCACATAGATTACATGGAAACAAAATGCAAAAAGGTGTTAAATGTAATGAGGATGGTCTCTGGTCTTTGCTGGAGAGCAGATAGACAGTCTATGTTGAATATTACAAAGCCCTGATAAGATCTACTATTGACTATGGTTGTGTAGTATATAGTTCTGCTTGTAAAACATCTCTCCTGAAGTTTGAGAGAATACAATGTAAGGCCCTGAGAATAGCTTTAGGAGCTATTATGAAAACAACTCCTACAAGTGCTCTGCTGGTGGAATCAGAGGAAACCCCACTCAGTTTAAGGTATAGGAAACTTTCCTTAACATATTGGGTTAGACTGCAGGGAAGTGTTAACAATCCAGCAACATCAGTGCTACAAGATTGCTGGGAGTATCTCAAGAAATCAAATGGATTTGGATGGACCATTGATGATGCTGCAGATCAGTATGGACTAAAAGATCTAAAGTTCAGCCCTGCATTAGCTATGAGTAGTGTTCCTCCATGGATTCTTCCTGTTCCTGAAGTAAATATAGATCTACTTGAAGAAAAGAAAGATCATCCAGATCAGCAAAGCTTTGCAATAGTTTGTAAAAAATATTTGAGTTTGTCATATCATGGATACATACAAATATACACAGATGGATCAAAAGATATACAAAATGGCCATTGTGGCATAGGAATATATGGGCCATTCCAGAATTGAGGATACATTTCAAGTATAGAAGAAAACTAAAAATAGGATTGATTTTTTTCAAAAAACATTTTTGAATCTCATAGAACACACTTTAAAGTTAACATGTTCAGTATTTGCTGATCTTAAACATGTAAGATTTAAAATATTTAATCTGAAAAACAGTGTAGAAACTGACAAATCTGTCAACTCTGTTAGGGACAAATTGGGTCAAATGTATGTAATCAACAAATGTGCTACAATTCAAACCCCTGTCTTCCCTAAGATAACTTTTGTCTCTACATCCATTAATTCAACTTTTAGTCTAATAAGACTGAGACTTTTTGTTTTGGAGTACACATATCAACATATTCAACCGAAAAGTCGCCAAGACAGTGGCCATTTTAACTCAACATAGCGTTAAAAATGTATTAAATGCTTTGAAATTTCATGTGGTTGGAATGTTAGTTATGACACAGCTTCTGATCATTTTTTTTAACAATAAACTCTATCTAATGATCATTTTAAAAGCAAAAACCCTGAAGAAACAGAGTTGACATAGATGGTAACAGAGTTGACATGAATAACAGAGTTGACTACCCATAGTTAAAAGACCAAAAACAGCAACATTTTCTGCCTGACTCTGAAACTTTTAAAACCATTTCTAAATGTAAAAACAACTATTTAATTACATGTAAAGATACACTGATTACAGAATTTCCTTAACTTGAATTATAACTGCATATGTCTCATGTATTACTGATCTGGAAAGTAAAACGGCTGTCAAAATGTTTCTGACTGATAGCTAGGAATAAAACCCTACTTGCCCAGTCCATAGGCAAGCACACTAACCAGTCAAATAGCGATTGACAACCACATCATATAAACTCCCTCACACTCTGCGTATGTCAACTCAGTCATTGGCAATTTCTGCCCATATTTTTTGGTCTATTTCTACATGACGTGCCTTCACTGAGGTTGGTTGTGGGATAATTCTGAGGACATCATCAAAGAGATACCACAACATATCCTCATGGATTGGCCAGAAGAAGCGATTTATCCCCACTCTGTGCATGCATGTGACTTTTGCATGGGTCTCATTGACCTCGACAATGGTCCCAGGATAAATTTCATCATCATATTTGATGACACACCACTGTCCAATGATATCCTCACTTTCCCACTTGATTTCATTTGTGGTCTGCGTTTGGAGCACATTGGTGTCAGAAAGTAGGCTATGGGCTCAACATCAAATTCAAACCTTTGTGTGTTGTGACATGTACACAAGAGTCTGCCTAGTTGAGCAGAGACAGCTGTTGACAACTTCATCTGAAACAGAAATTATCCAATTTCCTTAACCTGTAATGTTCACCATAAATGTACCCTTTACAGTAAAATGACCTAAAATCCATAATAAGTGTAAAATAATGCAAAATTCTTAAATGTGATTCAGAACATTTAGCTCTGTTACTCATCGTCAACTCTGTTATCGTTCAATTCTTTAAACCATTAACAGAGTTGACTGTAACAGAGTTGACTGTAACAGAGTTGACGTTTTCCACCATTTTGTACCTTAATGCCATGTGCTAATCTCAAACCAGCTAGCATATAGCATGTCTAAAAACAGAATTTTATTGATTTTCATCATATCATTGTTTTTTAAAAATTGAATGAGAGATTCACTGCAATATCACAGCAACAGATTTGACAAATGATTAATCTACTGTTAGTGTATCATGAACATTTTATACAAAATAATGAGAGAGGAAGCATAACAGACTTCACTGCTTTCCCATGTTTCCAGCAAGAGGAAGTGACATCAGTGGGAGCAGGTCACATGCTTTTTATTTGAAAGCTTTGGAGATTTTTTTGCAGTTTTATAACAGAGGTAACAGAGTTGACGAGAACATAGAGACAAACACAAAATGTGTTTTTTTATTACTGAAATTAACCATAATATAGAAAATAGATATTTGATGTAATTCAATTTATAACTGTGAATAGATTAAGCACAAAAAATCTGAAAACTACCCTTAATTATATTATGTTAATTAAAGTTGAAAGTATGAGTCAGGAGCCGAAGACAGACAATCACAGGTGGGTTGATAGTCATTAACTTAATATTTTATGCATAAATTGTGCTTAAAATACTAATTTAGCATTATGATTAGTAAGAGTTTAATATAATGATTGTAATTATTCAAGTCTGATTCAATAAAGTCTTCTTTTTTTTTAAATAACAAAAGGTTTATCTGGGAGACGGCAAATGTATCTCCAATTCTAGAATGACCCATATATTCCAGAATTCGACCAAACATATGGATACAGATTGAGCAATTACTTATCAGTATACTCAGTTGAAATGACTGGAATAATAACTGCTTTGAGATGGATAGAAGAAGTTAAACCCCTTAAGTCAGTCATATGTACTGATTCAATGGCAGTCTTACAAAGCCTTTTATCAGGAAATTCAATAAGAGAAGACCTGGTTATAGAAATGAGACACCTGTTAGCACATCTTAGAAATCTTGGAATTGCAGTCCAGTTTTGTTGGGTTCCAGCACATATTGGGATCAAAGGCAATGAAGTAGCTGACAAAATAGCCAAAAAAGCACTTAATCAAGATCACATAGTAATCCATATTCCATTGGGGAAAGGGGAAGCTAAAACGATAATTAAAGTGGAAACTATGAAAAGATGGCAGGAAGAATGGGAGGCTTAGGCGGTGGGCCGAGCCTCGATATTGTGAATGTCGTAAATTCCCATCGGGTGTGTACGATTTTTTTTGCTTATCACATTTATAAAAATCCCCTAACCACTACGGACATTGTTTCCAACTTTGTTTCGCGCACATTTGATGAAAAAATAATTTTAAATGCTCCCTATTTTAAACAGGCAAATTCACTAGACTACTACAGAAATCTGCTGCGTTCCCTTGACAACAGGAAGTAAACAACGTGGGATGGCACTTGTCTACCGCTCTCGGAACTGTTTGTGTGTGTTAATTTCATTGTCATTGTCTGTCATCGTGCAAAGATGTGGTGGCCACTATTTATAATTTGAATTTTGTCCCCACCACTTTTAAAAATGTGCAACCCAATTGCGACCGAAAAAATCCCCACATACTCAACCGCAGCCCGTTCTCATCCCAACTACAGCGTCCGCTCGCAGAGCAGAGTCTACAGCGTCCATTCACTCCAATAATAACCCGGTCACGGTGATAGATTACGCTAACCCTAACCATAACCCCTAACCCTAACCCTAACCATAACCCTTTTTGGAGTGAATTGTTTCACAGTAGACTGCGGACGCTGTAGACTCTGCTCTGCGAGCGGACGCTGTAGACTCTGCTCGTCTCTTACCACCGCGAACGGGTTTATGAGAACCCAGATCGTTTCACACAGACGCGGGAGGGTACCTTTTGCGTCAGTATCAGATGTCTAGGAGCGTGATGACAAATCGTCGGTATATTACGAGTTGGGATGAGAACGGGTTGTCTGCCGAAACCGTCAAGTCTAAATCATGCGATAGGCGCGCACGATGACATCCTCACAGCATGCACACGGGCTGTTTGTGGACTCGGGTCTGCGGCTGAGTCCGCGGCCGGGTCCGCGGGTCCGGTGCTGGGTCCGCGGCAATCGCGCCGAATGTAGAGCATATTGTAATGCAGCGTTGAATGGATGAATAGCTTACATAAGGGTCCCCAGCACTTTTCAAACCACACTCAAGCTTATGGTTATTGTCCCCACCACTTCTAAAACCAAACTGACGCCACTGACAAAGAGCATATTGCTAGAGCACTTAAGAGGAGAGAAAAAGACAGTGAAGGTTTGTATTAAAATGCTTATTCTCTATGAGGATCTGGTTTCTGCAAGTAGGCTAGAACAAGACAGTAATAAACTGCCAGTCATAATCATGTACCCCTGCAGTCAATACCCTGGTGTGTAGCAGGCCTTTTTAGGGTCAGCCTATGTGTCAAATGTTTGTCATTAAGTATCACAATGGGTTTCCTGGAATAAAGCAAGATAATCAGCATTTTCATCCGTTTTAACTTTATTCAGAGAAAGTACAAATTAGAGTTCAGCAGACATACTCTTCGTTGACACTTCCCTCTCCACAGTCAGCTTGTGGTCAAGGGGCTCTCAATGGTGAAGGCTGACAGCATAGGTGTTGGGAAATGAGATGCACAGATTCAACATAATAATATAATAAAATAAATACAAGATAGTTGTTGATCAAAACAATAAACAGCAAATCCGACTGTAAAGATTCTTATTGATTTAGAACATCTTGTTCATTTGGATTTGCAGACTGGATACAAGTTTAATATCATTTTTTAAATATCATTACAAGGACTAAAGGATACAATGTTTTTTTCTGTGACATGCATATGGTTACAAAGAGGCAATGCAATTGTGTCTTTCTCAACCAATTTGTGTATAAATTGTGGGGGGGGGGCAGGATAAAAAGTGCATATGAGCTGCATTAAGATGGGATGTATGATGTGAAGGTGATGCATGAAATACAAGCCATCACCAACTACAGATCAGCTTCACTCTTTTGTGATGATGACCACAGGCAGTCAGGATAGGAAACAAGATCTCCAGCACCACCTTGCTATTCACACTTCTAACCCATGACTGTGTAGCTACACACAGCTACAACCACAACATCAAATTTGCTGATGACACAACTGTGGTGGGTTTGATGAGCAGAGAAAATGAAGACCTGTACAGAAAGGAAGTGACTCAGCTCAGCAACTGAAGCATTTACAACAACCTGGGTGTCCATGGGTGTCCCCCCCCCCCCCCCCCCACACACACACACACACACACATCATTCACCCCCTGCAGCTCTTACTGCCCCCTCGATGCACTTAAAATGCCTTTTCCACTTCTCCTGCCCCTCCCGAATAGACCCCCCCATATACACAACAGGCGAAAGAACCAACAATTTCACTGCATTCTTTACACCAGTAACCATATGCATGTGACAAATAAAAAATCATTGTATCCTTGTGTGCATGTGTGTGTGTGTGTGGGGGGGGTATCCCTGAGGATGGGGGCAGTTACAATGTGTATTGGGGGGGGGGGGGGGGGGGGGGATTTTGTTGAAGGCAGGGCTGGAGTGGCAGTTTGCTGCATGCAAGAAGTGTATGTATGGGTTGGAGTGGCTTGCTGAGGAGAGGCAGTGGGCATCATACAGTGACCTGTATGATGTCAAAGATGTCAACCAGGCAAGGTGGCAAATGTTTAAGACTAAAAAATGTCTTGAGCGAAGCCTTCCCCCTAATCAGGATTCACTTCAGCAGCACATTCAGCGTGCCAACTACCAAGCTGCTATACACAGGTACTTGACCTAGAAACAAAAAAAGGAAATGTTAGATCAATTTCAACCAAGTCATTATCCTCCTTGGTATAAGAAAAAAACCTTCACACACGACGCTTATGGCAAAACACATAAACAAGTTAAATCCTAAACCCAGACATATATTATACAATTGATCGAATCTAATACACAATGCTAAAGATAAACCAGCCATACTTGTTGTAATGACACAATATGGCCTAATCTTTTCACTCTTAAACTTAATACAGACAAAGTCTGCAAAAGCTACCCGAGATACCCCCACCTGTACAGCATGGATGGAGGATGGAGGGTGAATGCCTCATCATCAACTGGATGACACTGCCCCCAGCACCAAAAACTGTTTTAGAACTGGTTCACTGCCAATGCAAAGCCCTTGTGTGGGTGGTAACTGCTCCTGCAAAAAACATAATCTACCTTGTACAGACCTATGTCTTTGTGTAAGCTGTTGCAATTGTGGCTAGTTTAGCTAATGTAAAGCAAACACAATACAGTATTTTTGTGAAAAGGTATGTGTCTTGCTGCATTAATATGTTACAAACATAAAGAACAATATTCATATGTCGAAGAGTCACTGTAAATTAAAACAAATCTTACCTGGTTTCACGAAGATATGCACACGACTATACCTCCAGCTGGATTTTAACTTCCTGGTTTTGAAGTGACGACAGTTAAACGAAGAACGTGATTGGTTGTCTTAGTTCAACAACGTCACATCACAGGCTTTGATTGGAGCTAAACCAAAGCTCAACCCACCATAATTATGTGATCGTTTTCCTTAAATTATACATTAATGTGCAAAAATTCACGTTGGAAACAATCGGTAATGTGTTCGCGAATAATTTATACGGTCGATTTTTAAAAATGAGCTACACAGCTTGTGGGAATATATAAACTCAAAAACGAAGGGAGATAGGGAGACTCGGCCCACCGCCTAGCTGATTTCAATGGTAGACATTTTTTCAAAGTTCAGAGTCATGTTGGGGGGAAAAGGAGTCACAGCAGTGGGTGTTAGCAGAAGAGAAGAGGTAGTGTATACAAGACTGAGACTAGGGCACACAGGCCTTAACTCAACACTACAAATATTAGGGAAAAGTGATGGTCAATGTGCTGAATGTAAAGTTAGGGAAGATGTAGATCATGTTTTATTTAATTGTACAAAGTATAATGATTTCAGACAGGAATGGCTTGAAATAGAAGAAGAATCAGGAATCCATAACATACTAGAGGAACAAGGTATGCAGAGAGATAGAATTACAGCTCTTATCATTTACCTAAATGATACAGAATTAATTAAAATAATTTAATTAGGTTTTTTTAAATTATTATTTGTATTTTTTGTTTGTTTGTTTAATTGCTTTGGTTTTGTTTATTTGCTTTATTTTATTTACATTTCAAAATGAAAAAGCGATATAGTCTGGCTAGTCCCTTTACACACTCCTGTACAGTAGGTGGCGATATACACACAGAATGCTGTAATCCGCCAATAAATAGTAGTAGTAGTAGTAGTAGAAGAAGAACAACAAGAAGAACAAGAAGAAGAACAGTTGATCACCGCAAGTCTCTTACTATTGTTTGTAAAATGTAAGAAATACACGGCAACCCCCCTCAGAAATACAGGAAACAGACCAGGTCCTCTGGTGTAACCACGCAGTGTTGTGAAGCATGCAGCGTCCCGGCAGGAGGGCTGTGAAGGTGCAGGAGGTGGTCGCTGCTCTGTGCAACCTGCTGACGGCCGCCGGCCTGGACTCTGTTCCCACACCCGAGGCTTTCAGACGGGCTAAATTCAACTGTGGACCTGAGGTGGTGAGTTAGACATCTTTTTTTGTTTCTGTAAAAGACAATTCTTCCCACTATGCTTCCTATTGTAAGAGAGGTGAATCTTATGCCATCTTGTTTTGCAGGAAGATCCATTTTGGCGATTGCTCGCCAGCGTTCTTAAAACAGCTAACATTATTTCTGTTGAAGCTTTCCCAAAGTTGTCAGGGGGTAGGTAACACTGCAACAACTTGTTAAATGCTAGTGGGCAATGCCTATACTGTGAGGAGAGTTGCCCTGAGAAGCCATATATTATATCGTGTATTCAGTTTAACAGTAAGTCAGCTGTGTATACCGCTTAAATAGCCATGTTTCAGTTTTGATATCGGTAAGCATTATGATCAAAAGGAATGAATAGAAATTGTGTGTTAAAGCCCTTATGTAAATTTGCCTCATGAAGAAAATCTATTCGATTGTTTCTAGTGACATATTTTCCCCTCTCTTTGTCACCTTGTTGCTAGCCTCTGACTACAGGAAGCTGGTGGCCGTAGGTCTGTGGCAGAGTGGCTACCATACTGACTGGATCAAATGTGTTGGAGAGCGAGGAGAGCAGTGTGGCCCCTGCAGCCGAGACCTGCTGCTGGCCCTGGGCTGGCTGCTGGCTACAGGGACACTGGAGACCCTGCTGGCACACAGGGCACAGCAACTAGACGCCACACGGCTGGAACCTGCAGGCGTATGCACTACAGTCATGTCCATTTTATTTGAATAGCTCTTAATCACAGTTGCCGTCTCAACCTCAACCCCTAAATATCAGGAAGAAAGCTTGAGAAGGAACACAGAAGAGGGATCCCTCCTTCCAGCGATGGTTAGGAGTGCATTAGTGGTAGTGTAAACAAGCAAAACAGCGGTTAAGTAAGACAATAGAAGACCTCATACCTTAATGCTTCTTTAAAAAAATGCTTAATGCTAGAATTTAAATGAACTCCTTCTCTAGTGTTGGAAGTGGTTTAGATTTCAAAGTGTAACTACACACTAGACCACATTTGAGCATGTGCTGCCATAGGTTAAATTGTATCAACTTGATAAGTGATATTTTGTGTGGGATTACAAGCTCCCTCCCTACCACATGGCAAAGATGATGCATGCTAATATACATACACTTCCCATTCTATCTTATAGCTAGCTTAAGGTTGGACTTGCTCTCACATATTTTGTATATCAATATCATAACACATTTACAGGATGTACTATGTGTTAAAATGATTGAAATGATAGATACGCAGGATTACATGATATTACCATTATGCCGTCAACGCTAGCGCTGGCATCATTTTTTATCATAATACGACACGATTTCTCAAGACTGATGTGATTTTATTTTGGAAATGTCCATATCATCATTTGTAAACTAAACGTATGTCTCAATCCATGTTATGCCTTGTCTCTCAGGTCACTCCTCCCACTGTGCATGGGGCCCTGTTGGACCGCCCATCTCTGAGGAAGCTTCAGTGGCTTATTGGCTGTTTGAGATTCCAGAGGCGGAGCCTTCTGTCCATGCAGGAAGAGAGGAGCAAACTAATGTACATGGTGAGGAACCAAGCACACACACACACCAAACTAATTCAGATGGTGAGGAACTAGACACACACTAACTACCGATCTATATTCAGACAAAAGCCCAGTCTTGCCATTAATCCACAAGTTTAATGGTTCCTCATGTACTACAACATGTACTACAAGTTCCCTCTTACTAAGTTGTCTTTATGCTTCTCAGGTCTTGTCCTCTTCATCCTCCTCCTCTTCCACCTTCATCTCTTCCCATAACTCTGCACTGCAGGAGGTAGGTGTGTGTGTGTGTGTGTGTGTGTGTGTGTGTGTGTGTGTGTGTGTGTGTGTGTGTGTGTGTGTGTGTGTGTGTGTGTGTGTGTGTGTGTGTGTGTGTGTGTGTGTGTGTGGACTGCACTATATAGACTAGACTTCACTATAGACTAGATTTCACGAGACTAGACTTCACTATAGACTTAGTCTGGCTTACCGGATGTAGGTTGTTGGCAATGGCATAACCCTGCCCAATAGCAGGCTCTGGGCAGGCTTATGCCTTATACTCCTCCCCCTTCTGCCATCTGCCACTGTTGCTGCATCCTTGGTTTACGCCACCCAAGAAGATTGTGATTGGTTAAAGAAATACAAACAAGATGGACACATTTTTGTTTGCTTTTTTAAACACCAAACCAAAAAAATGCACATCACATGTGAGTCTTTAAGATTTATTTAGCAGCAATATCTAACCATTTTAACTGCTACTACACTCTCTGTGAAGACTGAAGCTGGCAAGCCTCAACTGCATACAGTATAAAAGAGGTAAAATAAAATAAATTAAAGTATTTTTTTCCCGCGAACTGAAACATTTCGCCCTCTGCTGGAGAAAAGCAGTAACTTTTTCCCACCTAAGCTTAGAGGAACTAAAATCGATTTTTGAACAAAAAAAACAATTTAAAAATCATAAAACAAAAAATCGCAATACTTAACTGAATCAATTTTTTTTCTCCCACCCATACTGTATACTATACTATATATTGCCATTATCACCCAAACAAATCAGAAGGGAACTATAGAATTAGATACTGAATGACTTCCTTTTGCACAAACTGCATTTTTAATTAAAGGCACAACCCTCTGGAAATCCCTACCTACCAGTCTAAAGCAGCGTTAAAATGTTTTCTGGAACGTCGTCCTGGTTAAAACTTGGCCAGAACTGTAATCATGACATCGTCATAAGTTGTGTAGGCTAGTCGAGTTCATGCTATGAATGTCTTGCGATCTGCTTTCTTCTGTTTCATTTGTCTGTTTGTATGTTTGTGTGCTGTCATGTTCTTGTCGTATTGCCACATGCACTGATTTTAAACTGTAACATGTAACTTTAAGGATTGTCTGAACTGTCGATGCCCATCAAGAGACTGGTGTTAGAAATGAGCTTTGGCTAAAAACACTGCTTCTATTCTCTGTACTTGTCCCTTACAGATAAATAAATAAATGCAGTCTATTACAAAATAAGCTCTCCTCTCACTGTCTACCGTGCAGCTGTACTCTGCAGCAGACCACACTCTGGTATTTCAAAATATTATTAAAACTTTCACTTGTCATCACAATGCTACAACATCAAACCTAGCATAATTTCCAATATCTAAAATCTGTTGTTGAATTCATGAGTTCAGAGTGTGTGTGTGTGTGTGTGTGTGTGTGTGTGTGTGTGTGTGTGTGTGTGTGTGTGTGTGTGTGTGTGTGTGTGTGTGTGTGTGTGTGTGTGTGTGTGTGTGTGTGTGTGTGTGGGGGGGGGGGCAGAGGGGGGGAGTGATGGTAGAGCAGGGAGGGAGTTGAGTCTCCTGACAGCCTGGTGGAAGAAACTGTCTTTGAGCCTGCTGGTTTTTGCCCGGAGACTCCGCCGTCTCCTCCCTGAAGGCAGTAGGCTGAAGAGGCTGTGAGATGGGTGGGTGGGGTCACCTGCAATCCTGATTGCTTTGGTGATGCGGGTGTTATGAATTTTCTGAAGGGGGTGGAGAGAGACACCAATGATCCTCTCAGCTGCTCTCACGATGCGCTGCAGAGTCTTGCGGCAGGACACGGTGCAGGCGCCGTACCACACGGTGATGCAGCTTGACAAGATGCTCTCAATGGTGCCTCTGTAGAAGGTGTGCATGATGGGGGGGGCAGGGCTCCTGCTCTTCTCAGTTTCCGGAGAAAGTACAGGCGCTGTTGGGCTTTTTTGGCCAGTGATGCAGTGTTGTGGCTCCAGGACAGGTCTTCAGAGATGTGCACACCCAGGAACTTGGTGCTGCTCACCCTCTCCACTGCAGCACCGTCGATTGTTAGTGGGATATGCTGGGTGTGCACTCTCCTTCGTCTTCTCCACATTCAGGTGGAGATTGTTGTCCTTGCACCACGTGGCTAGCCTGCTCACTCCTGTAGTTTGTCTCATCACTGTTGTTGATGGGACCCACCACAGTTGTCGTCCGCAAACTTAATGAAGAGGTTGGAGCCGAATGATGGTGTGCAGTCGTGGGTCAGCAGAGTGAAGAGGAGGGGGCTCAGCACACATCCTTGGGGGGGGCCCCGTGTTCAGTGTGATGGTGCTGGAGGTGTTGCTGCCGACTCTAACTGCCTGTGGTCTCCCCGTCAGGAAGTCCAACAGCCAGTTGCACAGGGAGGTGTTGAGCCCCAGCTGGTCCAGTTTGTGGATGAGCTGCTGGGGGATGATTGTGTTGAATGCTGAGCTGAAGTCGATGAACAGCATTCTGACGTATAAGTTTTTAGTCTCCAGGTGGGTGAGGGCTGAGTGGAGGGTAGCGGAGATGGCGTCATCGGTTGAGCGGTTAGTCCGATATGCAAACTGGAAAGGGTCCAGGGCAGGGGGGAGGACAGACTTGATGTGCTGCATGACTAGCCGCTCGAAGCACTTCATAAGGATGGGAGTGAGTGCAACCGGGCGGTAGTCATTGTGGCAGGAGGGAGACGACTTCTTCGGGACCGGGATGATGGTGGTGGCTTTGAGGCACGTGGGGACAACAGCCTGTCTCAGCTAGGGTTGTGCCGATGGACGATGACATCGTCCATCGTGATGGCTGTGGCGGGGTAATCCGGCCACACGCCACCGAAGTGGCTTTCTTTCGGGGCCCTCCGACACAGGACACGGGTAGATGTTATTCAAAGGTGTTTATTGGAGTTGAAGGCCAGTTGGTATTCGCCGAGCTGATAGTACATCCAGTCATGACGGTGCTCCTCCTCGAGTGTGTGTGTTGATGGCTGGTTTATCCTGGGTGCCATGATTGCTCATGCACCACAGGTGTGCAGCCCCACCCAGCCAGAGTCCAATCAGTCTGACTCAGGCCAGGTGAGGCTGTAAACCAGCCACCAACAACACACACTCCACATAAACCCTCCACATATCCCCAACACCAGATTGAGGCCGGGGAGAATCCCCGGCCTCGCCTACTCCCCCCCCACCCCCCCCTCCCCCATCCAAGCAAACAAAAAAAAAAAAAAAAAACACATACCGGACTCTGAACAGGGTTACCATACCTACAAAAAACCTGGACTCTTTTCAGGGTTGCCATACCTAAACAAAAAATAAACACAGCCCCCCAAACCCCACTACCTCCACACCTCCCCAGGGTCACACGCCCACCCCACCCTCCCCCTCCGTCCCGGAGACCGGAGGCCTGGGGCTGCTGCTCCGGCTGGCGGAGGTGTCTCTGGGGTAGCTGGCTGCAGGGGCTGGCTGGATGGGCTCGGAGGAGGCCCGACAGCTGGGCCGCGGAGGTAGCTCTCGGAGGGCCTGGAACAGTTCGTAGTCACCCCCCTCCACCAGGGCGACGAGGCATGATCCCTCCCATCTCCTCCTGGAGCATGGGACCTTGGGCTCCTGGTCCCCTGGCAGAGGGGCGGCTGGCCTGGGCTGCTCCAGGCTGGATCCGGGGGAGGCTAGCTGCAGACGGTTGCCAGGTGGCGGTCGCTGCGCTGCCTCCCCGCTCCTCCGCTGGCCGTCGCTGCCGTTCAGGGGGGAGCTGGTGCTGGGGTGGCTGTCCTCGCCGCGGCTGGTGGCTCCAGTGTAGCTTGGACAGCCCTTCCGTGTCCCGTCCTGGTCGGAGGGGCCCCACGTTGGGCGCCAGTGTGGCGGGGTAATCCGGCCACACGCCACCGAAGTGGCTTTCTTTCGGGGCCCTCCGACACAGGACACGGGTAGATGTTATTCAAAGGTGTTTATTGGAGTTGAAGGCCAGTTGGTATTCGCCGAGCTGATAGTACATCCAGTCATGACGGTGCTCCTCCTCGAGTGTGTGTGTTGATGGCTGGTTTATCCTGGGTGCCATGATTGCTCATGCACCACAGGTGTGCAGCCCCACCCAGCCAGAGTCCAATCAGTCTGACTCAGGCCAGGTGAGGCTGTAAACCAGCCACCAACAACACACACTCCACATAAACCCTCCACAATGGCTGACTGACATCGCGATGGAGCGCCACCATCGTGATGCCACGCCCCCCTCGTCCGACACACACTAATCCTATAGTCTCTTCTATAGTTACCTAAAAACTTTGCTCTGTAAATAAATTGAAAATATAACTAATGGTCCATATAAAGTGCTGTAAGTTAACTAGGGCTGCCCCCTAATAGTCAGCTTAGTCGGTCGACGGAGGCTTAGTCGAATACGTTTTCATTAGTCGAGCAAAAAGTAAAACATAAAAATAACAAGGCATGAGCATCGCAAACCGAATACATCCATGGCCGCAACAAGCCCTGATTTAACTAATCGCTGCAGGCATACTGACCAATACACCTGGGCAGGTAAACACCTGGGCAGGTAGACACCGCTAGACACACGGGACTCATACCGGTGATCGCGGCTTTAGTTCCCCGTGTCTGATCGCTGTAATTCGGAGCGTGAATATCGGTTGAATATCTAATATCTTTCTAACTTTAAAAAACACTTTAGTATTTTTTAAAACCATAGTCGCACATCCCTCGTAACTACGCCGTGAAGGTGAACACTCCCGGACTCCGCTATTAACATGAACCGCTCCGCCGAAGGAGCCGCACATCCACACGCACCAGACACCAAAATACAAACACACATGTTTTCCATTTGATTGCTTTTAAATAAAGTTGTGTGCAGTTATACGGTAAATACGATTATTAAAAGTGTTCATGTCTCCTTCCTGGTCCAGAACCGCTTGGTCCATGCCGTTAATAGGCGGCCCGCTTAGTGGGCCGCCTATTAACGCCCCCCCTCCCCGACGACGATATCATCGTCCATCACAATGTTTTACTGTAAACATCGTCAACTGCCAATTTAAGGGACATCGCCCAACCCTAGTCTCAGCGAGGTGTTGAAGATGTCGGTGAAGACATCTGTGAGCTCCTCGGCACAGTCTCTCAGGACACGACCAGGAATGTTGTCAGGACCCTGGGCTTTCCTTGGGTTTGTCCTTCTGAGGGATCTCCTCACGCTATCTGGGGATAGCGTCAACACCTGGTCGCCGGGAGGTGGTGGGGTCTTCTGTGCCGGGGTGCTGTTGTCTGCCTCAAAGCAAGCGAATAAGTCGTTCAGCTGGTTCAGCAGAGAGGTGGAGATGTCACAGGTCTGCGGAGAGGGCTTATAGTCTGTGATGGTCTGCATCCCTCGCCACAGGTTCCTGGTGTCTCTGTTGTCGTTGGAGATGGTTCTGGTGACCGTGACATCGTCCATGCACTTCCTCATGTAGGAAGTGACGGTCTCCGTGTACTCCTGGAGGTCTGTGGTGGTGTTGTAGGTGGCTGCCTGTCTGAACATGCTCCAGTCGGTGGTGGAGGAGCAGTCCTGGAGTGCCTCTGAAGACCCCTCAGGCCACACGCGTATCTGCTTTGTAGCTGGTTTGGTGACTTTAACCAGCGGCCTGTATGCTGACGTTAACATAATGGTCGTGTGGTCTGAGGCCCCGAGGTGGGGGAGGGGACGGGCTTTGTAGGCACCTCTGTGTGTGGTGTAGACATTGTCCAGGATATTGTTTCCTCGTGTGGGAAAGTTAATGTGTCCGTGGAGTTGTGGAAACACACTCTTGGGGTTGGCGTGGTTGAAATCCCCAGCCAGTATGAGGAAGGCATCTGGGTGGGCTGTCTGCTGGTCACTGATGTGCTGATGGAGTTCATACAGTGCCTCGCTCCTGTTGTTGTTGGAGCCAGGGGGGATGTACACTCACCGGCCACTTTATTAGGTACTTGCTAGTACCGGGTTGGACCCCCTTTTGCCTTCAGAACTGCCTTAATCCTTCGTGGCACAGATTCAACAAGGTACTGGAAACATTCCTCAGAGAGTTTGGTCCATATTGACATGATAGCATCACGCAGTTGCTGCAGATTTGTCGGCTGCACATCCATGATGCGAATCTCCCGTTCCACCACATCCCAAAGGTGCTCTATTGGATTGAGATCTGGTGACTGTGGAGGCCATTTGAGTACAGTGAACTCATTGTCATGTTCAAGAAACCAGTCTGAGATGATTCGCGCTTTATGACATGGCGCGTTATCCTGCTGGAAGTAGCCATCAGAAGATGGGTACACTGTGGTCATAAAGGGATGGACATGGTCAGCAACAATACTCAGGTAGTCTGTGGCTTTGACACGATGCTCAATTGGTACTAATAAGCCCAAAGTGTGCCAGGAAAATATCCCCCACACCATTACACCACCACCACCAGCCTGAACCGTTGATACAAGGCAGGATGAATCCATGCTTTCATGTTGTTGACGCCAAATTCTGACCCTACCATCCGAATGTCGCAGCAGAAATCGAGACTCATCAGACCAGGCAACGTTTTTCCAATCTTCGATTGTCCAATTTTGGTGAGCCTGTGCGAATTGTAGCCTCAGTTTCCTGTTCTTAGCTGACAGGAGTGGCACCCGGTGTGGTCTTCTGCTGCTGTAGCCCATCCGCCTCAAGGTTCGACGTGTTGTGCGTTCAGAGATGCTCTTCTGCATACCTCTGTTGTAACGAGTGGTTATTTGAGTTACAGTTGCCTTTCTATCAGCTCGAACCAGTCTGGCCATTCTCCTCTGACCTCTAGCATCAACAAGGCATTTGCGCCCACAGAACTGCCGCTCACTGGATATTTTCTCTTTTTCGGACCATTCTCTGTAAACCCTAGAGATGGTTGTGCGTGAAAATCCCAGTAGATCAGCAGTCTCTGAAATACTCAGACCAGCCCGTCTGGCACCAACAACCATGCCACGTTCAAAGTCACTTAAATCACCTTTCTTCCCCATTCTGATGCTCGGTTTGAACTGCAGCAGATCGTCCTGACCATGTCTACATGCCTAAATGCATTGAGTTGCTGCCATGTGATTGGCTGATTAGAAATTTGCGTTAACGAGCAGTTGGACAGGTGTACCTAATAAAGTGGCCGGTGAGTGTATATTGCCACCAGAAATATGGCACTAAATTCCCTCGGCAGGTAGAATGGCCGGCATTTAATTACCATACACTCCACCAGTGATGAGCAGTGTTGGCAGACCACAACAGCGTCGCGGCACCAGGCATTGCTGATGTAAACATAGAGTCCCCACGCCGCGAATGGCACAGTCTGGGACGCTGTCGTTAAGCCATGTTTCCACAAACACAAGGACACAACACTCACTCACAGTCCTGGAAGTTGTGCGAAGTAGGCGGATATATTCCAGTTTGTTTTCCAGCGAGCGTACGTTGGCCAGTGTGATGGTAGGGATAGCCGGCCGGTGAGGGCTAGCCTAGCCTGGATACCTGCGCGCTTTCCCCTCTTCTGCTTCCTCATACACCGCCTGTGGCGCTTCCACTGTGGGCTGGTTGCAGTAGTGGGGGTCGGTGGTAGAGCAGTCCTCTGGAGCAGACCGCAGTCGCGTAGCTCTTCCGCGTCCGCTGGGTTTATGTCCGTGAGTGTGGTTCTGCCGGTGGCGAGCAGAAACTCGCGAGAGTATGTGTTCGCCTTAGTTTTAATGGACGCGACGATGACGAACACATGCACGTAGATGCATGAGAATATTTTTTTGTGAAAAATTTGGTTTGAGAGGTTTCCCTTTCGTTTGATGTTTTTGCTTAAAGTGTGTGTGTGTGTGTGTGTGTGTGTGTGTGTGTGTGTGTGTGTGTGTGTGTGTGTGTGTGTGTGTGTGTGTGTCTCTCATTTAGGATTGTGAACGTATGCAGGAGCTGTGCAATCTCCTCGAGGCCTACATCAACTGGAAACATATAGAGAATGTCTTCTGGGCATGGATGGTGAGACAGCTAACTGTGCAGACTGCAGAGTCTAACAGTATGAATGCACCGAGAATTGACCGGACATATTTCACTTTCCATTAATAATAATAATAAAACCTATGCAACAATTGTGCATTGTCATTTTTGCAACAGTAATGTAGAACCTGCATCTACACACACACACACACTCTTATGTCTGTCTCTCTTAATACTTTGTCTGTCTGTCTGTAGGACAGTGTGGTGGACTTATGTCTAGCTCTCTAGCTTTTTTCTTTATGTCTGTGTAGGACAGTGTGGTGGACTGCCATGTTACAGACAAGAGGGAGGCATGTCTGATTAATCAAGACACTGAAGTCTCAGCCAGTAGAAGCAGAGCAGTTTGCGACCATGGAAACCAAGTGCTGGAAAGCTTTAACAACATGCTGTTGGGACTTCTGGCTGTGCAGGAAATGGTTTACAAATGCACAGTGCACACAATATGCAACACGCAAAGCTTGCAAATGGATCCTTTTGTAGACATACAGTTGGTGTGAAACATACACACATAGAGAATAACCACATAACTACAAACCTGACCCGAATTCTGTCGACCATCTTGTGTTCAGAGAGGACAGCGAGGAGAGGAGGAGCCCAGATGCAGATGGGGAACGGAGAGAGAAGACAAACTACTAGCGGGAAGCCACAGCAAGAGATTACCTGATAAGTTGAAGACGTCACCTCCCTCGTTCCCCTCACTCTCTGCACATGTTTCCCCTAGTCCTTTACCCCAGGCCTACAGGCTCCGGCTCCAGGGGGAGACTAAGACACAACGCTCCCCAGCAGAGCAGCCTAGTGGCGGGGCGCCACTGGCGGGAAAGCTGCAGGCATCCCAGCTGCTACTTCAGACAGAGGCCTCCTTACTGGAGAGGAGGGAAAGAAGCCGACGAGCCAATAGGATGCAGCTACAGGAGATGATTGGCAGGCTACACGATCTGGTGTTAATAGCCCCTTAAAAATAGTGATTTTTAAGCAATGGAATCGAGCACTAAGATGAAAACACATGTTTTTGCAATTAAGGATTTTAATTGGCTCTAATTAGTAACATGACATTTGAGCCAATCATATCAGTTTAAATAATTTGTCATTTTAATCAACACTGAATAAATAATACAACATTAAACAATACATAAAACTACAAATGTATTTCTATAAAGAAAGGACAAAGTGATTTCTAAATTAAATGTATAATTTACTATCTGCAGTGTAATTAATATACATTTGCCCTGAGTTTAATGATGAAAACAATGTATTGACCCTACCCTAAATTAGTTTGCTTCGTAATATTTCCATTTCATTAAAGAGAGATCTCTTTAAAGAGTAAACCTACAGTCCATGCTCCAAACCACAATGTGTTTGCTTGGGCACTATGTTTATGTTTATGCAGTGTAATGTAAACATGCTTATATTAAAGGTGGGTGTATCATTTTTAATGTAATCCATCATTTTAAAATAAATGCAAATTAGAGAACCAATACTGTTCCTAAATGATATCCTGGTCCCCACTCTTTCACCAGGTTGTTGGACATGTAGAGGACCTCGAGTTTCCTCTCAGCTTCTCAATCAGGTTGTAGGAGAGCCACAGCTCTTCTAGTGTCATACACACACGTAACTGTTGCCACCTCAAGGTTAAAACCATGTTAGGTTTAAAATGTCATGAACTGATTATCGATCACTAGAGGGCAGTACAAGACATACTTTGCTCCAAATGAATCTCCAACATAAACTTTTGTTTTGTGCCATCATCCCATAAAACCAGGGTAAATAAAACAAAATACAATTGTGGTATCTGCTAGCAGCAGACAAACATTTTTGGAGAAGCAGATGTTTAACAATCATTTTACTACTACTACTACTTATGGTTATTTTACTACATTAATTGACACCCAGCTTAATTATTTAGTACAAAATCACTTGAAATGTGTAATGACAAATTCACCTGAATTTTGTAAAGAAATTTAATATCTGCAAACTGCATTTCAGAATATACATTCAACACCAGCATACACATGTTTACCTTTTCAGTTTTTTGGGGGTAAATCAGTGACTATTTAAATATTTTACATACTGAGTTTAGTTCAGGGTTTTTATTCTTGATATATACATAGCTGTTTGGTTGAAAATTGAACACAAATAGCCACACTGTTGTGAAGCTGTATATGTAAACTCATGAAAAATCATTTAGTGTTAACAACTAGCAGCTTCTGCATGTAGGAGTTCAGCCACTTCTGTCTCTCCGTCGCTGTGAGGAGCTTGCTCTTCTCTCTAAACGCTGCGTCGTCTGCTACCACCATGTTCCTTTTACCCACTCTCTGCTGGCTCAGTTCACCTGGCCAGTCTTTATCCAGCCTACACACACATGCACATGTGCACACACACACCATACATGTTTCATGTCACATAGATGGAGGCATGTACAATGTCACAGATATTGATAATGCATTAAACTAGGGGTTATTTTACAAATCAGGATTTCTAAATCATGTTCTAACTACTGAGCCTGAGATGTAATACTGAAGGTAAAGTCAGATAAATCCTGCTCCTGTGCACAAGAATTCAGCCATTGTCTGTTTGTGTTCGTGAATCAGATCAAGTGGTGAAGACAGAGCGGACATTGTGGTAAGACTGCAGTATGTTTGCTTACGCCATGTGTAATGCAAGATTATTCACCTGGACTCTACGCCTTCCGACAGCTGGGACTTGGGAGCTGACAGCCACGCCCAACCAATTAAACGTGCTTTGCTATTGGCTGCTGCATGGAGGCCTGGTGCTGACACCAGCTGAATTCCCCAATTGTGAAGAGAGAAAGAGGGGACGTTATAGTCCTCTTGTGTCCGTTCATCTGAATTGTCTGGGCTACTAAAAAAAAGAATAATAGAAGAGGTTGGCATATTATCTTATTTTAGTTCATTAAATAAAATTCAGTTCAATAATTAATTTTCAGTATAGTAGTGCAGTGTTATCAATCAGGCAAACTCATGCAAAAAATAAATAATCACAAAATCTAGAATACAAATTATAAATTAAAACATCCTCTGGTGAAAAAACATCATTATGGTTGGTCTTTTGATTTGTTCAATAGATACCAGGTGAAGCTCCAAACTAAGTGATACCTGCCACTAACTGATAATGTGTTTGGTACGGGTACTGTGTTTGGGGCTGTCCCAAGATGTTACTCTTTTGCATGTAAAGCATTCCAAATTGCAATTTAAGTTGATGTTATGAATACTGACAAATACAAAATAAGAATACAATTAAAAAAGGTTATATATGGAATTAAGATCAAAGTTATTTGTTCTACATAAATGACTGGATTTTATTTTATTTTATGTATTTGCATGTTCGCCAGTGTAATCATTAATATCCGTCTGTCTAAATAAATGATAGTTTGAAATATTACCGGAGTGCTACTAGAGGTTGAGGAAACCCTGAGGTCAGTAGAGTTGTACCCAGGATGCAAAGCAGAAGCAAGGAAAAGCGGGAAAACATGGGCAGCTTAGACATCCTTAAAGCACACAAAAAACAAAAGACAAGAATTTATCATCAAAAATTAATGAAATAATGAGTATAGGCAGCAAGCAGAGCCAGTTTTCTGTAGCAAGTAACAAGCAGTTGGCTTTACATTCAAAACAGTGCCAGCACAAAACAGTTCTGCAATTGCTAATAATGAGAAGTAGAAAAAGGAGATTATGGCCCTGAATGTAATATTTTAATAATGTCTTACAAGAGCTATACTTATAATTATTTATCATATGAGGCTGAAATACCTCACTATGTTCTTAAAGAACTAGGGTTACACAAATACAGATTTTATGCTAATATATTATTAGAATATTATTCACTTTATTGTTATGCCTTATTTGTCAAGGTAGATTAGAAATAGGGTTGCAATCTGATTGCAAAAGTTGCAAATGTGTATGTGCAACCTTAGATTGCAGCTTTGTGTTTGTTTGTTTAAGGTAATAATAAAATGATGTTTGTGATCACATTTGCATAAACACAACAATAAAAACAATTATTTTCACATTTTGTTGTGGAGGAGTGTAGGCACACATTGTTAGAGGTAGAATATATGCTTTTTTGGTTGTCATTGCCAAATAATTTTTTATAGAAAATGTATGCTTATTTCCATGACAATATTATAATGTTAGTACTAATAATTTTATATCAAACCATTTAAACAAAACATCTTACCCAGCTTTTACCAAACTAAAACTAATGCATTTTATTAGTATTCTTGTAAATAAAGGAGAACTAAGTGTTGTGAAATGTTTATTGCAAGTTTAATTTAAAATATATTTAACTATTTATTCATTACAATTTCTTAAAAAACAACAACTGCAAGCCCAACTACTGCCGATATGTTATGGTTAGTTTTCAAACCAGCACAAGCATCTTTCACTGTGAAAACCCACAGGATAGCCAGCAATCATCACTTTTGAGTCAAAAGAAACGCATTTGGTTGCACTAAATTCACAAAACCGATTAAAAGTGTGTTGCTTACCTGGTTTATCAGCTGGACGGATGGATCTGCTGCAGTTGGTTGATCCAAGGATTCTGAATATCAGAGTTCAACGTTGACGTTGAGTTTTGTAACATTGATTCTCAAGTTATTATGAGCTCTCTGCCTAGTCTGTTTCTACCACTTGTAAAAAATGCCAACCTCGGGTCCCCACACTTTTATTTACCAGACTAACCTACAATGCCTTTAAACTCTATTCTTCCTACACATGCACTTGCGCTCTCTCTCTCTCTCTCTCTCTCTCTCTCTCTCTCTCTCTCTCTCTCTCTCTCTCTCTCTCTCTCTCTCTCTCTCACACACACACACACACACACACGTCAACAGATGTGTGTGTATGGCTGAAGCAGCTTGTGACGTAAGTGGGACTGCTAGTAGTGGACGTGTGGACTAGTAATGCTGTTAGCTTGTTAGTGGCCTATTACAGAGATTTAGTTGCGCAGTGGATGTTATGACCAATGTTATGGTCATTAAAAGCACGGTGTGTCAACACATACACACACACTCACTCTCACATGCACAGACACACACACGCACTCACACACAGCTGACTAAACTATCATTGGGTATTTCCTCGATGCACACTTGTCTCTGGATGCCTCTTGTATATGCGACACTGAAACATTTTTACTGAAAATAGAAATGGTTTGAAATCCATTCATGAAAATGAGACTAACCTTTTATGGAGGACTAAAAGTGCCAAAATTAAATAAATAAATACACCATTAAATAATTACTTAAATGTGTCATTAATTCATTAAATTGGAATTAAATACTTAAATGTGTAATTAATTCATTAAAATACAGATTAATTTTATGTAAAAAAAACAACATATATAATCATTTCACTATTTAATTAATTTACATTTACATTTCATGATTTACATTTACATTTCATGATCCTGTGTTGCAGTGCTTCATGAATTGTCAAACTGTCAAACTCGCCCATCAAAGTCAGTGGGTGGGGCTAACACTAATCTAGTCTGATCCATTGCTTTGGTCTGAAGTAGAGTGCCTGGATAGAGAAAATGGAGGATCTTCATGAACTTTCTAGGGAGTTGGTGAGAGACGTTTTAGACTTAGCAGAGGATGTGGAAGCAGGACCAGACAGTTTTGTTTAATAGAGTATCTAAACCAACGTAGAGGGGAATAGCGCCACCCAGTGTATTGGAACTAGCTCTGCATCAATCCATTATCTGGAATTGATTTGGCTTTTAGCACTCCTAGTGGCTGTTTTGAAAACTGCTGTCAATTGAATGGTTTGTTGTTATTGGTCAATTAGGTCACATGTGCTGGGCCTCAGTTCAGACCAGCTTCTTTTCCTTGAGTGACACACAGTATGTTCCAGAACTCACGTGTGCTGATTGTTTGCCAACCTCCTGTTTTGAGCCTTGGAGAAGCTTTGTTTGTAAGTTAATATTGTTTGTTTCAACTCTATGGCTAAGCATTGATGGATAATTTGTTGTCTTATTTTGCATTTGTAGAGCTTTGCAGCTAATTGCCTAGCATGACATGTGCTTTCATTTACTTTGCTACACAGTATGTAATGCAGCCATCTTATTAGCTCTGAATTGCTAGTGTATTGTGTAGGACATATTTACAGTAAGTTTATGTTATGTTTTATTATTTACACTGAGAGTTTTCTTTGTTTTTATTTTTAGTTTCACAAATTTCTGGAAAAGCATTGTAAGAACAAGAAATTGATGAAGATTACACAGTAAACAGCCTTCAACTTTACTTCTACGTCTGTCATCATTCCATCCCTTCAATGCCTAGTACATCTGTTTAGCTATCCGTCACTTCGTGTTCAGTCACACACGCAGGGGACAGAATAGTGAAAAAACAGCATCACAGCGAGGCCAATACAACCGCTGGCAACAAGACAGCTGCTCTCATTGACTCCCCTGGCCCTGCCTCTTTTAATAAGCGGTGTACACTCTACAGCATACAGAAGATGGACGAGGAGACAAATGCAGATAATGGACAGGAAAGTAAATCCGTAAATTCATCTTTAAAGTCATATACGATAAGATCATCTGCTAGTCATTCTACCAGCTCTTCTAAAAAATCATCAGCAAGCCTGGCAGCAGTTAAAGCACGCGCCAAAGCCGAAGCAGTGCGCGCCCGCACCACCTTTATCAAAAGGAAAACCGAGCTCATGGTGGAAAAAGCCCAGTTAGAGGCTGCTCTAACAACACTTAAGCAAGAGCAAGAGTGTGCAGCCGCCCTAGTTGAAGCAGAGATTCTGGAATCAGCCGCTGCAGAACTGGGCTCTCAGACCAATGCCAAAGCAATGGATATTGCTATTGCAGCAATTCCCCATGACTCCGGAGAGAAAAGGACAAACGACTATGTTGAATGCCATTCTAGACTTCACTCTATTAAGTTGTCACCACCCCTTCTTGGTTATCACACTCAACCCAATCAGCCACATGACATCCTTCGTGCCCCCCTACACCAAGACAGTGAGCAAAATAGGCAAGGCAAGGCAAGGCAGCTTTATTTATATAGCGCATTTCATACACAATGGCAACTCAATGCGCTTTACATAAAACAATAAGAATTGAAATAAAAAATTAAAAAAATAAAATAAATAAATAAAAACAACTACAGAAGAATAGAAAGACATAAAATACTATAAGAGCAGCATAAAATCATAATTTAAAAGGACATAGTGCAGTTAAAATTTACAATTTAAAGTGCTTTGAACAAGCTCAATCATAAGCACAGGAGAAGAGAAGTGTTTTTAACCTGGATTTAAAAATGTTCACAGTTGGGGCTGATTTCAGTTCAGCTGGTAGTTTGTTCCAGTTTTGTGCAGCATAACAGCTGCTTCACCATGTTTAGTTTGAACTCTGGGCTTCACTATCTGACCTGAGTCAGTAGATCTCAGAGCCCTACTGGGTTTGTATTCTACTAAGATGTCACTCATGTATTCTGGACCTAAACCATTCAGTGATTTGTAGACCAGTAGCAGAACTTTAAAGTCTGTTTCTATAGCTGACTGGGAGCCAGTGTAAAGACTTTAGGACTGGAGTAATGTGCTCTGATCTCTTTGTTCTGGTTAAAACTCGAGCTGCAGCATTCTGAATGAGCTGCAGCTGTTTAATGCTTTTTTGTGGGAGTCCAATCAGAAGACCGTTACAGTAGTCGAGTCTACTGGAGATGAAAGCATGAATCAACTTCTCCTGGTCTGTTTGAGACATAAAACCCTTCACTCTGGATATGTTCTTAAGCTGATAGAAGGCTGTTTTGGTGATGGATTTGATATGACTGCTGAAGGTCAAATCTGAGTCTATCAGCACGCCAAGGTTTCTGACTTGGTCCCTAGTTTTTAGAGAGAGTGACTCGAGATGTTTACTGACGGCAATCCTCTTCTCTTTATTGCCAAAAACAATTACCTCAGTTTTGTCCTGATTTAATTGAAGGACATTTTGGTTCATCCAATTTGTTACTTGCTCTAAACAGTGACACAATGACTGTATTGGACTGTAGTCATCTGAGGACAGTGCTATGTATATCTGCGTGTCATCTGCATAACTGTGATAGTCTACATTAGAGTTCTGCAGAACTTGACCCAAAGGCAGCATATATAGACTGAACAGAAGGGGTCCAAGAACTGACCCCTGAGGAACTCCACGTCATAGCCATTCGATTGGATTCATAACTTCCAATGGTCACAAAATAACTCCGCTCTTCCAAGTAGGACCTGAACCATTCTAAGACTGTTCCACTGAGTCCTGCCCAAGTTTCCAACCTGTTCAACAATATACTGTGATCCACAGTGTCAAATGCAGCACTGAGATCCAACAGGACCAGAACTGACACCTTGCCCGAGTCAGTGTTTAACCTAATATCATTTAACACTCTAATAAGAGCTGTTTCTGTACTGTGGTGAGGTCGGAAGCCTGATTGAAATTTGTCAAAGAGGCCACTGGAATTCAAGAAATTGCTGAGTTGATTAAAAACCACTTTCTCAACGATCTTGGCTATAAAAGGAAGATTTGAGATAGGTCTGTAGTTGGTTAACATGGAAGCATCCAGCGATCTCTTTTTTTTAAAGTCAGATAAGCCTCTCAGCTCCCAAAACCTACGGTGCTCTGACTTCTTTCACAGCCTGGTTCAGAATGTTGGCGATCGTCAACTGGGAAGCAAGATATTCGAAATAACAGAGGACGACAATAAGGTTGCTCCATCCATTGAGGACAGACAGTTCGTCCAGTTGATGGACAAGGAGATGTTCATGGATAATAATAACAGTTGGGTGGCTCCTCTTCCCTTTCGGACACAAAGACCACGTCTCCCCAACAACAGAGAACAAGCTCTGGCCCGTTTCACCAGTCTCTGCCGTACTCTCGAGAGAGAGCCTGAAATGAAAAGCCATTTTCTGGCTTTCATGCAGAAAATCTTCGATCAAGACCATGCTGAACTGGCTCCACCGCTACATGATGGAGAAGAGTGCTGGTACCTTCCCAGTTTTGGTGTATACCACCCACGCAAGCCTGGACAGATTCGAGTCGTGTTCGACTCCAGCGCTTCATATCTTGGCCTCTCATTGAATGACGTGCTGCTGACAGGACCAGATTTAAACAACAGTTTGCTGGGAGTGCTAATGCGGTTTAGGTGTGAGCAGGTGGCCATAACATCAGATATCGAACAAATGTTCCACAGCTTCGTCGTCAGGGAGGACCACAGGAACTTCCTCAGATTCTTGTGGTTCAGAAACAATGACACCACCCAAGAAGCCGTAGAATACAGGATGAAAGTCCACGTATTTGGCAATCGCCCCTCTCCTGCGGTTGCTATTTACGGACTACGGCGAGCAGCTCTACATGGGGAGGACGAGTTTGGAGGAGATGCAAAACAGTTCATAGAGAGGGACTTCTACGTCGACGACGGACTCAAGTCACTGCCATCTGCAACTGCAGCCATCAATCTATTGAAATCAGCCCAAGATATGCTTGCCATCTCAAACTTGAGACTCCATAAAATAGCATCCAACCATCCAGTCGTCATGCAGGCATTTCCATCCACAGACCACGCAAAGGACTTGAAAGATCTTGATCTCGATGTTGACTCACTGCCTGTTCAATGTAGTCTCGGGTTAAGCTGGGACCTTGCAAATGACTATTTCACATTCCGTGTTGCCAATAGTGAGAAGCCATTTACTCGAAGAGGAGTGCTGGCAACCGTCAACAGCCTTTTTGACCCACTTGGGTTTGTGGCTCCTATTACCATCCAAGGGAAGCTCATACTACGGCAACTCACCAGCGGCAACTGTGACTGGGACGCTCCTCTCCCAGCTGAAAAGGAGGCCGAATGGATTGTATGGAGAGATTCTCTGCAAAATCTGGAGCAGTTCCAAAATCCTCGAGCCTATACTACAGCTTCCCTCTCAACAGCTCAGCGCTTAGAGATCCATATTTTTTCGGACGCCTCCATAAAGGCAATTGCAGCCGTTGCATACCTCAAGGTGATGGATGCTGAGGGGAAATGCCATGTTGGCGTCGTCATGGGGAAAGCCAAGTTAGCCCCCTTATCTGTCCATACCGTTCCCAGACTTGAGTTAGGTGCTGCTGTCCTGGCAGTAGAAATCTGCGAGTTGATTGTGAGCGAGCTGGACATCAAGTCTGACAATCTGAAGTTCTACACTGACAGCAAGGTAGTGCTAGGGTACATTTATAATGAAACCAGGAGGTTTTATGTGTACGTCGGCAAGAGGGTAGAACGGATAAGGAAATCCACACATCCTGCACAGTGGCACTACGTCCACACCAGTCAGAACCCTGCAGATGTTGCCACTAGGTCAGTGCCTGCTGCTCGACTCTCAGACACCAATTGGCTTACCGGTCCAGATTTCCTGGCACATTCAGTGGAATCAGACATAGCTGAAGAAGCTTCCTATGACCTCATCGATCCAGAGTCTGATGTGGAGGTTCGATGCCACACCACTACAGCCACATACAACCACACAGGCATTGGTTCGCATTGCTTTGAAAGGTTCTCCACATGGCAATCTCTTCTCAGAGCTGTAGCTTCCCTCATCCACATCGTTCAGTCTTTCAAGTCTGAAAAGGATAGCGATATGAAAGATTGCACTGGCTGGCCCCACTGTTTGAAACATCACACCTCTGATACACTGTCACAAGCAAAGGCTATCGTCATCAGATGTGTACAAAGGGAAGTATACCAAAATGAGATATGCTGTTTGGAGAAAGGAAAAGCAATTTCCAAAAGCAGTCCCCTTAGGAAACTCAACCCTGTCCTGGATGGGAATGAACTTCTGAGGATAGGTGGTCGGCTCCAGCATGCCTCACTTGAGATGGAAGAAAAACACCCTCTCATCATCCCTGGCCGCAGCCAGATTGCGACCCTACTTGTAAACCACAACCACGAGAGAGTTAAACATCAAGGCAGAGTCTTCACTGAGGGAGCGATCCGAACAGATGGCTATTGGATTGTGGGGGCGAAGAAATGCGTCTCCACAAATCTGCGTAGGTGTGTTACATGCAACAGACTCCGTGGTAGGGCAGCGGAACAGAAGATGTCAGATCTCCCAGCTGATCGTCTCAGCACCGAACCCCCATTTACGAACGTGGGCCTGGATGTGTTCGGCCCCTGGATCATTTCCACTCGTCGTACCCGAGGAGGTGCAGCGAACAGTAAAAGGTGGGCGGTACTGTTCACATGCCTGAGTGTACGAGCAGTGCATATCGAGCTTCTAGAGTCAATGGACACATCAAGCTTTATAAATGCTCTACGACGCTTCTTTGCTGTGCGTGGTCCCGCGAAGGTCATCCGCTCTGACTGTGGCACAAACTTTAAAGGAGCCTGCAAAGAGCTGCAACTCCTACAGGATGAGACTAGCATATCAAAGTATCTCAGCAAAGAAGGATGCACATGGCTGTTTAACCCACCACACTCTTCCCATATGGGGGGAGTGTGGGAAAGGATGATCGGGGTGTCAAGACGGATCCTCGACTCCATGCTTACTCAGATCAGCTCTTCCCATCTCACTCACGAAGTGCTTTTGACCCTCATGGCCGAGGTTACTGCAATAATCAATGCAAGACCTCTCACACCCATCGCGTCTGATGCGGACTCACCTTTTCTTCTGACTCCGGCGATGATCCTGACACAGAAGATCTGCATCCCTCTTCCTCCTTCAGGATCGTTTGAGAATGCAAATCTGCATCGCCAGCAGTGGAGACAGGTTCAGCACTTGGCAAATGCTTTTTGGGAAAGATGGAGATGAGAATATCTTTCTACTCTTCAGAGCAGAAGCAAGTGGCAAGATAGTCAAGCCAACATCAAGGAAGGGGACTTGGTGTTGCTCAGAGACACTCGGGTCATGAGAAACGAGTGGCCCATGGCCCTTGTCATTAAAGCTCACCCCAGCAGCGACGGGAAGGTCAGGAAGCTTGAGCTGAAAGTCACCAAAGGAGGAACCGTTAAGACTTTCTTCAGACCTATAACCGAAGTAGTGTTGCTTATGACTCCCTAAGCCTCTACCATTGACAGTCGCTTACTTTATTTCATTCAGTTCGTCAGATTTTGATAGTGGTATTCTGTAATACCAGGCGAGGAGTGTCATGTCACCGTAGTACATGTGGGTAAAGAGCATTTAGCACTCCTAGTGGCTGTTTTGAAAACTGCTGTCAATTGAATGTTTTGTTGTTATTGGTCAATTAGGTCACATGTGCTGGGCCTCAGTTCAGACCAGCTTCTTTTCCTTGAGTGACACACAGTATGTTCCAGAACTCACGTGTGCTGATTGTTTGCCAACCTCCTGTTTTGAGCTTTGTTTTGTAAGTTAATATTGTTTGTTTCAACTCTATGGCTAAGCATTGATGGATAATTTGTTGTCTTATTTTGCATTTGTAGAGCTTTGCAGCTAATTGCCTAGCATGACATGTGCTTTCATTTACTTTGCTACACAGTATGTAATGCAGCCATCTTATTAGCTCTGAATTGCTAGTGTATTGTGTAGGAAATATTTACAGTAAGTTTATGTTATGTTTTATTATTTACACTGAGAGTTTTCTATGTTTTTATTTTTAGTTTCACAAATTTCTGGAAAAGCATTGTAAGAACAAGGAATTGATGAAGATTAAGTAAACAGCCTTCAACTTTACTTCTACGTCTGTCATCATTCCATCCCTTCAATGCCTAGTACATCTGTTTAGCTATCCGTCACTTCGTGTTCAGCCACACACGCAGGGGACAGAATAGACACATTTAAGTATTTAATTCCAATTTTAATTCATTAATGACACATTTAAGTAATTATTTAATGGTGTATTTATTTATTTAATTTTGGCACTTTTAGTCCTCCATAACCTTTTGGTATTATCATTATTAGGTGTGCAGCTTTAGCTGCACAACTCCTTACGTAATACATACTTTAATACATAATGTATACTTAATTACTTACTTCAATACTTTAATATTATTATTATGTTTTTAATAATATTTTATTACGACCAAACAAAACAAACAACACAGAGCCAAAGAGCCAGACAACACATTGATATGGATATATAGAGATATATAGAGATATATATATATATATAGAGAGAAAGTGGAAAAGATTAGACTGTAGATGACCTCTCTCGCTACCTTCACCTCCTCTCAGACTTCGCCTCTACTGTATCAGCAGCCAAATCTACCATCTACTACACCAAGATCAACTCCTCTGCCTCCAACCCTAGGAAACTGTTCCATGTTCTCTTCTCTCCTCACCCTGCCCCCCTCCCCTTCCACCCTCACAGCTGATGACATTGTCACCTACTTTACTAAGAAGGTGAAGGCCATCAGCTCCTCTTTCACCCCTACCACTAACCCCCCTACCACCACTCCCACCTCTGTCCGCCTCACCCACTTTACCCCTCTCTCTCCTGATGTGCACAAACTAGTTATGTCTAACCATGCTACCACCTGCCCCATTGACCCCATCCCTTCCTCCCTTTTCCAAGCCGTCTTGAGCGACATCCTGTGGTTCCTTACCATCTTCATCAACTCCTCTCTCACTTCAGACATTATTCCAGCGTCCTTCAAGATTGCTCGACTCAAGCCGCTCCTCAAGAAACCTACCCTTAACACTGCTGACATCCAGAACTACAGACCGGTATCTCTTCTCTCTTTCCTTTCTAAAACCCTGGAACGTGCCATCTCTAACCAACTGTCCTCCTATCTCTCACATAACAACCTGCTTGATCCTCATCAGTCAGGTTTCAAGACTGCACACTTCACTGTGACAGCCCTCCACGCGGTGACAGAGTCCCTCCGTGCTGCCAGAGCCTCGTCCCTCTCATTGGTTCTCATTCTCCTGGACCTGTCTGCGGCGTTCGACACTGTGAACCACCAGATCCTCCTTGCCACCCTCGCTGAACTTGGAATGCACTATCCTGCGACTCTGTGCTATCCTGGTTCACATCCTACCTGACGAATCGCACCTACCAGGTCACATGGAATGGCTCCTTGTCCAAACCCTGCTCCCCTGACACCAGTGTCCCTCAAGGCTCAGTATTAGGACCGCTTCTGTTCTCCCTATATACTAGATCAGGGGTTTTCAAATTGGGTGAATGTGAGCCTCCCCTTAAAGTAGGTAAGGACAGCCGAGCCCCCCTCCCCCCCCCCGCGCGCCTCACCTATTGAAAACCGCTGTACTAGATCTTTAGGCTCTGTAATCACTTCGCATGGTTTCTCCTATCACTGCTACGCAGCCAACACTATTCCTCTCTTTCCCCTCCTCTGGCAGCCTGATTGCAACTCGCATCTCAGAATGTCTGGCAGACATCAGCACCTGGACGTCTGCGCATCACGTGAAGCTCAACCTCAACAAGACTGAGCTCCTCTTCGTGCCGGGGAAGGACTGCCCTCACATGGACCTACTGGTAACCGCTGAGGACGCTCTGGTAGGTCCTTCACAACTGCGAGGAACCTTGGGGTCATACTGGACAACCAACTGTAGTGCAGAGGCAACATCACCACAGTGACCTGATCCTGCAGATTTTCTCTCTACAACATCCGCCGGATCCACCCATTCCTCTCGAGGGACGCAGCACAGCTCTTGGTCAAAGAGTCATCTCCCGCCTCAACTACTGCAACTTGTTCCTGGCTGGACTCCCTGCCTCCGCGAACAAGCCTCTGCAGCGCATCCAGAACGCAGCAGCACGACTTGTGTTCAACCTGCCGAGGTTCTCCCACGTGACTACTTTCTTCCGCAACCTCCACTGGCTCCCTGTAGCAGCTCGCATCAGATTCAAGACGATGGTACTGACCTACAAGGCTGTAAACGGAACCGCCCTGACCTACCTCCAAGCGCTAAGTCAGACCCCACATCCCGGCTAGAGCCCTTCGCACAACTACCTCGGCCGGCCGGCTAGTACCGCCATCCCTAAGAGCAAGCAAAGATCACACAGCTAAGTCACAACTCTTCTCTGTTTTGGTGCCACTATGGTGGAACGAGCTCCCTGCTGATGTGAGGACTGCAGAGTCGATCACCAGCTTCCGCAAAAGACTCAAGACCCACCTGTTCAGAGTTCACCTGAACTCAGCTTAGCATCCTTCCTCTACTACCCCTCCCTTTCCCCCTCCCATTAAAAAAAAAACAAAAAAACTTTGAGCTACGCGCTTAGTATTTTCACACTTATCTCTGTTGTATAATGGGTTAACTTAGCAATTGGATGTGCTTGAAACATGTTCTTGTGAAATCCTTACTGTACCGATAACGATTTACTGTTGCACTTTCTTCTAACAAATGTACTGTATTGTAAGTGGCTTTGGACAAAAATTGGAAAACAAAAATAAATTAGTTAACATGGGTTGCATTATATACTAATTATACTATATTATATATATTTTGTATACGTTATTACCATGTCAAAGGAAAACAAAGCACGGGCGCCCATTCTGCAGTAGGCAACAAGATCACCAGGAATATAATCAAGGAAGGGTTGCCAAATATTATAAATAAGGTTGTCATTACCAGGGCTTGAAAACGAAATTATTTTTCAATCGTTCCGCTCCGAACGGAACCGGTATATTTAACGTTTTCGTTCTTGCGTTCCGCCACCAACATATCGTTCCTGAACCGGTTCGGAACGTAAATAACGTTCGTTCTTAACGTTCCGGCAGTGTTATTGGGCCTAGTCTATTTTTCTGTGGAAAACCAAGCTAAGTTCCTTGGCAATATCTTTCCAGTACCTAGATATTAAAGGGCATTGCCAGATACAATGATGTAAGTTCCTACATCTTTTCTACACTCTCTACACCAGCGGTTTTCAATAGGTGAGGTGCGCCTCCCCTGGGGGGCGCCAAAGAGCCACAGGGGAGGCGCGACGAGACGCGAAGAAAAAATAACGTATTAAAATAAAATAATTTAAACAAACGTAAATAAAATAATAACGTAAATAAAATAATCCCCTTCACCTCCACCTACTTGTGTGAGTGTGGGTTTTCCGCACTGACCCTGATTAAAAATAAATACAGATTAAGGCTGCAGGTGGAGGACGACTTGCGTTTATTTCTCTCTGCAGTGCAGCCCCGCATTGAACACCTCTGCGCATCAAAAGCGAGGCCTCATTGTTCCCACTGATATGAACGATTAAATTGAACAGCCCGGACCGACGACCGACGTCCATGGCCATGAGGAAAAAGAAAATATATATACCCAATCGCAAAGGGCCCCTCTCGACTCAAGGGCCTGTCCTTACCTACTTTAAGGGGAGGCTCACATTCACCCAATTTGAAAAGCCCTGCTCTACACAGAGGGGAGATATCTGTGGATTCATTTAGTTGAGAAAGTGAGGAGTACACTGCAGTCTGTGTAATATTTTATACTGGCTCTCTCTGAGTCTATTACATGTAAATATTTTCTTAGCAGAAGGCATCTGACCACACCTTAGCATCAAATTCAACCTCCAAGTCCTTTCCCCATAACTCCCTAGTTCTGTTGATTTTCACAAGGTTAACAGAGTAAAGCTTTCCATAAAACATGGAAATTCATTTTTTGTAGTCAAAGGTAGTTAAATTAAAATTAAGAAGAAGCCTTTCAATTGAGCTTTTCAATAGTTGGTCTGTTGGGAGCATAAGATCAGATTTTACAAAATGCTTCACCTGAAGAAAACCAAAACAGCGGGTGTGTGGTATTCTGTATTTACTGTAATCTGAAGTGCGTGAATTTTATGCGTGAATGACATAAAATTATCACCATCAAACAAATCAGTAACAAATCATATCAAACAAATCAGCTCCTTTGAGCACCTATTATTGAAAATACTTTTTCCTATGCGAGGTGAAGGCTTTATTTTGAATGTAAGGTTGTAACACTGATGAGAAACCTCTCCAGCCAACATGTTTAGTAATATCACACAATATCTTAAGTGTGCTAGATATGATAGGATTGTTTTTAACCCCTGCTAGAAGATTACCCATGTCAATTGAGATAAGGCTGAAGAAAGAGAAAGGGGGACAACACAGGGGCTCTACATGATGTAGAAAGTGTTTGGGCCAGCCTAAGATTATCCAGGCATTGCAAGCCCAGTTATTGTATATGTAAGGTCTTCACCTTAAATCTAGATTTCTTTCCATGCCATATACATTTTGAAAGACAACTATAACAGGCTGTTATATTAATCTTAAGTGGTAGCATTTGCATTGGGTATAGTATTCTTGGGAGCACATTCATCTTAATCAGGCTAATTCTACCCATTCATGACAGGCGGCGATCAAACCACCTGTTAAGGTCACTTTTAACTGATTGGGTTTGTACAATTCTTCAATATTTGCTGATACTCTGATGCTCAAGGAAGTAAAGCCTGAGGTTGACCACCTGAAAGGGAAATAGATAAGAGCTCCCCGGTTCCCAAAGTCACCTAGTGGCAAGGCCTCCAACTTGTCATAATTGTACCCTAAAATCTGGCCAAACTGATGGATAATTGATATTAAAACAGGTATGGAACTCTCTGGGTTGGTAATAAACAGCAAGACATCATCAGCATAAAGCAAGGGGATCAGACATTCACCAGGAACCTTGCAACTGGAGACCTGTATAAAAGTTTAACCCACTCAGTAAAACCAGAGCCTAACCCATTCCACCCGATCAAATGCTTTTTCGGCATCTAATGAGATAGCAAGGACCCCTTTCCTTGTATTTTGTGAGAATTGTATTATGTTAAGCAGTATTATGTTAATATCTGGTGGTTTTTTTAATAAATCCTGATCTGATCTAATTAAAATAGGCAACACCTCCTCCAATCGTCTAGCAAGGAGCTTTGACAGTCATTTGCAATCGACCCTCGGCAAACTTATTGATCTGTAAGATGCACAGTTATCATACAGCTTATCTTTCTTTAAAATCAGAGAGATATGGGCCAAATTTAAAGTTGGCGGAAGTGTGCCCCTTTCAGATGACTGGGTAAACATGTCAGTTAGAAGTCCTACCACTAGCTTAGCCATCTTTTTATAAAATTCAGGCCTAAACCCATCAGGGCCTGGGCTTTCCCAATCTGTAGGGGCTTAATGGTCTCTAGGACTTCTTGTTCTGTAATCGGGCTTGTAGCATACATTTCCGATTCTGATTATTCTTATTCTACCCAAACCTCCCCACTCAACTCCTTGTTCATACTTTATGCTAAAAAAATTAATTAAAACTTTATATACTACCTTAGTATCCTAACTTTTATGGAAAGACTGAAAAACATTTACTCTGTACTTTTTTATTGACAAAGCACGGGATTTTTCTCTTTCTCTCGAGTTATGCGGAAATCAAAATATTTAAATAAGCAAATATTTTCTATCAATTCTAAGTCACATTTCAGAATATTCCAGGGCTTGACACTAGGAAGGATACCCCCTTAAGAAGTTTGCCAAGTTTGTTGTTGATAACTTAATAAATGACATCGCAGTGTCGATTTGAATAAATGCTAAGCTCAGTGCTTATGCTCAAAATCACACATAAACGGCACCTATGAATCAGATTTACTCCAAATCACTTAGAGACACTTATCTTATCTCCCTCAAGTGATCCTGAGAAAATGACACTGATTCGTCCAATAACATTTGTGTGGCATGGACAGATGCATGCAAAATATGCGCTGAGTGAACATCACATCACATCACAATCACAAGTCCGCTTCAAAAAGTGCCAGACCCTTCAATCTAGTTATGCACATAGAGGACATCACTTAAGAAGTGTTCCAAGTTTGGTGTCAATAGCTCAATCAATGATGCCACAATGTCAATTTCAGTAAGTGCTCAGCTTAGTGCTAGGCACCACTTCTGCTGGGGTCGCAGTCACTGGGGTCACGGTGCGTGCTGTGAATACCTTTTGAGGCTGTGAGCAGCTTTAATTGTCATTGGGATTAAATGGGATTTTTTTAATATACCAGATTCCAAAAATAGATATTTTTTACTAAAGGTAAAAATTAAACATAATAGAAAGGGGACAGATATGTACCTGCCATTTTTGCGGGGGTCACAAATGCTACGTGTGAACTTGTCACAAATGGTATAGGCCTACCCCATATTCAATTCAGCCCTAGCAAAACCCCCAACAGATGGATATGTTAACCTTGCTCATGAGCATGTTGCTCGATGGTGTTTTGTGCCCCCAACGGAGCCTTCAAGGCAGCGCAGCCTGGAAGGCACTCCCCGCCCCCAAAGTTTCAGCCAATCACAGCACTGCTGCTAATTTCAACCTGCTGCTAATATTCTCAACCTTTTCCCTCTTTCTGCATTGAGTGAGCTCGGAACTGGTAAGATAATTCCCTCTAATTTCAACCAAGTAGATATTTTACGACATTATTTTGACTTTACGCATTGATAATATTTTGACAATATAAAAAAATGTAAAGTTGCGTGTCCTTTGAAATATAGCCAGAACTAACTGTCAAAGTTTTAAGCTAGGTCTCTTCTTTTTACTTTTTAAAGTCATGGTTAGCAAAAGTGCAGTCAATGTGTTAAAACAACAGCATTGGTGGACATTCAAATGATGGTGGCAAATATGGTTTACTATTAACAGGCTAGCCGTAGGCGCTAGCTAACTTCCAGGCAGCATGGTTAGGTCAAGTGCAGTCAATGTGTTAAAATAACTAGCAGTGGTGGACATTCAAGTTATGGTAACAAGTAACCTAACTTTTAAATTAATACGGGACAAATACGACTCAACTTTGTTTTAAGTGCAGTGCACATAGTTAGGGTTAGGGTTAACTTCCAACTAACTGTAATGCTGGCTACCTCTGAGGCAGCCTGTTGAATTGCAGATACCTGCAATGCAGCTTGGGTGATGTTGTCATACTGCCTAACTTAGAGGTATCCAATTGTTGCTTGATAACTGGAGGGCACCTATAAATAGATTAAGTCAGACAGACTTACAACTAACTCTGTAATGCTGGCTACCTATGAGGCAGCCTGTTGAATTGCAGATACCTTCAATGCAGCTTGTGTGATGTTGTCATACTGGGTAACTCAGAGGTATCCAGTAGTTGATAGATGACTGGGAGGCACCTAGACATAAAGACAGACTAACTTCCAACTAACTGTAATGCTGGCTACGTCTGAGGTAGCCTGTTGAATTGTGGATACCTTCAATGCAGCTTGGGTGATGTTGTCATACTGGGTAACTCAGAGGTATCCAGTAGTTGATAGATGACTAGGAGGCACCTAGACATAAGGAGGTTAAGACATACTAAATTTGATTAAAAAAAATATATAAGTAGGTAAAAGCGTAACTCTGCTGTTATACGAACCATAGCCCTGTTAGTATAACCATGAGAACAGTCTGCTGCTTTGTAAAACTAGCTATCCACTTGTTGATATCAGATAACTGCAAGGCATTTTAAGTAATGTTGTATAGGTCGGTGGTTGGGTGTATTTAACTGTATATTGCTAACCCTTTACTGTTTCATTATGTAGGTCTATATTCTGAGAAGATGCCTGTTGTTACAAGAGGTAAGGGTTAACCTGAATACATTTTAGTGTCATAAATTTCATTCTACCATTTTCAAAGTCCCTTTTATTTTTTCTGGTAGTTGTGTTCAGGGGGCAAAATGTATATACATTTTTCATGATGCTTTATTCTTCAGTATTTGTGTCCAATAAATGTATATTCATGATCACTTACAAATAATGACAAAAATATACTAATCCATACCTTGTAATGTCCTCATAGGAAAGAAAATCAAGCAGGTGGTTGATTCAAATGGCAGTAAGTCAGCAATTGATACAGGGACGCATATATATTATATCTTGGTCACAGGGCAGGGGTTGGGGGGATCCATCGACCATATCTATTTTTTCACCATTCCTCAATTCTTGCTCTATGATCTCACCCCTTCTTTCACCCATGTACATCCCCCATCAATTAATTAATCCCTTCTACCATTTATGTTCATCCATTTATCCATACCAAAATTAATCAAACCCTATCTGGTCACTTCCAGATATTCATCACCATTTTTGTTGTTGCATTCAAGGGCCACTGAAAACCTCAAGAATAAACATATTTCACAGGTCACCTCTGGTGACCAGTCCACCCCACTCCACTGCACTCATCCCTCATCGCCTGACTCCAAGGACACTCCCCAGGAAGCCCAAGACCGCCCCCGAGATGATCCCCAGGACCCCCCTCGAGACGATCCCCAGGAAGCCCAAGACCACCCCCGAGATGATCCCCAGGAAGCCCGAGACCCCCCCCCCCCCCCCCCCCCCCCGAGATGATCCCCAGGAAGCCCGAGGTCCCCCCCCCCCCCCCCCCCCCCCCCCCCCCCCCGAGATGATCCCCAGGAAGCCCGAGACCCCCCCCCCCCCCCGAGATGATCCCCAGGGCCCAGTATTTCAAAACTTGTAATCCGGATCAGGATAATCCGGATAATGAAATCCTCCTTTTCTCAGACCTGGATCAAGGTGATCCTGCTGACTTTATCCGAGTATTTCAAAACACCGGCAGGGTGGATCACCATGATCCCGATCTGGGCGGAGACGGATTTCCAAATCTCGTGACGTCGCCTCCGGATCGAAACATGGCGGACTACCTCACGAAAGGAGCAGCTGGAAACGCGACATCCACGTCAAAAATGTAAGTTTACCGTCGTCTAATGTGTAGCGGTTTGAAGACCATACGAATTCCAACCAACATATCATGCAAGCCAACTTCTTCAATCGTCCCCTAATTAAAACCAGGCCGCAGTGATCCCTAATTGAGCCGCGGCCGCGCTAACGGGAGCTAACTTGGCTCCGTTGACTTGAGTGTTAAAGGGGCATTCCACCGGTGGAGACATGAATATGTATTGAAAGTGGATCATATATGTAGTCAAATAGTGGCATCAATTTTAAATGTGGTGCTTTTTTGACCGAGATAAGGCAGAAAATGACTTTTTAGCGATTGTGGATTGCGGACCACAATCCCCATAGTGCATTGCAATGCTCAGCTCCGCAGGCCACTCCCACTGTTGAACTAATTGGTTGAACTGATTGGTTGAACTCCGCCCATAAATCTATCATAAATCAAAAAGTGGCTGGCTATCAATAGCCCGAAGACTTCGAACCCAACCCCTTGGGAGCGAAGAGACCCGCGCTTCTGAAAACCACAATTCCGGCGATATTTACCTTGCCAGATGATGACGATGAAGAGCCAGGAACGTCTGGAACTAGCAGTGCTGGCAGTGCTAGCTGCGCTAAACGCATTTGCCTGGAGGTAAGGCTCTTTCGGACTCGACTCTATTAGCAGCAGTGGCGGTTTTAGGCACGGGCGAAGCGGCAGCCGCCCGGAGTTGTTGATCGTCAACAACTCCGCCAGCCCGTAATCGCGCCCCAACCCCCCCGTCAACAACTCAGCTAGCGGCTACTGAGAACACATCTCATATGATTTGGCTGTTTACAAAGTAAATATCTTGTATGTTTTGGTCGCTTGTTGTTGTTGTAATGTGTCTGCCTCGCTAACTCTAGCAAAGTTAGCAATGTAACGTTAGACACTTAGCTAGGTTCTACACGTTTGCTATTAGCGATGTAAATCCACCATGTTTTACTGTGTTAGTCTGACGTAATTCAAATGTTTTAAAATTATTGAACGTATGACATTTCAGACTCCAACAACGACGTCTGCTGCAGCTTTGTTGTCATCAGAAGAGGTGCAACGTCATCATTCAAGAGCCGCTTCTGAGATGTCAGCTCTACAATAACCCATTCCTCAACAATATTTTGCAATATTACCATGTCTCCTTGCACTGCCTTACCTGTTTGCACTGCCACGAGCACCTTACATACCCAATCACAGGGTCAATATCTTTTTTTAATAGTGTGGATAATGTTGTGTTTTGATCATGACAATTCTTTCTTTGTGAATTAAAAACAAAATGTCACTCCTGCTCTCCTGTCTGCCTTCAACAAAGCATAAACTTGGAAGGAGGTAACTGATTTGCAACAAATTTATAATGCAATGTATACTTGTAATACTTAACTTATAGAAATTATAGGTATGACCACCATTCTGTTATCTTTGTCATCTGAGGCAACAGTAGCTATGTCGTTACAGTTTTGAAATGTTGATCGTTCAATAACTCGAATACACTTGGAGCAACACTACTAAGAAATAACTACAACAACGTAAATGTGAACCATTTAATTAAATAACTATATACAAACAATACAACTGTTGAACGACTATATACAAACAATGAAACTATAGATCGTCCTGAGCGTCCTCCGCTTCTTGGTGCCCGCAGTACTGGCCGTCTGGAGCTGGGTATCTCTGGCGGATAGCCTGCATGACACAAGCTGGTAACACGACTCGACGCCCTCTGCCCAATCTCTCTCCTTGCAGGACCCACTCAAAGTGCCGGTAGGCTGTTAGGCGAAATTGTCTGGACAAAACATCACAAAGCACAAAGTTAGTGATGGTCTTTGAGCCTAGCGTGCCACAGTAGCTAGCATAACTGCAAACTATTTGTGCATTAGTAACAAAGAAAATAAACTTACTTTACAGAAAGACGTCCATTTGGCCCTGTAGGCTTTGGCTGCCGTTTCCAGTTGACCTTAGGTATTCTAAAGTAGGTCTCCAGGACGCCGCTATCCATATGGGGTGCGAAACTCGGGTGATCGACAACACACACGTCCGTGTCGTCCTCCGATTCCTTGATTTCGTCCAGAAGAAATTGGCACCGCTGTAATTCTCGGCAGCAGACAGACTCTTGTTCTGTGTCCATTGGCGCACGTGAGAGCACAGGTACCACCAATCTGCCCTAGCTCGAGCCATTGCGGGCTCCTCGTCCGCGGCAGGCAGGTCGCCTGCCTCGGCTGTAGCGGCAGCAGCTTCAGCCGCCTCCTGTTCCTCCATAGCCCTCAGCTGCTCGTCGCTATATTGTGGCTCATAAAGGTAGCCACGAACACCCGTTTCTACCATAACTTCATCAAAATCCCAATCCTCCATATTGTATCCGTCTGCGTATTCAGTACCTTCGGCCATGTTTTCTGCAGGTGAAGTCTAACGCACTGGCACTGATCTGTGATAGGTGTGTTAGCGCATTAGGTCCCACCCCCTATGGGCGGGTTTGAAAGAGTGGGAACAAGTGCTTGTAGTTTTAATAGAAATACCCCCCCTCTTACACTTCCTCCTACTATGACGTAAAACGACGATTTTTGCGTCATTGTAGGACGAAGTGTAAAAGGTAAATACGGATTTCTCCCATCTCAGGGGAAAATGAGAGAGTGTTGCACAACCATTCAAAAGTATGACTGGGTTTCTAACAATGCAAAGCTTAATGCAAATGGGTGGAGTGTTCCTTTAAGCAGCCAGCGGGATAGCGAGGAAGCGGCTTTGTTGATGAATTTTCGGTCTATGGTTTAACTTAAAAGGGAATTAATTGGACGTACATCATACCGTAACTTTTTAAACTAACGCCAACCTGTTCAGAGTTTATTAGCGTTACGTCATTGGCAACACAGCAGACTTAGGAAAATAGGCGACATGTGTAGACTGCTGCAGGATTTTGGAAACGTTACACGGTACGAGTATTAACTATACGGTTCATTCAGAAGTGTCAGGATGCTATAGTAATGCTGGGGATGATATGCGTTTGTGTACATAAACAAAGATATACTCATACACCTTCTCTTTCTTCTACTTTCAGAGTCCACTCAGCCATGGACCACTCGGCTGGAAATCCTTGGAAACGCTTTAATTGTATTGACAGGTTCAAGGTTTTCAAGTTATTGGATTCTGAATAAAGTGCTTGAAACTGTAATTGCATTACTTTCATGGTATATAGCTTGGTCAGTGACACAACTAAACAGTTTTTCATCCTAATTTGTCTCCCTTATAGGCTCTCACTAAACATAATTATGGTCATTTATAGCAAAATAGCATCTGTTTTGATTAAGTAAAATAATCAGTTTGTACACAAACACTGAATTACATTGCTGCAGGTTTTAAAATCACATTCTAGCCATTTCCAAACATTTTAAAAGTGCATTTTTAAGCTTCTGACTGAAGTCAAATGTGTCTTCATTTAATCAGAAGCATGAAAATATACCTTGAAAATGCTTGGAAAGTGCTTCAATGTGCAGCATGATATAAACTGTGACACTGAAAAAATGCAAGTGCATACATGTCATAGTTTATCCAGTGTTGGGGAGCCAGCTGACGAGCCACTCAACCTCTCGTCTTAATGTGTGTTCCTCACACCTGTGGAGGCTCAGAGGGTGAACCTTCAACCAGCACCAGCATTGCTCCACCCGATCCACCACAAGAGGTTCGTGGGCCAGAGTGTCGGAGACGGAGGAGGCATGCCGGTGATGAGGACGCTTATCAAAAGCTCCTCAAAATGGAGACCCGAGAGGGCAGTCAAACAAATTGAACAGGCCAATGAACTAATAAAGCTGACGCAAAGAAACAGAACTGAAAATAGTGCTGCTCACTTCTGACCTCTGAGTGGGTTAGGTCCTGTTTTAGTTAGTGGACACATTATTTGAAATGTCGGTTTTGTTGGAATTAAAGTTTGTTTGGACCCCGCATTCCTGTTGTCTTTCTCTGATGTTTTGGTACATGCAAGTTACAATGTTTGAAACTAGAATTTGAGAAATAGGTCTGTAATTAATTGTTACTCTTATTTACAGCAGTTTCAGAAAGTGAGGTAAAATATTTTACTATACTTTACATTTCTTACAATTAGGCTGCATTATTATTTTTAAATATACATTTTTTAAATATTTATTTGTTAAAAGTAAAACACTAACACTTTAGATTAAGTGTAATGAACATCTTGAGTAACAATATCTAGGAGAAGTGGAGCTGAGACTTAATCTAAATGATTTAATCCAAGTGAAATCCACCTCTGAGGTGGGATCCAAATGATCCTGACATTTTGGTATCAAGTTGATCCAGAGATCTGCCTTAACTTTTGAAATACCCAAATCCAGCCTTTAATCTGGATTCAGGGGAGGATTGGATTACCAAAGCAGAATCCTGATCTTCAGGATCAGGATTATCTGGATCTGTGTTGAAATACCCAGTTTTCAGATCAGATCTAGATTTAATCCAATCCGACCAGGATAATCCTGTCAATCCCTTTTGAAATACTGGGCCCAGGAAACCCGAGACCCCCCCCCCCCCCCCGAGATGATCCCCAGGAAGCCCGAGACCCCCCCCCCCCCGAGATGATCCCCAGGACCCCCAGACTTTCCGTTGCGTGCCAAGCCTGCTGAAGGTGTGCTCTGGCCACCGCGCATACAGGTAAAAGGATTATGTTCCAAAGATAAATATTTAGGCTTAAAGGTCCCATGACATGCCACCAGGTGTGGTGTGATTAGCCGTTACAAGCCGTTTTGGAAATCGGCCCCTTATGACATCACAGGTGGGCGTGTCCACCTAGATGTGTGCTGGATAGATCAGTCTACCAGCTGCCTACCCAGTGGACTGTAGCAAACGTTGCTCATCTATCCGTCACACATCTAGGTGGACACGCACACCTGTGATGTAAGTGGCAGATTTCCAAAACGGCTTGTAACGGCTAATCACACCACACCTGGTGGTATGTCATGGGACCTTTAATATTCTTCTTCTTAGCAGCAGAAAAAACTTTTTTTCATCACATCTCGTTTCGTAAGAACAAAATTATCTAGCATCGGTCTGGCATGATGATGATGATGAAAGTTAATAGGATTAAAGCGAATTTATGGTAGAGACAAATGGAGCTTAACACTGCGACACTCTGGGCTTTCATCGAAAAATAGAATGTCTTTCATTTTCTTGAACAACCTGACAATGTATGCCAATCGCAAGTTTGCGACAACATCTCTATCGTTTTCATTTCTCGGATTTAGGCTCATTACTCATTAGCCTCTGTTCTTAAATATGTCTGACAAAGGTACCCTGTGTCTGTGGAGGAGCTGAAGAGTCCATGTCGGTCAACACGATGACATCCCTCTTAAGAAGCAACAAAAATGAAAAAGGGCGTCTAAGGGAAGAGCTGAAGCAGGCGGGAGTGTTCCCGGGGCCAGTCACCCAGGTGACATCGTTGTGCACCCGGCTAACAGAGGGTACAGTTAAATTATAAACTGTTTTACATTAAATGTAGTTGAAAAAAGAAATGTTATCATAACAGTGTATCGAAAGCTGTGTTCATTCTTTTCAAATGTATTTTCTGTTTTACCTTTTGTTATTCAAGGTGAAGCAAAGGAGCTTCAGTTGGAGTGCTTGCCGCCAAGGGCATTAATTTCGAGGCGGTGACCATGCCGCTGCCCAGTGACCCAAGTGTTGCAGCAGGAAAGGCGACAGAGTTAAAGTAAGCATTTTCAAAAATACTACAATATACTATTTTGTTTTGCAGGCACTGTGCCTGAATTCAGGTGTGGGCCAGTACATTTAACATTTGATTGTAGATAGTCATATATAATGACATTTTGATGATTTCAGGCACAGTATGATTTCTTGCTTTAAGCTCTGACAGTCTTGTAATGTAACTCAATTCAATCATAAACAATAGGTTAGAAGCTTCACTATGTTGATATAAATGCACAGATAAAGCTATATACTGAGAACATTCTGTTTCCCTCCAGACAGCAGTTGCAACATTTGGCCAAGGAGGTTCAGAGGAATGGCCAGGATTTCGCCAACCTAAGCCATGGTCTGGGGCCGGGCATGGTGGGCGTTGTGGTGGGCGTTTTAACTAATTGTATAGATGCCAATTTGGCCAAAATGCAGTAAATGCACACAAGCACAACTTTTTTGCACAGTTTTGCACACATTCCAAATAATCTTTTAATGTAAGTTAATATTTTAATAAAGAGTTAATTGCATCTTCCAGAGTGTGTGTTTTTCATTTATCCTTTGTTTAACTAGGTACTATCGAGACACTAGCCTCGGGCACCAATGAGTCCTGGCCAACCAAGGCAGCACTTATTTAAAAATACAGTATCATACATTAGAACACACAATGTACAAAATGAAGCTGTATAAAACACCAAACAAATAGAGGAGACGGATTTGAGCTATGATAAATATACTTTATTCATACGAGAGGGAAATTTTAGATATCCAGCATGTCATAAATATACACACATATCTCACACATAAAATGAATCTAATCACTCAGGTGTATAAAAAGTAAAGAGTTAAGAGCATGTGGAGTGATTACTAGGCCCGATTGGGGCCTAGTAACAATTATTGCTACCTAATTAGTATTAAGTATCATTTGGCTTTTGTTACATAAAGTTTACTTTTTTCGGGATGTCCTAAGGCAACCACATTATAAAAAAAACAGTCATCAACATTAATGAAGTGTTGTAATAGCTAAGCCAGTTTCATGTCAGACACAGACACTGTCTTTTGGTAAAGTGTTACCAAAAGACTACACAAACACTTTAATAATTGTGTAATCAATCAGTATAAACCTTTTCTTAAGTATGTTCCTTGTTGGAGGAGCATTGTAACAACCAAATTCAGATCTGACTTTGGGAACATTAAAAATAATCCTATAATTAGACGTGTGTGTGTGTGTGTGTGTGTTTAAGAGTTCTCTGCTCTCTTCTTCCAATATCTGATCTTGTTTGTAATTTTGTAACAAAGTACTTGAATGAAATTCTAATGAAATAATGAAGTCAATGTATCCATCAATTAAGAAAAATCATTAATCTTTATGGGTTCACACATTACAAGACAATCACATTTTTCAAAGAATAATGAATCTTGCGTGTCTTTGGGATCTCAAGTAAAACATATATTAGAAATATGCAACACTATTGTTATACTGTGGATTTCTTTCTTCTTCTTCTTCTTATTATTATTAGTGCCACGGGGCCATCGCACCGAGCACTGGCCCCTACAGCTAAAGCTGAAGGGACCAGTTTTTTTAAATTATTATTAGTGCCACGGGGCCATCGCACCGAGCACAATTGTTATTGTGTGGATTTATTAGTGCCACGGGGCCATCGCACCGAGCACTGGTCCATCGGTCCATCGGGGCCATCGCACCGAGCACTGGTCCCTAAGCTAAAGCTAAAGCTGAAGGGACCAGTGCTCGGGGCAAAGCCCCGAGCACTATTGTTATACTGTGGATTTTTTCTTATTAGTGCCACGGGGCCATCGCACCGAGCACTGGTCCCTACAGCTAAAGCTGAAGGGACCAGTGCGCACTATTGTAGTGCCCCGAGCACTATTGTTATTGTGTGGATTTTAGGGCTGGACCCGAATATTCGACTATTCGGATATTCGTTCGTTGGGTAGGTATTCGGTTTTCAATTTTGGGATTCGGATATTCGTTTTTTTTTTTTTTTTTTTTTCTAAATGTAGGCTATCACTAAAGGCGAACCGCAAAATACATTTTGTCAGCACATTCTTGTACTATATTTATACTTGACTGTTAAGATGTGGAAATATATACCATCTCAGCTTGGGCGCGTGACATCACTCACAGCAGTGAACGTCAGGCTTCAGTTCACCTTGGCCGTTAAAGGGAAGACAAAATGCCGAAGACCTCAGCTGTGTGGGAACTAGGGATGGGCATAATTAATCGATGATCGATCATTGATCGTTAAGAAATGTGTCGATCAATTTATATTGTTATCGATCAAAAGGACGTTGTGTTGCATACTGTGAGTCTTGAAGCGGTGCGGTGATCGCGGCTTTAGTTCCCCATGTCTGATCACTGTAATTCGGAGCGTGAATATCGGTTGAATATCTAATATCTTTCTAACTTTAAAAAACACTTTAGTATTTTTTAAGACGATAGTCGCACATCCCTCGTAACTACGCCGTGAAGGTGAACCCTCCCGGACTCCGCTATTAACATGAACCGCTCCGCCGGAGGAGCCGCACATCCACACGCACCGGACACCACAATACAAACACACATGTTTTACATTTGATTTTAAATAAAGTTGTGTGCAGTTATACGGATAAATACGATTATTGATTAATGACCGATCGCGTACTGCGGTCAAGACAGCCGTCTCTCGGTTCGCGTGGTCAAGCCAGCCGCTCCAACATTTTCAATATTTCCATAACTGTGACATTTTAGCAAAACGTTCAGCCTCATATATGTTTTCTGACTAAGGTATTTCTTTTAGATAGTTCATGCAATTGTTTCTAAATGTGTGGCTCATCTTTTTGTTTCGAGCCTTTTCCGAGCGCTGGCTGCACATTGTATCGGCATATGTCGGCCTTTTCCCCTTTTTTCAAAACAGTTATACAGTTCAATGCCCACTTTTACTGCCTTGTTTGATTATTGTTGGCCGATAAGTAGGCTACTTATTGTGATTGGAATACAGATGTAGTCTTGTTGGATCGTTTCCAAACCTTTAAGAGTGCATGTAGGCGCATTGTTCGGCTTTTACGAGCGCCGCATAGGCCTATAACCAGGGACGGGCTGCCATAGGGAGGTTCGGCCGGACGATTTCAGGCCGATTATTTTGTATTTTTTATTTTGTGTATTATTATTTTTGGGCCGGTCCAGATTATTGGGCCGGTCCAGGACTGTCGCACCCCCCCCCCCCCCGTCAACAATCCCGCCCGCCCCCCATCAACAATCGCGCACCTCAGCTTTTATCCGCCGTTTAAACAGTAACGTTACACATGATAAAAACGTGCACTTACTTTGCTTGGAAAATAGTTGCAACTGATCCGAATAGTACCAAACCTCACACCAAACCTTTTGCAAAAAGTTTTTTTTTTTTTTTTTTTTTTTGCCCCCCCCCCCCCGAATATTCGAATATTCGCTGTCGATTACTACCGAAGCTCCGGAGCCCAAAATATGGTATTCGGGACAGCCCTAGTGGATTTTTTCTTATTAGTGCCACGGGGCCATCGCACAGAGCACTATTGGCGAAGCCCCGAGCACTATTGTTATTGTGTGGATTTTTTCTTATTAGTGCCACGGGGCCATCGCACCGAGCACTATTGTTATTGTGTGGATTCTTTCTTATTATTATTCCTCTTCCGGACACATTTTCGATTCGCTACTAGACAAATGATACATCAAAATGTGCGTCTTCTTCGGGATCGGTGTGCTATTGATTTTCTAAGAATAATACGAATTTTTCGCGACGTAAGTCGCGAAAAATACCGGAAAATTTCCCATAGAGAATGAATGGGAGGGGGGAAAAAAACAAAGACTTTTCGTACTGTCTGCTGCTCCGGCATACTTTCACCTAGAAACTCAATTTAAACTTTAAACAGTAGACACAAGTCTTGTGTATTTGGTGTACTATTCCACGTTTTGATACGTCATATCGTTTTTAATCAATCACTGATCAATGACCATGATCATTTTTGGAGAAATTATGAGATTATAATGGGTGTGTATTGCGAGGAATTTTCCCGCCTTTTCCCGCCAGAGTCAGATTAGAGTGGGAGAGAGCCCAAAATTAATCCAGATTTTGTCTCTTTCCACGCTGCTCCTGGCCACAGTTTACACTTTACACACATGATTTTTTCCAGTTTTGTAGACATACTTGTTCTGTCTCTCACAATGTGCTCAAAACATCAGAGAGACTTACAGAATTTGAATTAGCAGCCTCTAAGTGCGGCCAGTCTGTCTCTTCTCCCCATTGACTGCAATACAAATATTTTCAAATATTTTCAGAGAGAAGCAGAACGGACCCCTGTTTTAAACTTGCAAGTGTGTCTTGCAAGTGTAAGCTACACAGACATATTATATATCAAACTGTTCGAATATTTTCAAATATTTACAAAATATTCAAAATATTCAAATATTCAAATAATATTCAAAATATTCAAATATATACAAATATTTTCAAATATTTTCAGAGAGAAGCAGAACGGACCCCTGTTTTAAACTTGCAAGTGTGTCTTGCAAGTGTAAGCTACACAGACATATTATATATCAAACTGTTCGCCTGAATCCCGGGATTCCTACCGTGTAAATATCTAAGCTGTGACATGTATACTTTTTGAGTTAGACCGTTTGAAGCCAGCCCTGCTTTCCTCATAGAGAATAGTGGCAGTTTGGAGAGAAGCAGAGTGAGGGACAAAGTGGCAGTTGGCAATCAATACACACGCGCAGCCGCCCCCTCCCCCCACTGGAGTAGTGGGGGGGAGGGGCGGCTGTGTAACCCGTTTCTATGACTACTGTATTAGTAGAAGTAGCATGTTCGTGTCAGAGTGCAGGTTAGAGTGGGAGAGAGCTCAAAATAAATCCAGATTGTTTCTCTTTCCACGCTGCTCCTGGCCACAGTTTACACTTTACACACATGATTTTTTCCAGTTTTGTAGACATACTTGTTCTGTCTCTCACAATGTGCTCAAAAAATCAGAGAGACTTACAGAATTTGAATTAGCAGCCTCTAAGTGCGGCCAGTCTGTCTCTTCTCCTCATTGACTGCAATACAAATATTTTCAAATATTTTCAGAGAGAAGCAGAACGGACCCCTGTTTTAAACTTGCAAGTGTGTCCACAATATTTACTCTAGAAACACTTTAGAAACACCAAATCGTTCAGTAAGTCCTTACAGTGATGATGGTTTTATTTTTTCTGATACGTGCTACCGTTTTGTCAGAATAAGCCCAAATGTGAGACCAGTGCAGAGGCAGAAAAGCGCTATTTTTCTCAACGGTTCTTTCAGCCTCAGCCTGGGGGCTATCGCGCGCAGGTGTGTGCGCGTGATCTAATTACGGTTGGTTAGTCAGTTTAACTGGCGCTAGGCTGTTGTCAGGCAAACTCTACAGATATCCGTCGTCTGATTGGACGGCGGATACAAGAGGACTCCTATTGGTCAACGCCGATCTGCTCTTCCGCGTTCTTCACGCTACACAGGAAAACATTGCTATGATAGCCGCGGTACACGGGAAAGAGATGGCGGCGGGACACGGGCACTGCTTCTGGTAAGATTCGCCGTTTTGAATCTCAAATACAGGTCCACGGTGGTTTGTTAAAACCCACGCGCGCACACACACACACACACACACACGGAGAACGCGCTGTTTTATCCGCGCGCACACACACGCACACACACGCGTTTTGTTTCAATGTCCGCGCATTATATGACTCAGCTGAAACACGGGAGGACGCGCTGTATTTATGAAAGCTTAGGGTACATTCACACTACGTTTTGAATGTCAAATGGACCATTGTTTTATACACTTTAACACCAGTTAGCAAATATGCTACAGGTCCACAGTTGTGTGTTAAAACCCGCCGCACACACGCACACACACACGCGTTTTTTTCCAATGTGAAACACGTGAGGACACGCTGTATTTATCAAATTGATTGGGTCTTATTAGTCATATATACCTTTTGTCATTTAATCCTTCTTTTGTGGGTACTCCGATCCCATTGCCATGCCTTGCTACGCGACGGATAATGCGCTCTGTAGCGCTCCAATCAGTGGCGGTTGTAGGGTGGGGGCCAGCGGGGGCCAGTGCCCCCCTAACTCTGAGTCCGGACCCCAGAGTTATTAAAATACAATTAATCGGTATTTGAATGAATTAATGACACATTTAGGTATGTAATTCCAATTTTAATTAATTAATTGCACATTTAAGTAATTATTTAATGGTGTATTTATTTATTTTTGGCACTTTTAGTCCTCCATAAAACTGTACTGTATCTTGATTACTTGACTTGATTCGTGTGTGTGTGTGTGTGTGTGTGCAGACAACATGGAAGATCATCACGTGTGTGTGTGTGTGTGTGTGCAGACAACATGGAAGATCATCACGTGTGTGTGTGTGCAGACAACATGGAAGATCATCGTGTGTGTGTGTGTGTGTGTGTGTGTGTGTGTGTGTGTGCAGACAACATGGAAGATCATTACTGCCCTCTCGCTTAACTCTACTCTGCCTGCAACCCTTTTCATCGTTTTTTTGTAACTTTGTTTCCCACATAATGAGGTTGAAAGGGCATAGGTTGCTGTATGAATAAGTACTTCAAAAAGGAATGTTTGTTGTAGGTGTGCTCCTTGTATATAATATCATAATGTCACTACATATTACATAATGTACTACACACTCGGGCAGTAGCCCCCGTGGCACTTTCAAAATTTCCCCCGAGGGAATTTTCTAGTTAGTGCCACGGGGCCATCGCACCGAGCACTGGTCCCTACAGTATCTTGGATACTGGACTGTCACTATTAACGTATAGACTGCTGTGTGTATGTGCACAAGAGAACCTGGGTGCAAAATGTATTTGCCAACGCTGCTGTGTTTTGTCTTGTCTCTCGGTGCATATATGTCAGATGATGCCATAATGCTAACAGTGCTTTCCTTGATTAATGCTGTACACATGGCATTTTTAATCTTTCACTGAGCTTTGTGAAAAATGTTGGCCTGACTAACTGAGTCTGGACCACCCTATGTCGCCGTATTACTGTGAATCATTTTTTAAATGTATTTATTTATTTCATTTCATTTTTATTCATTTTATTTTATTTTATTTCATTTTTTAAATTTCAATTCTTACAGACACGCACGCACACACGGACAACCACCTATGAAACTGAAAACGTAGTAGTGTGGATGTAGCCTTCGGCAGCAGATCGGCTTGACCTGTGTTCGTATTTATACTTTGAAGCTGCTCATGCAGTGATCAGTGTTGGCGGTTGTCGTTGATTTCCTGTCAATGGTCAAAGTAGGTGTGTGTCTGCATCTGTGTGAATAAATGCGTACTGTTACTGACCAATATCTTAAATATTTTAGGGAGGATGGCCACAGATCCAGGAAGAAGACCTCCAGAGGACCACAGCTAAAGACAGCAACCCAACAGACAAGTAAGAGACATTTACCCCTGCATTGTCATTGATTTCATGACAATGGTTAATGTAGGTTGTGTCTGTTTTTCTGTGAATAAATGCTTCAACACTCTGATAACTGTTACTGAACAATGTGTTAAATATTTTAGGGAGGATGACAACAAATCTTGGAAGACGAGGACCAAATATCAAGACAGCAAGTCAGCAGAAGAAAAGTAAGAGACATCTGATCATTTCCAACTGACATTTCCAACTGACATTCTAACGGCTCAAACACAGACACAAACACACAGACACAGACAGACAGACAGAGACACACACACACACACAGACAGACATACGCACACACACACGCACACACGGACAAACACACACCAACACCTGCTTTATTTTCTTGCGTGACTTACATGACTTCCTCAATAATATATGGGGACGACTGGGCCAGAGTCAGGCACACTCAAAATTTCTTTAGAAATTTTCTAGTTATTAGTGCCACGGTGCCATCGCACCGAGCACTATTGTTATACCGTGGATTTTTTTCTTATTATTATTGAGTGTGCCTGAAAGCACACTATATACTATCCACCGGGCTTATTATTATTCTTATTGAGTGTGCCTGAAAGCACACTATCTATTATCCACCGGGCTTATTATTATTATTATTCTTACGTTTCTTACACGTTTTTTCGGTCGACTTCTCCTCCCGCAGCTTTGGTCACACATACACAAAAAAGGTATCAAAACGTGCAGCTCTTCCGGGGCAAGTGTGCTAAGACTTTTGTGAAAATAATACGAATTTTTCGCGACGTAAGTCGCGAAAAACAGCGAAAAAAGTCCCATAGAGAATGAATGGGAGGAGGTAAAAAAACCAAGACTTTTCGTACTGCCTACTGCTGTCTGCTGCTCCGGCATACTTTCACCTAGAAACTCAATTTGAACATTAAACAGTAGACACAAGTCTTGTGTATTTGGTGTACTATTCCACGTTTTGATAGGTAATATCGTTTTTAATCAATCACTGATCAATGACCATGATCATTTTGGGATAAATTATGAGATTATAATGGGTGTGTATTGCGAGGAATGTTCCCGCCTTTTCCCGCCAGAGTGCAGGTTAGAGTGGGAGAGAGCCCAAAATTAATCCAGATTTTGTCTCTTTCCACGCTGCTCCTGGTCACAGTTTACACTTTACACACATGATTTATTCCAGTTTTGTAGACATACTTGTTCTGTCTCTCACAATGTGCTCAAAAAATCAGAGAGACTTACAGAATTTGAATTAGCAGCCTCTAAGTGCGGCCAGTCTGTCTCTTCTCCTCATTGACTCCAATACAAATATTTTCAAATATTTTCAGAGAGAAGCAGAACGGACCCCTGTTTTAAACTTGCAAGTGTGTCTTGCAAGTGTAAGCTACACAGACATATTATATATCAAACTGTTCGCCTGAATCTCGGGATTCCTAGGGTGTAAATATCTAAGCTGTGACATGTATACTTTTTGAGTTAGACCGTTTGAAGCCAGCCCTGCTTTCCTCATAGAGAATAGTGGCAGTTTGGAGAGAAGCAGAGTGAGGGACAAAGTGGCAGTTGGCAATCAATACACACGCGCAGCCGCCCCCTCCCCCCACTGGAGTACTGGGGGGAGGGGTGGCTGCGTAACCCGTTTCTATGACTACTGTATTAGTAGAAGTAGCATGTTCGTGTCAGAGTGCAGGTTAGAGTGGGAGAGAGCTCAAAATAAATCCAGATTGTTTCTCTTTCCACGCTGCTCCTGGCCACAGTTTACACTTTACACACATGATTTTTTCCAGTTTTGTAGACATACTTGTTCTGTCTCTCACAATGTGCTCAAAACATCAGAGAGACTTACAGAATTTGAATTAGCAGCCTCTAAGTGCGGCCAGTCTGTCTCTTCTCCCCATTGACTGCAATACAAATATTTTCAAATATTTTCAGAGAGAAGCAGAACGGACCCCTGTTTTAAACTTGCAAGTGTGTCTTGCAAGTGTAAGCTACACAGACATATTATATATCAAACTGTTCGCCTGAATCCCGGGATTCCTACGGTGTAAATATCTAAGCTGTGACATGTATACTTTTTGAGTTAGACCGTTTGAAGCCAGCCCTGCTTTCCTCATAGAGAATAGTGGCAGTTTGGAGAGAAGCAGAGTGAGGGACAAAGTGGCAGTTGGCAATCAATACACACGCGCAGCCGCCCCTCCCCCCACTGGAGTAGTGGGGGGAGGGGCGGCTGTGTAACCTGTTTCTTTGACTACTGTCAAAGGTGTTTCCACTTGATCTAATTAAGGTTGGTTAGTCAGTGGCCCGAGGCTGTTGTCAGGCAAACTCTACAGATATCCGTCGTCTGATTGGACGGCGGATACAAGAGGACTCCTATTGGTCAACGCCAATCTGCACTTCCGCGTTTATCAAGTTTTTTTTTATTTTATTTATTTATTTTTAATTAATTCAAAAAAAAATATATATATATATATTTTTTAAATTAATTATTATTATTATTATTATTATTATTTTTTTTTTTTGCGTTTATCAAACTACACACTGATTGGACGGCGGATACAAGAGAACTCCTATTGGTTAACGCTGATCTGCTCTTTCGCGTTTATCAAGCATTTTTTATTTTATTTTATTTTTTTATTAATTAATTTAAAAAAAATTTAATTTTTTTTTTTTTTAAATTAATTTAAAAAAAAAAATTATTATTATTTTTTTTTGCGTTTATCAAACTACACACTGATTGGACGGCGGATACAAGAGAACTACTATTGGTCAACGCCGATCTGCTCTTCCGCGTTTATCAAGCTTTTTTTTTTTTTTTTTTAATTAATTAATTCCAAAAAAAATTATTATTATTATTTTTTTTTTTTTGCGTTTAACAAGCTACACAGGAAAACAACAGCTTTATGATGGCGGCGGTGAACGGGAACTGCTTCTGGTGAGATTCACCGTTTTGAATCTCAAATACAGGTCCACGGTGGTGTGTTAAAACCCACGCGCGCGCGCACACACACACACACACACACACACACACACACACACACACACACGAGAATGCGCCGTTTCATCCGCGTGCACACACACACACACACACACAGGAGAACGCGCTGTTTCATCCGCGCGCACACACACACACATAAAACTGTACTGTATCTTGATTACTTGACTTGATTTGTGTGTGTGTGTGTGTGTGTGTGTGTGCAGACAACATGCAAGATCATCACGTGTGTGTGTGTGTGTGTGTGCAGACAACATTGAAGATCATTACTGCCCTCTCGCTTAACTCTACTCTACACCAGCACCTGCTTGATTTTCTTGCATGACTTACATGACTTCCTCAATAATATATGGGGACGACTGGGCCAGAGCCAGGCACACTCAAAATTTCTTTAGAAATTTTTTAGTTATTGAGTGTGCCTGAAAGCACACTATCTATTATCCACCGGGCTTATTGAGTGTGCCTGAAAGCACACTATCTATTATCCACCGGGCTTATTAGTGCCACGGTGCCATCGCACCGAGCACTATTGTTATACTGTGGATTTTTTTCTTATTATTATTATTAGTGCCACGGTGCCATCGCACCGAGCACTATTGTTATACCGTGGATTTTTTTCTTATTATTAGTGCCACGGTGCCATCGCACCGAGCACTCTTGTTATCCCGTGGATTTTTTTCTTATTATTATTATTATTATTGAGTGTGCCTGAAAGCACACTATCTATTATCCACCGGGCTTATTATTATTATTATTATTATTCTTACGTTTCTTACACGTTTTTTCGGTCGACTTCTCCTCCCGCAGCTTTGGTCACACATACACAAAAAAGGTATCAAAACGTGCGGCTCTTCCGGGGCAAGTGTGCTAAGACTTTTGTGAAAATAATACGAATTTTTCGCGACGTAAGTCGCGAAAAACAGCGAAAAAAGTCCCATAGAGAATGAATGGGAGGAGGTAAAAAAAACAAGACTTTTCTGCTGTCTGCTGCTCCGGCATACTTTCACCTAGAAACTCAATTTGAACATTAAACAGTAGACACAAGTCTTGTGTATTTGGTGTACTATTCCACGTTTTGATAGGTCATATCGTTTTTAATCAATCACTGATCAATGACCATGATCATTTTGGGATAAATTATGAGATTATAATGGGTGTGTATTGCGAGGAATTTTCCCGCCTTTTCCCGCCAGAGTGCAGGTTAGAGTGGGAGAGAGCCCAAAATTAATCCAGATTTTGTCTCTTTCCACGCTGCTCCTGGCCACAGTTTACACTTTACACACA